>JAKCPB010000371.1:0-198537 GCA_021442155.1 Cymbidium sinense
TTCTGATTTGCTCTAAGTAAAATGTCATAAAAGGTGTTAAAATAAATAAATGAATTAAGTGAATCTTAAATTGTTGGTTTACTTAATTTAAAAAAAAATCCTAAATCCACAAACTCTAAACCCTAAACCTAACCACAAAATAAACCTAAAATAAAACCCTAAAACCAAACCTAAACCACAAAATAAACTTTAACCAAACCACAAAAACCTAAACTAAACCTAAACCCTAAAACCACAAAAAAAACCCAAACTAAACCTAAAACCTAAACCCTAAACCCTAAACTAAACCCAAACCTCCAAACCCCAAAACCTAATAACCTAAACCCTACTAAACCTAAACCATGAATAAAGATGTCATTGGGTGTAGATCTAAAGAATGCCTTAATCCTAACATAGTTATGGTAGCTAAAGAAAATGTCTTCAATAGACTTTCCCTTGACTATTAGAGATTTGAATACCTAAACTAACCCTAAATCATATTATAATATCATATATTATAGTATAATGTAGCATCATATATTTGAGCATGTAGTGATGTGTTTTGGATGTTATAAGATGTTTTGAAATGTTTTAGTATATTATGGTATTGTGCCTATAGTCTATATTAATATAAATAATAAAAATATTAATTTAATAAATCGATGATGAAATTTGTTAAATTTGAAGTGGGAATTAGGTTGTAGTACCAAAGGTGTGCTATGCCACTTGTAGTCTTAAAAGTAAGATTTTATGTTCAAAATAATATTATATGTTCTAGCATAGTATAACATCAAATACCATAATATATTGTTCTATGCATTTTAAGTTCTTTTAGTATTTTATAATCATGTAGTCGTGCCTACACTAGCATTATTTATATAAATGTTAATTTAGGCTTTAAAATTATGGAATTTGTCCAAAATTCATAATAGGTAGAGCATGGCATCATAATATATTGTTTCAATTTAAAATATGTCAATGATATGACTAAAATATTTAGTATTTTATTATTTAGACTAATTTTATGATTTTTTATCTTAAGCAATCCCTTGTGATGTGATATGAAATATAGTATAATATCATATGTTATAGTGTATTATAATATAGGATGCCATAACATAGTGTAGCATCATGCATTATAGCATACTATTGTGTACTACTACTTATTGTTTAGCATATTTTAGTTTGTTATAGTATGATGTAGTAAAGTTTGTACTGGCATAATTCAAATAAATATTGATTTACAAGCTAAGATGATGAGTTTTGGCCAAATTTAAGGTAAGCTTTAGGGAACATCATCGGGGGTGTGCTATGGTGTGTCATTTAATCAAAAGAATGGAGTTTTGCATCCAAAATTAATGTTCATTTTTCAAAAAAAAAAATTTATAATTTTCTTGCTTAAAGTGCTTCATTTTAAGGTGTAATGTAAGATAATATATTATATGAAAGCATATTAAAATATAATGTACATAACAATATAACTTCACATATATATATATAAATGTGGTGGTGTGTTACTAAATGTTATTGTACATTTTAGTATGTTTTACTTTTGTTATAATACATTGGGTCAAAACTCACAAAAATGTTAATTTGAAGGTTGACATGGAAGAATTTGGCCAAATTCATGGCATGAAGCAACACCAAAATTATTCTATTTTGTAACATTCTAATAGAAAAATTATAATTTTACATCCAAAATGAATAATATTCATATTTTAAGAAAATTTTGTTATTTGTTCATTTTAAGAGATTTTAATGTGGTGTAATGTTAGACAATATATTATATTATAGAATACTATAATATAACATCATATATTATAATATAATATAGTGTGTCAATTCACACTATAATATGTTTAGCATGATATTGTATAGTTAGTTTGAGCTTGCAACATCGCAAATCATAAAATGTTAATTACAATGTTAAGATGATGTAATTTGAATAAATACATTGTTCACCTTTTGCTTGAAGTATTAAAGGTGTTCATAAGAGAAGAAATAAGATTTGATGGGAATTCCATGTCAAGGACATGGAGGGAGATCCGCTAGGGATCACATGCATTGGACATGACATGTAAGAATTATGTTGAGGGCATATAAGAAGAAAATCTACTGTAGATAAGGTTTGAATTTGATTTGATTATATGATTTTTTGGAAAGAAGATCTGCTGGGGATAAGAATCTATAATCCACCATATATTAAGATTGAATCGACTTTAATTTATTTTGTTTTAATTGATGTGGAGGCACATTGGCTGGAGATATGGGCTCGAGTCCACTAGTGATCGGGTATATGAACCTTCCACTAGAGAAGCAGGTTTAGGCTATCCGATGGGATTGGTTTATTTGGGGATGTATCAGCTTGGAATAAGAGTTTGGTTGGATTTCATTGATTTAGACTCTATTGGTGGAGTTGATTTAATTAGGCTCCACTAGGGAGGTTGGTTTTGAATTTGAATTATTTGCTTTACTTGTTTATATATGATTTAGGGATCCACTGGGGAGAACTGTGTGATTTAACTCAATTGGGGAAAATCAAATTCAGTTTAATTTAATCTGAGTTAATGTATGGACCCTGTCGGTGTACAATGGGCACGAGAAGGGCTATATTAGCCTTGACCTTTCTCGTTTACAAATCCAAAGGGATAGTCTACATGGGGTAGATCTAGCCAACCTAAGGGTTACCTTCTGTGCAATGGTTGTGCTAGGAAAGCGTTGAGACATCTTCGCGAAGGAACAACTGGGGTGACTGTTGGATGCACAACAAACAAACTTGACCTAGGGCGACTCAGTGAATGTCACTAGGGGATGTCAACTCAAAAGTAGTTAAGATTAATTTAATTTTAATTTCATGTGATTTGATATGGTTTATTTGGCTTAGTTTGATTTCAAATTGATGGCATATCTGTTAGGGATGTGAGCTTTATCAAATTTGATATATTTAATTTATGGACCATGCCGGTGTGTGATGGACCCACTGAGAAGAGGCTATATCAAACTTGTGCTATCTTAGATTTACAAATCCAAAAAGATAGACTACTGGTCGTGGGGTAGAACTAGCCAACCTAAGGGGTTGCCTTTCGGTGTGTAATAGCTGTGCTAGGAAAAAGGCATTGTAGACTTACATCTTCTAAAGTAGGGAACAACCACTGGGTGGATGTAACCCGACTTAGGGGAGACTACTGAGTGAATATCGTTGGTGACTTATATCAACTCAAGAAAAGTCAGGCGATTCCTATAGGGAGTTTTGCTGACACTACCCTAAAGATAAGATGTTTGCTTGGGAAAAGGTACCACTAGGGGTGTTCTCCTAATCCACAAGTGAATATATATTTTGTTTATATGATTGCATAGACCCTTTTGGTGTGGGAGGGACCACAATGAGAAGGGGCTATGTCGGCCTTAACCTATCTCAAATTTACTAGACCAAAGGAGAATCTGCACATCCACATGATGGATTCTCCAACCACGAGTGGTTACTAGAAAGAGGCTGTCAAATATAAGTAACAGTAGTTTCTAAATGGGGTCAAAGGATGTGATCTAAATATAGTGCCCACAAATGAGGTCTTTACTAGGGGCATTATCCTAAGGTGTACGATGGCCACCTCAAGGAGAAAGTATAGCAGACTTACACCTGCCATGAGTGGTGTATTCTAAGGTGAGAGAACCAACCAACCTAAGGTTTATCCGTTGGCATAGTGAGAAAAAACCAACCTAAGGTGCCCATCGATGTGCAATGATCAATCTTGAAAAGCTCTAGGATGGACCAACTTTTTGTGAGCTTGAATCATTTTAGCTTTGTACAACTCAAGGTTTTGGCATGCCCGCAGGTGTCTCTTTTCCAAACCTTTGAGCTCTTCTAACCATAACTTGGCATTATGCTCTATTGTGATCTTGCTACCCAAAGCTATCCTTAGTGATGGGAGTTGGACATCTAATGGTAGATCGACTTTAGACCCATACACTAAAGAGAAAGGAGTAGGCGAGTTGGAGTTCTATATGTAGTCAATAAGCCCACAAGACTTTAACTAATCATGCCACTATCTTTATTATCAGTGCCTTCTTAATTTGGATGAGTTTTGTTGAAGGCTTATAAGCCATTTTCCTTCGTGTAGTAGATGGTAGAATATTTCCAATCTATCTTGTGTCTCTTGGCTAAGTTTATGATCTCAGTGCTCTTGAATGCAGTATCATTATCAGATATAATTTATCGAGGAACTCCAAACCTATATACAATTTGGTTCCTAAAACACTGGTGCACATATTGAGCTATGAACTCTCTGAGCAAAATCGCCTTCCCCCATTTGAAAAAGTAGTTAGTAGCAACTAAGATGAACTGATGACCCTTGAAAGAAAGGATTAATCGGACCTACTATCTCTACTAACACTCAAATGGCCATGAGCCAATGTAGAATGTAGAATGTTAGGTATGGTGTAGGAGCACAATGTGTATTTGACATTGGTGGCATCACCAAGCCATATCCATGTATTTTTTGATCATCAATGGCCAGCAGTATCATAGTCTCTTAATCTTGGCTTTCATCTTTGGACCAGATTGGTTGGATCCACATAATCCTAAGTGTACCTCAGTCATGATATTATGGGATTCGTGCTTGTATAAACAACTTAACCACATATGATCGAAAGACCACGTAGACACCATCCACAAGCCTAGGAAAGTGCTCTACTAGATTTGATGGGCTTGGGACTTCTCTTAAATTTCCTTTATTTAGGTAATCCATGAATGGTTGCCTCCAATCTAACTCCTCATCCTTCTTTCAATGGCAACCTCCTTCCATACTTTTGATGAGTTCAATATTAATAAAATACTTATCTATTTTAGACCTTTATTGATATGTACTCATCCTCCAGAAATACCAACATGGGAAGAAATGGGTTTTTTTTAAACTAAGTATCATTAGAAGATTAATTAGGTAATTAAGTATTATTAAAAAAAAATTTAAGAATAAGTATGCTTATGAGGCTAATAACTATCATCTAGCATAGCTTCCCTCTAAGAATACTCAAAATAGTAAGTAATATTTAAATAAAATAAAATAAATAATAACCTAAAGTAAACTAAAAAATAAAATAAATCTTAGAATAAAAAACCCAAAAAAATTAAAAACTAAACTGAAAATAAAAAATAAAATAAACTTAAAATTAAATAAAATAAAAACTACATAAAAACCAAATAAAAACATAATCCTAAAAAATAAACCTAAAAATTAAACCTTAAAATAAATATAAAATTAAACCTAAACCATAAATTAAAAAAAAACATAAACCTAAAATAAAAATAAAATAAACCTAAACCTAAACTAAAATAAACTAAACTAAAATAATAAAACCTAACCTAAACTTAAAATAAACAAAACCTAAACTTGAACGTAAACAAAATAAAATAAACAACAACAACAAGAACAACAACAAGCCTTAATCCCACTAGGTAATCTACATGAATCCTTCTCTATTGTGAATTATGTGTCAAATTCTTTTAATTCAAGTACACTAAGATCATTTTATACATCTTAACCAAGTCTTTTTAGGTCTACCTCATCTTTCTTAACATAAGGAAAATCTAATGCATCAACTCTCTAATGATCGGATGGCCTTTTATGTGGCCAAAAATGGCTACTCTATCTTATCTACCCTGAGCTCCAACTTTCTAACATACTCATTTTGCATTCTATCTCTAAAGTAAAGCCACTCATCCATAATCCTCATCTCTATAACACTTAACTTAGTCTTATGCTTCTATTTTATTGGTCAACATTCACCATAAGTTATTGAGGTCTTACCACATCTTATAAAATTTTTCCTTAAGTTTAAGTGGAACTTTTCTATCACATAATAGGCGATGCATTCCTCCACTTCAACCATCCAATTTGAATTCTACTAATACATCTCCATCTATTTCACCATCATTTTGAACAATAGAGCCTAAATATAAATAACTCACTCTTATTAATGACTTGATCACTAAAGTCACAACATTATCATTAAAACTTCTACAACTAAAATTACACTCCATATATTCAATTTTAGATCTACTTAAATAAAACCTTTAGACTCTAAAGTTGACCTCCATAATTCAAGTTTATGTTGGACTCTCTCTAGTCTTATCAATAAGAAGAATGTCATCGAAAAAAAGCATGCACCAAGGTATATCTTCTTGTAAATGCCTCGAACATCCATAACTAAAGTAAAAAGATAAGGGCTTAATGTTGATCCTTGATGTAATCACGAAATAGGAAAATATTTTGTCAATCCTCCTTATGTTTGGACACAAGTAAAATATAGTATACATATCCTTAACTTGAATATAACCAATATTAACCCCTTTCTATTCTAGAACTCTCCAAAGAACATCTCTTGAGACTTTATCAAAAGCATTCTCTAAATCAATACATTTCATATGTAGATCCTTCTTACTTTCTCTATGCTTCTCCATCAAATCTCTTAACAAATGTATAACATCCATAGTAGATCTACCTAGCATGAAACCAAACTAATTGTGAGAAACTTCTGTATCACATCGTAATCTATGCTCAATTACTCTCTCCCATAATTTTAATGTATGGCATATTAACTTAACCTCTATAATTTGCACACTCTTGTGCATCACCTTTATTCTTTAATATAGGTACAAACTCTTTCTCCACTCATCGGCATCTTTTAGTCTTTAACATTAAAAAAGATTTGTAAGCCAAGAAATTCCTTAATCTCTAAACATTTCCACACTATTGGAATATTATCTACTCTTGCTTTTCAACATTTCATTTTCTTTAAAGCTTCACTAACATTTACTATACCGATAAAATGAAATTCTATTTTTGTTTAGGGTATTAAGGTTGCTAAAATCAATCGTACTTTCAGATCCTTCATTGAAAAGTTTATCAAAATACTCATCCACCTATTTTCAATATCTTTTCTAAGAAAAGCACTTTATATTTTCATCCTTAATACCCCTCTTGAACTATGTCTTTACTTCTCCTATCTCTTTGGTTGGCTAAGTTATACATACATCTTTCACCTTCTTTGGTATCTAATCTATTGTATAAATCACTAAAAGCTAAAATTTTTGCATCATATATTATTTTCTTAGAATCTCTACAGGCCACTTTATCTCTTTCCCAATTCTCCGAGTTTTTACATATAAACCAAGTTTTATAACAATGCTTCTTATTTCTTATCTTTTCTTGCACACTCGACTCCACCACCAACTATTCTTATTAAAAGCTTTTCCTTTTGATTCTCCAAGAACATCTTTGCAACTTGCTTAATTTCACTTGATATTTTTTCCCACATAACGTTAGCTTCCTTATGAACATCCCAAATTCTAATTTCTTGTAGCTTGCTCTTAAAATATTTTTATTTGTGTTCTTTAAGTGTCTCCATCTAATCTAGGACAATAATTTAGTTTATTTTCTCTTTCAACCTTTCATCTTAAAATCTAAAATAATAAATGTTGGGTACTTAAAATTTCACTTGGAATGACCTTACAATCTTTACAATCTAAGCGATCTATTTTTCTTATCAAAAAATAATCAATCATGTTTTACTAGATCCATTTTATAAGTAATAATATGTTCATCTCTTTTCTTAAATAAAGTATTAACAACTACAAAATCATAAGCTAAGGCCAATTCTAATATAGTCTTACCTTCTTCATTAGTCACTCCAAATCCATAATCACCATGAATACTTTTAAAATTTTCTACCACTCTACCAACATGTCCATTTAAATCTCCCCAATAAACTTTTTCTTCAAGAGGTATCTTTTGTATTAATCCTCTAATTCATTCCAAAATTTTTCTTTTGAGCTTACCTCCAAACTACTTGAGGAGCATAAAACTTATAACATTGATAATCTTATTATCAACAATAATCTTTAAAGCTATAATTCTATCTCCACATCTATTAATACTATAACATTATCCTTCAAACTTTTATCTATAATCACACCTACACCATTTCTAGTTCAATTTTACACGAATACCAAAGTTTAAAACCTAAACTATCAATCTCCTTGGCCTTCTTACTAACCCATTTAGTTTCTTGAATACATAAAATATTTATCTTTCTATGAACCATAATATCTATTAATTTCATTAATTTAAAAGTACCTATATTCCAAGATCTAACCTAATTCTAGTTTCATGGACTAACTTCTTTGCCATATCCGTCTAATGTGGGAACCCTTGTTATTTAACACTTAATGATGGATAACATTTTCAATAATCAAAGCCCTAAACTTCACCTAACCCAATGATTTAAATGATTCATGTCATGATTATTTACAAAATCAAAAAATGCAACCCTCCACTTTTGCATCCTACTTGGGACCCAATGGTAGTGTTAAAAAATAAAATAAAGTAAAGTAAAATAAACCTAAAATAAACTAAAATAATAAAACTTAATAATAATAAATAAAATCATGAAACTAAACATAAAAAAATAAATACAAACTAAAAAAAAAAAAAAAAAAAATCTAAACCTAAAAAATAAAATAATAAAAAAATTAACTAAAAAAAAGAAAACTAAACCTAAACCTAAACCTAAAAAAAAAAACTAAAATAAAAAAACTAAAATAAAATAAATTAACTAAATTAAATAAAAATAAAAAATAAGTATAAATAAATATATAAAATAAAATAAACTAAAATAATAAAAAATATAAAATAAACTAGATAAACTAAACCTACTAATAACAAAATAATAAAATAAACTACCAAAAAACCCTAATAAAATAACCAACCCTATAAAAAATAAATTATAAAATAAAAATAAAATAAATAAAATAATCTAAACCTACCTATTTAAAACTAAAAATCCTAAACTAAAACCCTAAACCTTCAAAATGCTATAAATACCCTAAATCTTAAATACCACTGACCTAAACCCTAAAAATAATACCAAACCATAAAACTTAAACCTAAACTAAATAAAAAAAATAAAATATAAAATAAACCTAAAATAATAAAATTAAATTAAATAAAATCTAACAAAAAAACCTAAAAAAAATAAATAAAATACCTAAAATACCAAAATAAAAATAAAATAAAAACTAAACTAAATAAACAAAATAAATATATAAATAATAAAATAAAATAAAAAAAAAAATAAACTAAATAAATCTAAACTTGGTTCACTAATTTAAAAAACCTAAAAAACTAAACCTTAATAAAATCTAAATAAACCTAAACCCTAAATCTTAAAATAAACCCTAAAAACTAACTTTAAAGCCTAAACCCCAAACTAAAAAAACCAAAACTAAACTAAAAATAAAAAAAATAAAAAAATATAAAAAAAATACTAAAAAATAAAATAAAATAAAATAATTAAAACCTAACATAAAAAAACAAACCTAAAAAACCCTAAAAACTAAAACCTAAAACTAACATTAAACCCAAAAAACCTAAAACCCAAAAAAAAAAACTAAAATAAATAAATAAACTAAATAAAACCTAAAATATAAAATATAAAAAAAAAAACACATAAAATAAAATAATAACAAAATAAAATAAAACCTATACTAAAACTTAAATATGAAAACAAAATGAAATAAATAAAAAACTAAATAAAATAACAAAATAAAAAACCTAAAACTAAACTAAAAAAAATAAAATAAACTTAATTAAAAACTAAATAATAAAACTAGATGTAAAAAAAATAAAATAAACTTAAAATAAAATAAAATAAAACTAAATAAAACCTAAACCTAAAATATAAAATAAAACCTAAATAAACTTAAAAAGAAAACCTAAACCTAAAATAAAAAAATAAAATAAACAAAATAAAATAAACCAACCTTAACTAAAATAAACTAAACTAAAATAAATAAAACCTAAACTAAATAAAATAAAAGAAACTAAAATTAACTAAACTAAAAATAAAAAGCAAAATAACCCTAAATAAAAACCTAACTAAAAATAAAAAAAAAACCTAAACTAAACCTAAAAATAAAAAATTAAATCTAAACATAAAAATAAGAATAAAAAAAACCAACTAAAAATAAACTTAAACCTAAACTAACTAAATAAAATAAAATATAAAAAATAAAAAAAAATAAATAAAACTAAAAATATGCTAAACTAAATAAAAATAAAAAAATAAAAATAAAAATAATAAATAAATAAACTAAAATAAATAAAATAAAATAAACTAAATATAAACTTATTGTTCAATAAAACCATAAACCCTAAAACCTAAACCCTAAAAAATAAACTTAAACCAAACCTAAACCCAAAAAAAAATAAAACCCTAAATCCTAAATCCTAAACATTAAACCCCAAACTAAACCCAAACACTAAACCCCAAACTAAATAAAGTAACTAAATAAATTAACAAATAAACCTAAACCCAAAAAATAAATAAACTGAACTAAGCAAACTTAAATCCTAAGAATGGTAACTGAATCACCATCAAAGGCTCAAAATCTTATGGTGGATGTGAAAAAATAAAACTAAATAACTATGGAGGTAAAAAGGTTAAATAAAATCTGATAATCCTACTAAATAAATAACTAAAATTGAAGAATGGTCATTCTCATTTCATAATCTTTACAATAATGATAGTTCTAGTTATCTAGTTCTTGACTATGTGTGCTAAATCTATGTCCTTGTGTCTTAGAAAATAACTTTAAAATTTAAAGAAGAAATGTTGAATCTAAATTCATTCTCTAAAAAAAATTAAAATCAAAACTAAACTAAAAAACTTAACCAAATATAAAATAAAATAAAATAAAATAAAATCCTAAACCAAATCATAAAACCATAAACCCAAAACCTAAATACCTAAACTAAATTTTAAAAATAAAAAAATAAACTAAAATAAATAAAATTAGACAAAATAAACTAAATAAAACCTAAACCCTATAAAAAACTAAACCTAAATAAAATCATAAACCTAAACACTAAAACCCTAAATCTTAAAAAAAAACTAAAAAAAAAACTAAAAAATATTAAACCCTAAAATAAACTAACCCTAAACTAAACCTTAAAAAAACCTAAACCTAAACCTAAACTATAAATGCTAAAAATAAAATATAAAAATTGAAACCTAAATAAAACCTAACATAAACTTAAAAATAAAATAAAATAAACTAATAAATTAAACTAAAATAAAACTAAAATGAAATTAAAAAAATAAAATAAAATAAACTTAAAATAAAATAAAATAAAACTAAATAACCTAAACTTAAAAAAATAAGCCTAAAAATAAAATAAATAAATAAAAACATAACATAAAATAAAAAACCCCTAAAATAAAAGTAAATTAAACAAAATAAAACCTAACTAAACTAAACCCAAAGCTAAAAACCTAAACCTACTAAAAAAACCTAAAATAAAATATAAAAACTAAACCAAAATAAATAAAATTAAATTAAATAAAACTTAAACTAAAACTTGAGCCTAAACCAACTTAAACCCTAAACCATAAAACCTAAAACCCAAAATCTACCCCAAACCCAATAAACCCAACCTAAACCCCAAACCTTAAAACTAAATAACTAAACTAAAAAGCTAAAATGCTAAACTCTAAATAAAATAATAAAATAAAATAAATAAATAAAATCTAAACTATAATAAATAAAACATAAAACTAAAACCTGAACTTGAACCTAAATCTAAACCTAAAATTAAAATGAAAATAAAATAAAAAATTAAAGCTAAACTAAAATAAAATAAATTAAATCCAAAACTAAACTAAAAATGAAAAAAACTAAATAAAATAAAAACTAAAACAAAAATAAAAATAAAATAAACCTAAAATAAAATAAAATAAAACTAAATTAAAACCTAAACCTAAAAAATAAACCTAAAAATAAAAAAAAAATAAAGCCTAAACCCTGAACTAAAAAAAACCTAAACCTAAAATAAAAATAACATAAACCTAAACATAAACTAAAATAAACTAAACTAAAATAAATAAAACCAAAGCTTAAACTTAAAATAAACTAAACCTAAACCTAAACCTAAACTAAATAAAATAAAACAAACTAAAAATAAACATAAACCTAAACTAAAAAATAAAACCTAAAAATAAACCTAAAATAAAATCCTAAAATCTAAACCTAAAAAAATAAAATAAAAAACTAAACATAAACCTAAAAATAAAAAATAAAACCTAAACCAAAAAAAATAAAATAAAAATAAAACTAATCTAAAGAATAAACCTAAAGCTGAACCTAAACTTATAAAATAAACTAAAATGAAAAACCAAAACTAATGTAAATAAACCTAAAATAAATAAACTAAACTAAATAAAAATAAAATTAAATCTAAATAAAAATAAAAATAAAATAAAATAAAAAAAATAAAAAAATTGAATAAACCTAAACCTACTTGTTTATTTAATTAAAAAATCTAAACCCTAAAGCTAAAACTCTAAACCTACAACCCTAAAACCTAAACCCAAAACCCTAAATACCTAAACCCTAAATTATAAACCCTAAAGCCTTAACCCTAAAACCCTAAACCCTAAACAATAAACAGTATGAAAAAAAAGAAAAAAATAAGAAAGAAAATAAAACCCTAAACCTTAAACCCTAAAAGCTACAACCCTAAACCCTAAACCCTAAACCCCAAACCCTAAACCTAACACTAAAGTAACTAAATTAATTAAAAAATAAACCTAAACTTTGAAGCCTAATAAACCTAAACCCTAAAAAATGGGTAGAACCATGATGGCAGGAACATCACTGCCAACCATGCTCGCCTAGATCTATGGAGGTGAGGGAGGATTATCGGTGGTGGGGGATCTAGGTGGTGCATATGGAGGTAGTGTCAGAACAATGGTGGTTATGGAAGTGGGAGGAGCCACAGAGGTTTCATCTATGGTGGTGGAGGAGGGAGAGATCGGGGATATGTTAGTGGATCACGCTACTTGAGAGACTGAGGTGGTTTTGATGGGAAATGCAGAAACTAAAGAACGATTGATCCGAGCTACATCTTATAGAACTGTGTCTTTACAGTAGAGACAGTTCTAGTTATCTAGGGCTTTTGATTTGCTCTATGCTTGCTCATTTTTTATCCATTTTTGATCTATGTCATCGCTTGTGTCTTAGAAAATTTGGTGTGTTACTTGGTTGATGAAATCAAAAAGAAGAAATGTTGAATTCTAATTTATTCTCTGTTAAAAAAAACCTAAACCCTAAACCCTAAACCCTAAACCCTAAAAGCCCTAAACTGTAAACCCTAAACACTAAACCCCAAACCCCAAACTTTAAACCCTAAACTAACCCTAAACTATAAACCCTTAAAAGTTAAAAACCTAAACCAAAATAAATAGAAGAAAAACATAAACTAAAACTTGAACCTAAACCTAAACTTAAAAAGAAAATAAAATAAAAAATAAAAACTAAACTAAAATAAAATAAATAAAAACCTAAACTAAACTAAAAAAATAAAAAACCTAATTAAAATAAATACTAAACCTAAAATAAAAATAAAATAAACCTCAAATAAAATAAAATAAAAACTAAATAAAAACCTAAACCTAAAAAATAAACCTAAAAATAAAACCTAAAAATAAATTAAAAATAAAACAAAAACCCTAAACTAAAAAAAACATAAACCTAAGATAAAAATAAAATAAACCTAAACATAAACTAAAATAAACTAAACTAAAATAAATAAAACCTAAACCTAAACTAAAAATAAACTAAACCTAAACCTAAACCTAAACTAAATAAAATAAAATAAATTAAAAATAAACCTAAAAATAAACCTATAATTAAAACCTAAAACCTAAACCTATAAAATAAAAATAAAACATATAATCTAAACCTAAAAATAAAATAAAATAAAAAATACTAAAAAATAAACCTAAACCTAAACGTAAAAAAATAAACTAAAATAAAAATAACCTAAACTAAAATAATTAAACCAAATATAAATAAACTAAACTAAATAAAAATAATAATAAACCTAAATAAAAATAAAAAATAAAATAAAGTAAAATAAATAAAATAAACTAAATAAAATAAAATAAAAAACTAAACTAAACTAAAATAATATAAAATAAAAAACAAAAACTAAATTAAAATAAAAACCTAAACTAAGCTACAAAATAAAATAAACCTAAAAATAAAATACCTAAATAAAATAAAACCTATACGTAAAATAAAAATAAACTAAACTTAAAGTAAACTAAAATAAAAACTAAATAAAAACCTAAACCTAAAAAATAAACCTAAAATAAATAAAACATAAAGCATAAACCCTAAACTAAAAAAAAAATTAAACCTAAAATAAACAAAATAAAATAAACCTAAACCTAAATTAAAATAAACTTAACCTAAACACTAAACTAAATAAAATAAAACTAAACTAAAATTTAATTGAAGCCTAAACTAAAAAATAAAACCTAAAAATAAACCTAAAACCTAAACCTAAAAAAATAAAATAACTAAAGTAAGCTAATTAAAAATAAAAAATAAACCTAAATAAAAATATAAAATAAACTAAATAAACCTAAACCTACTGGTTGTTTTGTAATTTTGACAAAATAAATCCTAAACCCTAAACCCTAAACCCTAAATGCCAAACCTTAAAACTAACCCTAAACCTACAACCTAAAACCCTAAACCCTAAACCCTAAACACTAAAAAACTCTAAACCCTAAACCCTAAACCCTTAACCCTAAACCCTAAACACTAAACCCTAAACCTTAAACCCTGAACGCTAAACTTAACCCAAAACCCTAAACCTGAATTTGATCATAAACCCTAAGCTAACCCTAAACTTGAAACATTAAACCCTAAAAACCCTACAACCTAAAGCCTGAACACTAAACCATAAACCCTAAACTTAAACCTTAAACCCTAACCCTAAACCCTAAACCCTAAAATCCTAAACCCTAAAACCCTAAACTTTAAACCCTTTAGCCTAAACCCTAAGCCCTAAACCTTAAACTCTAAAAACCTAAAAACCTAAAATCCTAAAAACCTAATTAAAAACTAAATAAAACTTAAAAATAAAATAAATAAAAAAACCTAAACGTAAATAAAATAAAAATTGTAATAAAACTTAAAATAATGAAATAAAATCTAAACCTAAACCTAAAAACCTTAACCTAAACCTACAAATGAAATAAAATAAAATAATAAAAACCAAAACTAAACTAAAAAATAAAATAAATGTAAGAATAGAAAACCAAAATAAAATAAAATAAACTAAAATAAAGCTAAACCTAAACTAAAAAATAAAACTTAAAAATAAACCTAAAATAAAAACATAAAACCTAAACCTAAAAAATAAAAATAAAAAACAAAACCTAAACATAAAAATAAAGATAAAACATTAACATAAAAAAATAAAATCAAAATAAAAGTCAACTAAAAAATATACCTAAACCTAAACCAAAACATTAAAAATAAACTAAAATAAAAAAATCCTAAACTAAAAAAATAAACATAAAATAAGAAAACAAAGTTAAGTAAAAAATAAAAAACAAACATAAATAAAATTTTAAAATATAATAAACTAAAATAAATAAAAAATTAACTAAATAAACCTAAACTAACTGATTTACTTAATTTATTTTTTAGAAAAACCTTAAACCCTAAACCTTCCTAAAGCCCTATAAACCCTAAACCCAAAGCCTAAATCGCCTAAACCCTAAACCCTAAACGCTAACCCTAAACCCTAAACCCTAAAAACCTAAACCCTAAAACCCTAAACCCTAAACCCTAAACCCTAAACCTTAAAAACATAAAAACCTAAACACAAACTAAATAAAACCTAATAATAAAATATATAAAAAACATTAAAATAAATAAAAATAAAAACTTAAACCAAAACCTAAAAATAAAATAAAATAAACTAATAAAAATAAACTAAAATAAAATAAATAAAAACCTAGACTAAATTATAAAATAAAATAAAACTAAAAATGAAAAACATAAACAAATTAAAAATTAAACTTAAAATAAAAATAAAATAAAATAAAAACCTAAACTAAATTAAAAAAAATAAAATACACATAAAAATAAATAACCTAAATAAAAGAAAAACTAAACAAAAAATAAAAATAAAATAAACCTTAAATAAACCTAAAATAAAATAAAATAAAACCTATACCCTAAACTTAAAAAAAAAATCTATACCTAAAATAAAAATAAAATAAATAAACTAAAATAAACCTAAACCTAAACTAATATGAATAAAACCTAAGCTTACACATAAACATAACTAAAAAATAAACCTAAACCTAAACTAAAAAATAATGCCTAAAAATAAACCTAAAATCAAAACCTAAAACCTAAACCTAAAAAAATTAAATAAAAACCTAAACATAAAAATAAAAAATAAAACCTAAATCTAAAAAATAAAGGTAAACAAAAAGAAATAAACATAAACTAAAAAAATAAACATAAACCTTAAAAAAATTAAAAATAAAACTCAACTAAAAACTAAACATAAAGCTAAAAAATAAACTAAAATAAAAAAACCCAAACTAAAATAAATAAACCTAAAATAAATAAACTAAACTAAATAAAAAAATATAAACATAAATAAAAATAAAAAATAAAATAAATAATAATAAATAAAAATAAACTAAATAAACCTAAACATACCGGTTTCATTAATTTTTTTAAAAAACCCTAAACTCTAAGCTAATAAACCCAAAACCTTAAACCCTAAATCCTAAACCCTAAACCATAATCTCTAAACCCTAAAAACCCTAAACCCTAAACCTTAGCCCTAAACCCTAAGCCCTAAAACTCTAACCCCTAGATTCTTAAACCCTAAACCCTAAACACTAAACCCTGAACCCTAAACCCTTAAAACGTAAAAACATAATCCTAAACTAAATAAAACTAAAAAATAAAACATATAAAAAACTCAAACCAAAATAAAATTAAAAAATAAAATGAAATAAAAACTTAAACAAAAACCTAAACCTAAACCTAAAAATAAAACAAAATAGACTAACCAAAATAAACTAAAATAAAATAAATAAAAACCTAAACTAAACTAAACAAATAAATAAACCTGAGAATAAAAACGTAAATAAAAGAAAAACTAAACATAAAATAAAATAAAATAAAACTAAAATAAAAACTTAAACATAAAAATAAAGAAATAAATAAAACTGAAACCCTAAACTAAAAAAAATCCTAAACTTAAAAAAATAAAATAAACAAAATAAAATAAATTGAAACCTAAATTATAATGTACTAAACTAAGAAAAATAAAACCTAAACCTAAACTTAATAAAATAAAATAAACTAAAAATAAACATAAACCTAAACTAAAAAATATAACTTAAAGATAAGCCAAAAATAAAAACCTAAAACCTAAACCTAAAAAAATAAAATAAAAACCTAAATTTAAACCTAAAAATAAAAAATAAAACCAAAACCTAAAAAATGAAATAAAAATAAAACTAAACTATAAAACAAACATAAACCTAAACCTAAACTAAAAAATAACTTAAAATAAAAAACTTATACTTAAATAAATAAACATAAAATAAAGAAACTCAGCTAAATAATAAATAAAAAATACACCCTAATAAAAATATAAAATAAACTAAATAAACTAAATAAATCTAAACCTACCGATTTACTTAATTTTAAAAAAAAAATAAAAACACTAAACCTTAAATCCTAAACCCTAAACCCTATGCCCTAAACCCGAAAAAATCCCAAACCCTAAACCTCAAACCCTAAATCTAAACCAAAAGTAACTAAATAAATTTAAAAATAATCCTAAACCCAAAATCCTAATAAACCTAAACTTAAACCTAAACTATAAGAATGGGCAGAACCTTCATCGTAGGAACATCACCGTTAACTAGGCTCAATCTAAATCTAACAGTGCAGGCGAAGGCAGAGACGGTGGTTATCACTGTGGTCATGGGGGATATGGAGGTGTTGGTGGATATGGAGGTGGTGGTCGGAGTAGTGGTGGTGATGCAAGAGGGAGGAGCGACGAAGGTTACAACCAAAGTGGTGGATTCCGCTACTCGAGAGGTCAGGGTGGTTTTGATGGGAATTGGAGAAACTGAAGAATGGTATATCCGATCTGCTGCTTATGGAACTGTGTCTTTAGACTAAATAAGGTTCTAGTTATCTAGAGTTTTTGATTTGCTCTATGCGTGCTAATATTTTATCTATGTCATCAACTTTGTCTTTGAAAACTTGTTGTGTTACTTCGTTAATGAAATCAAAAGAATAAATGTTGAATTTGAATTTATTTCTATTAAAAAAATTGAAAACCCCAAACCCTAAACTAAAACCTGAATCCTAAACCTAAAACCTAAACCTTAAACCTAAACCATAAAGCTTAAAAACTGTAAACCATAAACCCTAAACCCTAAATCCTAAAACCATAAACCCTAAACCCTAAACCATAAAACCTAAACCCTAAACCCAAAACCTTAAAAAAAACCTAAACCCTAAACCCTAACCCTAAAACCTAACCTTAAACCCTAAGCTAAACATAAACCCTAAACCCTAAAAATTATAAACCCTAAAGCCTAAACACTAAATCATAAACCCTAAACACTAAACCATAAAACCCTAAACTCTAAAACCTAAACACTAAACCATAAACCATAAACCCTAAACCCTAAACCCTAAACCCTAAACCCTAAACCCTAAATCTTAAAAACCTAAAAACCTAAACCTAAACTTGAAAAAACATAAAAATAAAATAAATAAAAAACCTAAACTAAAACCTAAACTTAAACATAAAAATAAATAAAATAAAATTATAAAAATAAACAAAAATAAAATAAATAAAAACCAAAACTAAACTAAGTAATAAAATAAACATCAGCAATAAAAATCTAAATAAATAAAATAAACTAAAATTAAACCTAAACATAAACTAAAAAATAAATCCTATAAATAAACCTAAAATAAAAACCTAAATCCTAAACTTAAGAAAATAAAATAAAAACCTAAACCTAAATCCAAAAAAAAAAAATAAAACCTAAACCTAAAAGGTAAAATAAAAATAAAAAACAACTAAAAAATAAACCTTAACCTAAACAGAAACCTAAAAAGCAAAGTAAAATAAAAAACCCAAAATAAATAAACTAAACTAAGTAAAAATAAAAAATAAAAATAAAAAATAAAGTAAACTAAAATAAATAAAAATAAACTAAATATACTTAAACCTACCAGATTACTTAATTAAAAAAATAACTTAAACCTTAAATCCTAAACCTTAAACCCTAAACACTAAACCCTAAACCTTAGAAATTCAAAACCCTAAACCCTAAACTCTAAACCCTAACCCCTAACCTTAAACCCTAAACCCTAAACCATAAAAGCATATACCTTAAAACCCTAAACCCTAAACCTTAAATCCTAAACCCTAACCCTAAACCCTAAACCTGAAACCCTAAACCCTAAACTTAAAACTAAATTAACTAAATAAGTTAAAAAATAAACTTAAACCCTAAAGTCTAATAAACTTAAACCTAAACCTAAACCCTAAGAATGGGCAGAATCTTGATGGTAAGAATAACACTGTCAATCGCTGATCTAGATCAGTGAGGTTAAGGCAAGGAAGTGGGAGGAGCGACAGAGGTTATAGTCATGGTGGTGGCGGAGGGAGAGATTAGAGATGCGATAGTAGATTTCACTACTAAAGAGTCCAGGGTGGTTCTGATGGGAACTCGAGAAACTGAAGAACGACCAATCTGATCTATTACTTATGGAGCTGTCTCTTGATAGTAGAGACAATTCTAGTTATTTATGTTTTTTGATTTGCTCTATGCATGCTCATTTTATATCTATGTCGTCACTTGTGTCTTAGAAAATATGGGGTGTTACTTGGTTGATGAAATAGGAAAGAAGAAATGTTGAATCTGAATTTGTTCTCTACTAAAAAAGACCAAAACCCTTAAACCCTAAACCCTAAACCCTAAACCTTAAACCCTAACACCCTAAACTCTAAAACCTAAACCCTAAACCGTAAACCCTAAACCCTAAACCCTAAAAACCAAAACCAAAATTAAATAAAATTTAAACATAAAATAAATAAAAAAACAAAACCAACATTAAATAAAAAATAAATAAAATAATAACATAAACTAAAACCTAAACCTAAACCTAAAAAGAAATTAAAATAAATAAAAATTAAACTAAACTAAAAAATAAAAAACCTAAATTAAATTAAAACTAAACATAAAATAAAATTAAAATAAACTTAAAATAAAATAAAATAAAAACTAAATAAAAACCTAAACCTAAAAAATAAACCAAAAATTAAATAAAAATAAAACATAAACCCAAAACTTTTTAAAAATAACCTAACCTTAAAATAAAAATAAAATAAACCTAAACGTAAATTAAAATAAATTAAACTAAAATAAATAAAACCTAAACCTAAACCTAAACTAAATAAAATAAAATAAACTAAAATAAACCTAAACCTAACTAAAAAAATAAAACCTAAAAAAATAAACCTAAAATAAAAAACCTAAAACTAAACCTAAAAAAAATAAAAATAATACCTAAACCTAAAACTAAAATGAAAGATAAACCTAAACCTAAAAAATAAAATAAAAATAAAAATAAACTTAAACCTAAACCTAATTAAATTAAAATAAATATAAATTGAAATAAAAATAAAAAATAACATAAACTAAATTAAATAAACTAACTAAACCTAAACCTACCAGTTTTGCTTAATTTTTGAAAAATAAAATATATAAAAATATATAAAAAATAATAATCCTAACCCTAAACCCTAAACCCTAAAACTAACCCAAAACCCTAAACCCTAAATCCTAAATCTACAACCATAAACCCTAAACTCTAAATCATAAAACCCTAAACCCTAAACCCTAAACTGTAAAACCTACAACCTTAAACCCTAAACCCTAAAGCCCAAACCCTAAACCTTAACCCCTACACCCTAAACCCTAAAAACCTAAAAACCTAAACCTAAACTGAATAAAACCAAAAAAATATGTAAACCTAAATAAAATAAAATAAATAAAATTTAAACCTAAACTAAAACCTAAACCTAAAAATAAAATAAAATAAATAAAAACCTAAACTAAACTAGAAAATTAAATAAACCAAATAATAAAAAACATAAATAAAATAAAACCCAAACGTGAAATAAAAACTAAATAAAATCATACCCAAAAAAATAAACCTAAAAATAAAACATAAAAATAAATAAAAAATAAAGCCTAAACCCTAAACTAAAAAATATCTAAACTTAAAGTAAAAATAAAATAAATAAAATAAAATAAAATCCTAAACCTAAACTAAAATAAACTAGACTAAAATAATGAAAACCTTAACCTAAACCTAAAATAAACTAAACCTAAACCCTAAACTAAATAAAATAAAATAAATAAAAAATAAAGCTAAACTTAAACTAAAAAGTAAAACCTAAAAAATATGGTTAAATTAAAAGCATAAAATAGAAACATAAAAAAATAAAATAAAAACCTAAACCTAAACCATAAAATAAAAAATAAAACCTAAACCTAAAAAATAAAATAAAAATAAAACTAAACTAAAAAATAAATAAACACTTAAACCTAAACTTAAAAAATAAATTAAAATAAATAAACTAAACTAAATAATAATAAATAATAAAAATAAAAAAACTAAAATAAATAAAAAATAAACTAAATAAACATAAACCTACCAGTTTACTTAATTTTAAAAAAAAACCTAAACCCTACGTCCTAAACCATAAACCCTAAATCCTAAACCTTAACCCCTAAACCCCAAACCCTAAACCTAACTAAACCCTAAACCTACAACCTTAAATCCTAAACCCTAAACTAATCCTAAACCATAAATCCTAAACCCTAACCCTGAGCCTAAACCCTAAAAAACCCTAAACCCTAAAAACCCTAAATCCTAAAGCCTAAACCCTAAACCCTAAACTAACTCTAAACCTCAAGCTAATCATAACCTGAAATCCTAAACCCTCAACCCTAAACCTTAATGCCTAAGCCCTAAAGCCTAAAATAAACTTAAACCTAAACTAAAATAAATAAAACTAAAATAAATAGAACCTAAACCTAAACCTAAAATATAAACCTACACCTAAACCTAAGCTAAATAAAATAAAATATACTAAAAGTAAAGGTAAACCTAAATTAAAAAATAAAACCTAAAAATAAACCTAAAATAAAAACATATGATTTAAACCTAAAAAATAAATTAAAAACCTAAACTTAATCCTAAAATAATAAACTAAAATAAATAAACCAAAAAAAATAGACTAAACTAAATAAAAAATAAAAAATAAACCTAAATAAAATTAAAAAATAAAGTAAACTAAAATAAATAAAAAATAAACTAAATATACTAAATAAACCTAAACATACCCATTTACTTAATTCAAACAAAAAATAAAATAAAATAAAAACTAAATAAAAACCTAAACATAAAAAATAAACCTAAAAATAAATAAAGAATAATCTTAAACCCTAATGTAAAAAAACATAAACCTTAAAGTAAATAAAACCTAAACCTAGGCCTAAAATAAACTAAACCTAAACCCTAAACTATATAAAATAAAATAAACAAATAATAAACCTAAACCTAAACTAAAAAAATAAAATCTAAAAATAAACTTAAAATAAAAACCTAAACCTAAAAAAAAACCTAAACATAAACCTAAAAATAAAAAATAAAATATAAACATAAAAAATAAAATATAATAAAAATAAACTAAAAATAACCATTAACCTAAACCTAAACCAAAAAAGTAAAATAAAATAAATAAACCTAAAATAAATAAAATAAAATAAATAAAATAAAATAAATAATAAATAAACTAAATAAACCTAAACCTATTAGTTTACTTAATTTTTTTTAAAAAAACCCTAAACCCTAAACCCTAAACCTTAAAACTTAAACTAACCCTAAACCCTGAACCCTAAATCTTAAACCTTAAACCCTAAACCCTAAACCTTGAACCCTAAACCCTAAAAACCTAATGTAAAAAAACCAAATAAATAAAATAAATAAATAAACCTAAACCTAAATAAAATAAAAACCTAAACTAACACTGAAACCAAAACCTAAAAGTAAAATAAAAATATTAAAAAAACTAAAATAAAATAAATAAAAACCTAAACTAAGTTAAAAAACAAAATAAACCTAAGAATAAAAACCATAAATAAAATAAAACTAAATGTAAAATAAAAGTAAATATAAACCTAAAATAAAAAAGAAAATAAAATAAAATAAAATAAAATAAACACCTACACCTAAAAAAATAAAACTAGAAATAAAACCTAAAAATAAATAATAATTAAAACCCAAACCCTAAACTAAAAAAAAACCTAAACCTAAAATAAAAATAAAATAAACAAACTAAAATAAACTTAAACTTAAGCTAAAATAAACTAAACCAAAATAACTAAAACCTAAACCTAAACATAAAAAAATAACCCTAAAACTAAACTTATACTAAAAAAATAAAACCTAAAAAGAAACCTAAAATACAAATCTAAAACTTAACCCTAAAAAATAAAATAAAAGCCTAAACATAAACATAAAAATAAAAAATGTAACCTAAACATAAAAAATAAAATAAAAATAAAACACAACTAAAAAATAAACCTAAACCTAAACCTAAACCTAAAAATAAACTACAATAAAAAACCTAAACTAAAATAAATAAACCTAAATTAAATAAAGTAAACAAAATAAAAATAAAAAAATAAACATAAATAAATATAAAATATAAAATAAACTAAAATAAATAAAAAATAAACTTAATAAACTAAATAAACCTAAACTTACTATTTTAGTTAATTTTAAAAAAATAAAAACCCTAAACCCTAGGCTTACCATAAACCCTAAAAACCCTAAATGCTAAAGCCTAAACACTAAACCTTAAACCCAAAATCCAAAACCCTAAACCCTAAAACCCTTAACCCTAAATCCTAAACACTAAACTGAAAACCCCAAAAACCTAAAAACCTAAACCTAAACTAAATAAATCCTAAAATAAAATAAATAAAAAAACCTAAACTAAAATAAAATAAATAAAATGAAATAAAATAAAATAAAAGCATAACCTAAACCTAAACCTAAAAATAAAATAAAATAAAAGCTAAAAACTAAACTAAAATAAAATAAATAAAAACCTAAATTAAATTTAAAAATAAAAAAGCCCTAAATAAAATAAAAACTAAACATAAAATTAAAATAAAATAAACTTAAAACTTAAACCTAAAAAATACACATAAATATTAAACCTAAAAATAAATAAATAAAACTAAACCCTAAACTAAAAAAAATCTAATCCTAAAATGAATAAATAAAAAACCTAAACCTAAACTAAAATAAACTAAACTAAAATAAATATAACCTAAACATAAACCTAAACTCTAAACTTAAATTAAATAAAATAAAATGAGCTTAAAATAAACCTAAACTTAAACTAAAAAATAAAACCTAAAAATAAAAATCAGAAACCTAAACCTATAAAAATAAAATAAAAACCTATACTTAAACCTAGAAATAAAAAAAATAAAATAAAAACCTAAACTTAAACCTAAAAATAAAAAAAATAAAACCAAAACCTAAAAAATAAAATAAAAATAAAACTAAACTAAAAAATAAGCCTAAACCAAAAAAATAAACTAAAATAAAAACCTAAACTAAAATAAATAAACTAAACTAAATATAAATAAAAGTAAACCTAAATCAAAATTAAAGATAAAATAAAATAAAATAAATAAAAAATAAATTAAATAAACTTAGACCAACCAGTTTACATAACCCTAATCCATAAAATAGCCCTAACCGTAAACCCTAAAATTTAAAACTAACACTAAACCCTAAACTCTAAATCCTAAACCTACAACACTAAACCCTAAACCCTAAAACCTTAAAATCCTAAACCCTAAACCCTAAACCTTAAACCATAAACCCTAAATCTTAAAACCATAAACCATAAACCCTAAACACTAAACCCTAAAACCTAAAACCCTAAATCCTAAATCCTAAACCCCAAACTGACAACCTTAAACCCTAAAACCTAAACCTAAAACCCTAAACCCTGAAACCCTAAACCCAAAGCCCTAAACCCTAAACCCTATAAACCTAAAAACCTAAACCTAAACAAAATAAAACCTAAAAATTAAATAAATAAAAAAACCTAAACATAAATAAAATAAAATAAAAACATAAACTAAAATCTAAACCTAAACTTAAACCTTAACATAAAAAAAAACAAAAAAAATAAAATAAAATAATAAAATAAACTAAAATAAAATAAATAAAAATCTAAACTAAACTAAAGATAAAATAAACCTAAACTAAAACCTAAATAAATTTAAAACTTAATTAAAATAAAAATAAAATAGCCTAAAATAAAATAAAATAAAAACTATGTAAAAACCTAAACCTAAAAAATAAACCTAAAAATAAATAAAAAATAAAACTTAAACTTAAAATAAAAAAATCTAAACCTAAAATAAAGAAAATAAAATAAACATAAACCTAAACATAAGAAAAACTAAACTAAATTAAATATAACATAAACGTAAACCTAAAATAAACTAAACATAAACCCTAAACTAAATAAAATAAAATAAACTAAAAATAAACATAAACCTAAACTAAAAAATAATACCTAAAATAAAAAACCTAAAACCTAAACCTAAATAAAAAAAATAAAAACCTAAACCTATACCTAAAAAAAATAAAACCTAAACCTAAAAAAGAAAATAAAAATAAAAATAAACTAAAAAATAAACCTAAACCTAAATCTAAACCAAACGCTACAAAATAAACTAAAATAAAAAAACTTAAACTAAACCTAAACCTATAAAAAATAGAAACCAAAGTAAATAATACTTAATTAGAAATCTTTTAAAAGATATAAATAATAAAAACTAAACAAACTAAATAAATAAACCTAAACTATAATCCTACAAAGATACTCAAAATAATAAATAATACTTAAAATAAAATAAACTCAAAATAAATAGAAAATAAACTCAATAAACTTAAACAAACTAGTTTACTTAATTAGAAATCTTTTAAAAAAATCAACAATAAATAATACTAAAACCTAAACTGTAAACATACAAAGAAAAAAAAGACTAAAATCAAATAAAATAAATAAAAACATAACTAAACTAAAAAATAAAAACAAAGTAAAATAAAACTAAGCCTAAAATAAAAATAAAATAAAAACTAAATAAAAACCTACACCTAAAAAATAAACCAAAAAGTAAAAAAAATTAAACCTAAACCCTAAACAAAAAAAAACTAAACCTAAAATAAAAATAAAATAAACCTAAACCTAAACTAAAATAAATAAAACCTAAACATAAACCTAAAAATAAAAAATAAAACTAAACTAAAAAAATAAACCTTAACCTTAACCTAAACCTAAAAAATAAACTAAAATAAAAAAATCTAAACTAAAATAACTAAACCTAAAATAAATAAACTAAAATAAATAAAATAAAATAAACCTAAATCAAAATATATAAAAATAAAAAAACTACTAATTTTAAAAAAAAAAAAAAAAAAAAAAAAAACTAATCCTAAACTTTAAACTGTAAACCCTAAACCCTAAACCCTAAAACCCAAAATCCAAAACCTAAAACCCTAAACCCTAAACCCTAAAACCTACAACCCTAAACCCTAAACCTTAAACCCTAAACCCTCAACCCTAAACACTGAACCCTAAATGCCAAACCTTAAACCAAAAACCTTAAAAGCTAAACCCTAAAAACATAAAAACCTAAACCTAAAGAAAATAAAACCCTAAAAAAAACCTAAACCAAAATAAAGTATAAAAAATAAAATTAAATAAAAACATAAACTGAAACCTAAACCTAAACCTAAGAAGAAAAAAAAATAAAAAATAAAAACTAAATTGAAATAAAATAAATAAAAATCAAAATAAAACTAAAAAATAAAAAACCTAAATAAAATAAAACCAAAACTAAAAATAAAAATAAACTAAACCTAAAATAAATAAAATAAACACTAAATAAAACTTAAACCTAAACAATAAACCTAAAAGTTAAACCTAAAAAAAAAAAATAAACCAAAACAAACTAAAATAAAACCTAAACAAAAATAAAAAAATAAAATAAGCCTAAACCTAATCCTAAAATAAACTAAACCTAAACTAAATAAAATAAATGAACCAAAAATAAACCTAAACCTAAACTAAAAAATAAACCTAAAAATATTAAATAAAACCTAAAACATAAACCTAAAAAAAATAAAAAATAAAACCTAAACCTAATCTTAAAAATTAAAACTAAAACTCAAACCTAAAAAATAAAAAATAATAAAAATAAACTAAAAAATAAATGAACTAAACTAAATGTAAATTAAAAAAAACCTAAATCAAAATAAATAATTAAATAAACAAAAATAAATAAAAAATAAACAAAGTAATCCTAAACCTATGAGTTTACTTAATTTTAAAAAATAAAAAAATAAAAAACTCTAACCTTAAACCCTAAATGTTAAATCTAACCCTAAATCATAAACCCTAAAACCCTAAACCTTAAACTCTAAAACTAACCCTAAACACTAAATGTTAAAACTAACCCTAAACCCTAACTCTAAAGCTTAAACTAAAACTCTAAACACTAAACCCAAAATATTAAACCCTAAACCCTAAACCCTAAACCCTAAAACCTGCAACCCTAAACCCTAAACTATAAATCATAAACCCTAAACCCTAAACCCTAAACCCTAAACCTAAACCCCAAACACTAAGCCCTAAACCCTAAAAACCTAAAAACCTAGACCTAAACTAAATAAAACCTAAAAATAAAATAAGTAAGAAAATTTAAACCTAAATAAAATAAAATAAATAAAATAAAATAAAAACCAAACCTAAACCTAAATATAAAATAAAATAAACATAAACTGAATTAAGAAATGAAATAAACCAAAAAATACAAACCTAAATAAAATAAAAACTAAACATAGAATAAAATTAAAATAAGTCTATAATAAAATAAAATAAAAACTAAATAAAAACTTAAACTGAAAAAATAAACCAAATAATAAATAAAAAATAAAACCAAAACCCTAAACTAAAAAAAACCTAAACCTAAATTAAACAAAATAAAATAAACATAAACCTAAAGTAAAACAAAATAAACCTAAACCTACACCCTAAACTAAATAAAATAAAATAAACTAAAAATAAACCTAAACCAAATCTAAAAAAATAAAACCTAAAAGTAAACCTAAAATAAAAATGTAAAACCTAAACCTAAAAAAATAAAATAAAAGCCAAAACCTAAAAATAAAAATAAAACTAAACTAAAAAACAAATATAAACCTAAATCTAAACATAAAAAATGAACTAAAATAAAAAAGCCTAAACTAAAATAAATAAACCTAAAGTAAATAAACTAAACTAAATGAAAATAAAAAAGATATAAACTAAAGTAAATAAGAAATAAACTAAATAAATCTAAACCTATCGATTTACTAAATTAAAAAAAAAAATTAAACCAAAAACCTTAAACCCTAAAACATATAGCCTAAACCCTAAACCATTAAACTCACCCTAAACCCTAAGCTAACTCTTAACCTTAAACCCTAAAAACCCTAAACTATAAACCCTAAACCCTAAACACTAAACCCTAAACCCTAAACCCTAAACCCTAATCCTAAAACCTAAATACTAAAACTCTAAACCCTAAAACCTTAAACCCTAAACCCTAAAAACCTAAACCAAAACTAAACAAAACCTAAAAATAAAATAAATAAAATAACCTAAACCTAAATAAAATAAAATAAAAACCTAAACTATAACCTAAACCCAAGCCTAAAAATAAAATAAAATAAACCAATAAAAATAAAATAAAATAAACTAGTAAGTATAAAATAAAATTTATTAAATAATAACTTAAACTAAACTAAAAAAATTAACCCTAAGAATAAAAAACCTAAATAAAATAAAAACTAAACATAAAATAAAAAAATAAACTTAAAATAAAAAAAATAAAAATTAAATATAAACCTAAACCTAAACCTACCTATTTATTTAATTTTAAAAAAAAACCCTTAAACCTTAAACCTTAAATCCTAAACCCTAAAACCATAAACCCTAAACCCTAAACCTTAAAACCTACAACCCTAAACCCTAAACCCTAAACCCCAAACCCCCAACCCTAAACCTTAAAGGGTAAACCCCAAACCCTAAACCTTAAACCATAAAAACCTAAAACCTAAACCCAAAGTAAATAAAACCTAAAAATAAAATATAATAAACCTAAACCAAAAAATAAAATAAATAAAAAAGCCTAGACCTAAATAAAATAAAAACCTAAACTAAGGCCTAAACTTAAACCCAAACCAAAACCTAAACATAAACTGAAAAATAAAATAAAATAAAAAAATAAAAACTACACTAAAATAAACTAAATAAAAATCTAAACTAAACTAAAAAATAAAATAAACCTAAAATAAAAAATAAAATTAAATAAAAACAAAACATAAAATAAAAATAAATAAATAAAAATTAACCTAATATAAAATAAAATAAAAATTAAGTAAAAACCTAAACATATTGGTTTACTTAATTAAGAAAACCCTAAACCCTAAGTCCCAAACCCTAAAACCCTAAGCACTAAACCCTAAACCCTAAACCCTAAACCCTAAACCATAAAACTTATAATTATAAACCCTGGCCCCTAAATCCCAAACCCTCAACCCTAAACCTTAAACCGTAAACCCCAAACCCTAAACACTAAAACCCTAAAAACCTAAAAACCTAAACCAAAACTAAATTAAACCTTAAAATAAAATAAATAAATAAATTTAAACCTAAATAAAATAAAATAATTAAAATAAAACATAAACTTAAACTAAAACTCAAACGTAAACCTAAACTTAAAAATAAAATAAAATATAAAATATAAATTAAACCAAAATAAAATAAATAAAAACTAAAATTAAGCTAGAAAAATAAAATAAACATTAAAATAAAAAACCTAAATAAAATAAAAACTAAACATAACATAAAATTCAAATTAAAACCAAAACCTAAAAAATAAACCAAAAAATAAATAAATAATATAACCTAAACCCTAAACTAAAGAAAACCTAAAACTAAAATAAATAAAATAAAATAAACCAAATCCTAAACTAAAATAAACTAAACTAAAATAAATAAAACCTAAACCTAAACCTAAAATAAACTAAACCTAAACCCTAACTAAATAAAAAAATAAACTAAAAATAAACCTAAACCTAAAATAAAAAAGGCTAAAAATGATCCTAAAATTAAAATCTAAAACTTAAACATAAAAAAGTAAAATAAAAACCTACACCTAAACCTAAAAATAAACAGTAAAAGCTAAATTTAAAAAATAAAATAAAAATAAAATTGAAAAATAAACCTAAACCTTAACCTAAAGCAATTCTAAAATATATAATCTTAAATTAAATAAACTAAACTAAATAATCAATAAACTTAAATAAAAAAATAAACTAAATAAACCTAAACCTACTAGTTTACTTAATTTTTTTTAAAATAACCCTAAACCCTAAACCCTAAACCCTAAATCCTAAACCCTAAACCCTAAATCCTAAATCCTAAACCCTAAACCCTAAACCCTAAACCCTAAATCATGAAACATATCTTAAACCCTAAATCCTAAACCATAAACCCTAAAAAATCCTAAACCTTAAACTCTAAACCCTAAGCTAACCCTAAACCCTAATCCCTAAACCTTGGAAACCATAAACCCTAAACATTAAAAACCCTAAACCCCAAAGCCTAAATATTGTACCCAAAACCCAAAACCCTAACCGTAAACACTAAATCCTAAAACCCTAAACCCTAGACCCTAAATCCTAAACCATAAACCCTAAAAGCCTAAAAATTTAAACCTAAACTAAATAAAACCTAATAATAAAATAAATAAGAAATCTTAAACTGAAACCTAAAAATAAATTAAAATAAAAAATACAAATAAACTAAAATATAATAAATAAAAACTTAAATTACATTGAAAATAAAATAACCATAAGAATTAAAAACCTCAATAAAATAGAAATAAAATAAACCAATATAAAATAAAATAAACACTAAATAAAAACCTAAACCTAAAAAATAAACCTAAAAATAAATTAAAAGTAAAACTTAAACCCTAAACTAAAAAACTAAACCTAAATTAAAATAAACTAAATTAACATAAATAAAACCTAAATTTAAGTTTAAAATAAATTAAAAATAAACCTAAACCTAAACCTAAAAATAAAAAATAAAACTTAAACCTAAATAATAAAATAAAACTAAAACTTAGCTAAAAATAAACTAAAATAAAAAACCTAAGCAAAAATAAATAAACCTAAAATAAATAAACTGAATAAAATAAAAATAAAAAATAAACTTAAATAAAATTTAAAAAATAAAATAAACTAAAATAACTAAGAATTAAATATAAACCTAAACAGAAACATACCTATTTACTTAAAAGAAAACCTAAACTAAACAAATCCTAAACCTAAAACCCTTCTAAACCATAAACTCTAAATCCTAAACCCTAAACCTTGAACCCTAACCCTAAACCCTAAACCCTAAACCCCAAACCCTAAACCTAAACCCTAAACCCTAACACTAACTCTAAACTTAAACCCTAAAACCCTAAACCCTAAACCCTAAACCTTAAACCTTAAATCCTAAATCCTAAAACCCTAAACCCTAAACCATAAACTCTAAATCCTAAACCCTAAAACCTACAACCCTAAACCTTAAACCCTAGACCCCAAACCCCAAACCATAAACCTTAAATCCTAAACCCTAAAACCTAAACCTTAAATCCCAAAAACCTAAAACCTAAACCCAAACTGAATAAAACCTAAAAATAAAAAATAAAAAAATAAACCTAAACCTAAAAATAAAATAAATAAAAAACCTAAACCTAAATAAAATAAAAACATAAACTAAGGCCTAACCTAAACCCAAACCAAAACCTAAACCTAAACTTAAAAATAAAATAAAATAAAAAATAAAAACTAAACTAAAATAAAATAAATAAAAATATAAACTAAACTAAAAATTAAAATAAACCTAAAAATAAAATATAAAAAATAAAATAAAAACTAAACATAAAATAAAAATATAAAAAAATAAACCTAAAATAAAATAAAATAAAAACAAAATAAAAACCTAAACCTACTGGTTTACTTAATTAAAAAAAACCTTAAACCCTAAACCCTAAAACCCAAAGCACTAAGCCCTAAACCCTAAACCCTAAACCCTAAACCCTAAACCCTAAACTTAAAATCTACAACTACAAACCTTAAATCCTAAATCCCAAACCATCAACTCTAAACCTTAAACCCTAAACCCCAAACCCTAAACCCTAAACCCTAAAAACCTAAAAACCTAAACAAAAACTAAATTAAACCTTAAAATAAAATAAAAAAATAAATTTAAACCTAAATAAGATAAAATATTTAAAATAAAACATAAACCTAAACTAAAACCAAAACCTAAACCTAAACATAGAAATAAAATAAAATAAAAAATAAAAATTAAACTAAAATAAAATAAATAAAAACCAAAATTAAACTAAAAAATAAAATAAACATAAAAATAAAAAACCTAAATATAATAAAAACTTAACATAAATTAATAATCAAATAAAACCTAAACCTAAAAAATAAACCAAAAAATAAATAAATAATATAACCTAAACCCTAAACTAAAAAAATTTAAACCTAAAATAAATAAAATAAAATAAACCTAATCCTAAACTAAAATAAACTAAACTAAAATAAATAAAACCTAAACCTAAACCTAAAATAAACTAAAACTAAATAAAAAATAAACTAAAAATAAACTTAAACCTAAACTAAAAAATAAAGCCTAAAAATCAACCTAAAATAAAAATCCAAAACTTAAACCTAAAAAAGTAAAATAAAAACCTAAACCTAAAAATAAAAAATAAAAGCAAAGCTTAAAAACTAAAATAAAAAAAACTAAAAAATAAACATAAATCTAAACCTAAACCAAATCTAAAATTGATAATCCTAAAATAAATAAACTAAACTAAATATAATAATAAACTTAAATGAAAAAAATAAACTAAATAGACCAAAATCTACTAGTTTACTTAATTTTTTTTAAAAAACCCTGAACCCTAAACCCTAAATCTTGAACCCTAAACCCTAAACCGTAAACCCTAAATCCTAAATCCTAAACCCTAAACCCTAAACCCTTAAACAAACCTTAAACCCTAAATTCTAAACCATAAACCATAAACCATAAACTTTGAAACCACAAAGCCTAAATACTGTACCCTAAACCCAAAATCCAAAACCCTAACCCTGAACATTAAATCTGAAAACCCTAAACCCTAAAATCCTAAACCATAAGCCCTAAACCCTAAACCCTAAAAATCTAAAAACTAAAACCTAAACTAAATAAAACCTAATAATAAAATAAATAAGAAATTCTATACCTAAACCTAAAAATAAAAAAAATACAAACAAACTAAAATATAATAAATAAAACATAAATTAAATAAAAAATAAAAAAACATAAGAATAAAAAACCTTAATAAAATAGAAATAAAATGAACCAAAAATAAAATAAAATAAACACTAAATAAAAATCTAAACCTAAAAAATAAACCTAAAAATAAATAAAAAATAAAACATAAACCCTAAACTAAAAAGAATAAACCTAAAATAAAAATAAAATAAACAAAATAAAATAAAACTAAACCTAAATTAAAATAAACTAATCTAACATAAATAAAACCTAAATTTAAGGTCAAAATAAATTAAAATTAAACTTAAACCTAAAACAAAAAATAAAAATAAAACTTAAACCTAAAAAATAAAACAAAACTAAAACCTACCTAAAAATAAACTAAAATAAAAACCCTAAGCTAAAATAAATAAACCTAAAATAATATACTGAATAAAATAAAAAAACTAAACCTAAATAAAATTAAAAAATAAAATAAACTAAAATAAATAAAAAATAAACTAAATTAACATAAACCTAACAGTTTACTTAATTTTTTTTTTAAATGTAAACCCTAAGCTAACCCTAAACCCTAAACCCTAAAACTAACCCTAAACCCTAAACCCTAAAACCCTAAACCCTAAACCCTAAATCCTAAAATTCTAAACCCTAAACCCTAAACCCTAAAACCTACAACCCTAAACCCGAAACCCTAAACCCTAAACCCTAAACCATAAACTATAAACTAACCTTAATCCCTAAAGTAACCCTAAACCTTAAACACTAAAGTAACCCTAAACCCTAAGAATATGCATAACCTTGATGGCAAGAAGATGACCATCAACTAGGCTCAATCTAGATCTGGCGGTGGACGCAAATGCAGAGATGGCAGTTATCGCAGTGGTGGTGGTGGCCAGAGTAGTGGTGTTTATGGAGGTGGGAGGAGTGACAGAGGTTACAACCATGGTGGTGGCGAAAAGACAGATCAAAGATATGATGGCGGATCTGACTACTCAAGAGGTTGGGGTTGTTCTGATGGGAACTGGTGAAACTAAAGAATGATCGATCTGATCTTCTGCTTATGGAACCGTGTCTTTACATTAGAGATGATTCTACTTATCTAAGGTTATTGATTTGCTATATGGCTCCTCATTTTTTATTTATGTCATCGCTTGCCTCTTAGAAAACATGGGGTGTTACTTTGTTGATGAAATCAAAAAGAAGAAATGTTGAATCTGAATTTATTCTTTATTAAAATAACTGCTAAACCCTAAACCCTAAACACTAAACTTTAAACCCTAAACCCTAAACCCTAAACCCTAAAAACCCTAAACCCTAAACTCTAAATCCTAAACCTATAATTCTAAACCTTAAACCCTAAAACCCTAAACCTTAAACCCTAAACCCTAAACCCTAAACCCTAAACATTAAACCCTAAAACCTACAACCCTAAACCTTAAACCCCAAACCCTAAACCTTAAACTAACCTTAAACACTAAATTTTAAACTAACCCTAAACCCTAAATTCTATGAATGGGAAGAATCTTGATGGGGATATCACCAACCAAATCTAGATCTATGGAGGCAAAGGTGAAGGTGACAATTATCGTAGTGTTGGTGGGTGATCTAGACATGCTGGTGGATATGGAGGTGGTGGTCGGAGCAGTGGTGGTTATAGACGTGGGAGGAGTGACGAAGCTTATAGCCATGGGGGTGGCGGAGGGAGAGATTGGTGATATGATGGTGGATCTTGCTGCTTGAGAGGTAGGGGTGGTTTTGATGGGAATTGGAGAAACTAAAGAATGGACAATTCAATTTGTTGCTTATGGAACTATGTCTTTACAGTAGAGACAGTTATACTTATCTAGGGTTTTTGATTTGCTCTATGGGTTCTCATTTTTTTTCTATGCCATCGCTTCTATCTTAGAAAACTTAGGGTGCTACGTGGTTTATGAATTTGAAAAGAAGAAATGTTTAATATGAATTTATTCTTTATTAAAAAAAACCTTAAATCTTAAACCCTAAACCTACTATAAAACTGAAACCTTATACCCTAATCCCTAAACCATAAAAACCCTAAATGCTATAGCCTAAACCCTAAACCCAAAATCCTAAAACCCTAAACCCTAAGCCTTAAAACCATAAACCATAAACCCTAAATCCTACACACGTAAGCCCTAAACCCTAAACCCTAAACTTTGAATAAAGATGTCATTAGGAGAAGTTCTAAAGAATGACCTAATCCAAGCATAATTATGGTAACTAAATAAATATGTCATTTTAAGGTGTGATGTAAGATAATATATTATTTGAAAGTATATTAAAATATAATGTACGTAACAATATGACTTCACATATATATGAATGTGGTGGTGTGCCACTAAATGTTATTGTACATTTTAGTATGTTTTAGTTTTGTTATAATACATTGGGTCAAAACTCACAAAAATGTTAATTTGAAGGTTGAGATGGAAGAATTTGGCCAAATTCATGGCACACACCAAGAAGTAACACCAAAATTATGCTATTTTGTACCATTTCTAATAGAAAATTAACAAATTTACATTCAAAATTAACATTATTTATATTTTGAGAAAATTTTATTATTTGTGCTTTTTAAATTTAATGAGTATTTTATATATATATATAAAATTCATTCTAAATCATAAAATGTTTATTACAATGTTAAGATGATGTAATTTGAATGAATACATTGTTAGGCTTTTTATTGAAGTATTAAAGGTGTGTATAAGAGGAGAAATAAGATTTGATGAGAATTCCATGTCAAGGACATAAGGTAGATCCATTAGGGGATTACACAAGCATTGGGCATGACATGTGAGGGGTTTTTATCGAAGGCATAAATGAAGAAAATCTATTGGGGATAAGGTTTGAATTTGATTTGATTATATGATTTATGAAAAGAAGATCTGTTGGGAATAAGAATATGTAATCCACTAGGGATTAAGATCGAATCAACTTTAATTTATTTTATTTTAATTGATGTGGAGGCACATCTACTAGAGATATGGGCTAGAGTTTGCTAGGGATCGAGTATGTGAACCTTCCACTAGGAAAGCAGGTTCGGGCTATGCATTGTGGATTGGGATTTGAGTTTGATTTCATAGATTTGTTTGGGGATGTATCCATTAGGAATAAGAGTTTGGTTGGATTTCTTTGATTTAGATTCTACTATGGGAGTTGGTTTAATTTGGCTCCACTAAGGAGGTTTCTTTTGAATTTGATTTATTTGCTTAACTTATTTATATATGATTTGGGGCTCCACTGGGGAGAAGGGTGTGATTTAACCTATTGGGGAAATTAGATTGGGTTTAATTTAATCTGAGTTAATGTATGGACCATATTTGTGTGTGATGGACTCACTAAGAAGGGGCTATATTAGCCTTGACCTACCTCAAGTTTACAAATCCAAAGGGATAGTCTACCAACTATGGTGTAGAGCTAGCCAAACTAAGGGGTTGCCTTTCAGTGTGCAATGGCTATGTTAGGAAGAAAGTGTAGCAGATTTAAATCTCCCAAAGCAAGGAACAACCACTAGGACGACCTATTGAATGGACATTAAATCGTACTTGACCTAGGACGACTACTGAGTGAATGTTGTTGGGGACTTATGTCAACTCAAAAGTAGTCAAAATTAATTTAATCTTAATTTCATGTGATTTGATATGATTTTTTGGTTTAGTTTGATTTTAAATTGAGGGCATATCCACTGGGGATGTGAGCTTAGTCAAATTTGATAGATTTAATTTATGGACCATATCAATGCACGATAGACTCACTTAGAAGGGGCTATATCAGACTTACCCTATCTCAGATTTAGAACTCCAAAAAGATAGTCTATTGGTGGTATGGTAGAGCTAGCCAACCTAAGGGGTTGCATTTTGGTGTGCAATGACTATGCTAGGAAGAAGGCATAATAGACTTACATCTTCTAAAGTAGGGAACAACCGCTCAGGTGACAACTGAGTGAATGTCACTGAGGACTTATATCAACTCAAGAGTAGTCAGGCGATTCTTATGAGTTTTGTTGACACAGCCCTAAAGATACGATGCATGCTTAAAAAACTTACATCTTAAAGTAGGGAACAACATGGTGACCTGAGTGAATGCATTTAAAGAGACTTATATCCTTCAAGAGTAGGTGATTCTTGTGAGTTTTGTTACACTACCCACAAGAATGGATATGCTTAAAAAAAATTGTGGGTTAGGTGATTGTTTAGATTTATATATTATTTATGACTATCTCTATTGGTGTTCTCTCAATTATGAATTATCCCATATCTCAGCCTGTATGGGCTATATCAAAGATATGAATCAATGCAAGGAAGCACGGTAAATGACATATCTAAGCCTTGAAAAAGAAAGCCTATAAGTGTATGGTGGAGAACTCAATGAGAAAACATAGCAGAATTACATCTGCCATGAGTGGTGTATCCTAAGGTATGAGAACCAACCAAACTAAGGTGTCCCATCGATGTGCAATGATCAATTTGAAAAGAAAGCATATAGGCTTACAACTTTCTAAGAATAACTGATCATCGGGATAGTCTATCATTAGTGCCATATGCTATCTGACCTAGAGCGACTACTAAGTATGGAGCCTCGAGGAAGGACTGGACCTAGACTTGAAATAGTCAGGAGGGAAGGAACCATGAGGGGGCTTATCCAAAACCTCAAATATACTCGACCCAGTCAGTGCATGAAGGCTAATCCAAGAAGAATGCCTAGAAGACTCACATCATCCTCTTAAATAAAGCCAATATGAGGTAGCTTATTGGCCATGCGATGCCTACCACTAACAAGGCCTTTGCATTGGCTAAGGAAGGAAAGCATACCAGCCTTACATCCTACAAAGAAAGAAGACTATTGGGGTGACACACTAGCAGGTTTGCATGTTAGCCTAACCTAGAGTAGCTACTGAGTGACTGTCATTGGGGATGTTATCTAAACTCAGAGTAGCCTGAGATAAAAGATATGTTTTTGTTTTATATTTTTGTGTGTAGTTTGTGTTTATATTATGTCGATGAAGGATAGGATGCTGCTCGGGTTCCTTACACCTACCCTAAACACATTGTGATAGATTCATAGATAAAATACTTTCAACATGGAAGAGATTGAATTTGAAATGGTATTTTCATTGATGATAATTATTTTCAAACATGATTTATAATATTTCTTTAAGTAGAGCCCATTGAATGGAAGCGCTGGGCACTCTACCTTATGATTAATAAGTTGATAAGATCCTCCTTGGAAGGCCTATATTATGGCAAAAGTGCCTTCCTAAGTGGGTTCAAACTTACCTCCCATCTTACGATGGACAACAATCAATCTCCTTAGAATTAAAATAAGCTATCCTACTTAAAAAGCTTTAGGACATACCAAATTGTTGTGAGCTTGAATCATTTTAGCTTTGTACAACTCGAGATTTGGCATGCCCATTCTCCCCAAACCTTCGAGCTCTTCTAACTGCCAATTGGCATTCTGCTATATTGTGATCTTGATACCCATAGTTATCCTTACTGATGGGAGTTGGCCTTCTAAGTATAGAATGGCTTTGAACCCATACACTAAGGAGAAAGGAGTAGACTGAGTTGGAGTTCTATGTGTAGTGTGTAGGCCCACAAGGCTTCAATTAACTGCTCATGCCATTTTCGCTTATTTTTGTTGAGTGTCTTCTTCAGTATTTGGATGAGAGTTTTATTGAAGGATTCTGCTAAGCTATTTTCCCTCAGGTAGTTGATGGTAGAATATCTCCAATCTATGTGTGTCTCCTTGAAAAGTTGTTGATCTTGATGCTCTTAAATGTAGTACCATTATTAGATATAATTCATTGAGGCACTCAGAACCTATATATGATATGGTTCCTTAAAAACTAGAGCACATGCTGAGCTATGACCTCTCTGAGCAGAATCGCCTTCGCCCATTTAGAAAAGTAGTCAGTAGTAGCTAAGATGAATTGACGACCCTTAGAAGGAGGATCAATGAGACCCACTATGTAGGTATCCCAACACTCAAATGGCCATGAGGCCAATGTAGGATGTAGAATGTTGGGTGGTTGGTGTAGGACCACACCATGTATTTGACATTGGTGGCATCGCCTACCTATATCCATGCAATCTTTGATCATCGATGGCCAATCATATCCTAGTCTTTTAATCTTGGCTTTCATCTTTAGATCAGATTGGATGGCTCCACATAATTTGAGTGTACCTCGATCATGATCTTACGGGCTTCATGCTTATCTGCACAACATAATCACATATGATCGAAAGACCTCCAATACAAGGCACCATCCATAAGAGCATAGAAAAGTGCTCTCTACTTCATCTGGTGGGCTTAGGACTTCTCTTAAGGTAGTTTGACTTTATTTAGGTAATCCATGAATGGTTTCTTCCAATCTAACTCCTCATCCTTCTTCATAGTGGAAACATTCCCTTCAAGAGAGTACTTTTTGATGAGTTCAATATCAATAAAGGATAAGACTTGTCTATTTTAGACCTTTATTGATATGGACTCATCCTCCAAACATATCAACTCCTTGGCAAGCTTGGCTAAAGCATACCCTACAATGTTTTCTCCTCGAGAAATCTTATAAATGGTAACCTCTAGGATTTGGGCCAACAACTCTATGGTGTACTTATGTTAATGATCAATCTTAGGCTTTATAACCTTATAGGACCCAGCGATTTGGTTGATAACTAGCTTAAAATCCCCAAAGTTGTTGATGTTCTGGATGCTTAGAGTAATAGCTAACTCCAGACTAGCAATCAGAGCCTCATATTTGGCTTCATTATTGGTCTAAGGATTAGACAGATGATATGAGAATATCATCACATCGTGGTCCAGAGTTAAGAGAACTATTTCTACCCCTACCTTTCTTGGAATAGAAGATTTTGGTTCTTCTCCTCTTTGAGAGGAAGCCGCACCATCAAAGTATATCTCCCAGGGGAGAATGCTAGTATCCCCTAAGTTCATGATTTATTCATTGGGGAGGTCATCACTAAGTGGAGAGTCAGTAGAAAGTGAGTATGCTGTTAAGAAATCTGCTAGGACTTGCCCTTTTATCGTATAGAGGGGTACGAAGGTAATGTAAAACTATGAGAGGACCATGGACCATTGTGCCAATCATCCAGATAGCATCGACTGTGTCATGAGATACTATAGTGGATTGATCCTAGAGATTAAGTTTACCTTATGAGGAAGCATGTAGTGTTGTAGCTTTTGGGAAGCAAAGATTAAAGCAAGGAAATTATTCTCAATGGGTGAATAATTAGCCTTATCAAGGATTAGATGACGGCTGAGGTAGTATAGTGCATCTTCCTTCCCTTCATCATTGGCTTGGGCTAATAAAGCACCAATGGAGTCATATAATGAAGCAATATAAAGTATGAGCAGCTTGCCTGGGATAAGGGCTGCTAGAATTGGCGACATCATCAGGTAATGCTTGATGTCTTCAAAGGTATGCTCACTCTTATCATCTCACTTGAACTTGGTGTCCTTTATGATAAGTACTAAAATGGTTGACATATTTGGATAGGTTAGTTATATAGCATCTTAGATACTCCAACTATCATTGGAATGATCTGATTTGAGTTAAACTTTTAAGGGGTAAAATTTCTAATATCACCTTGATCTTCTTTGAATCAATTTCAATTCCATGGTGTTAGACAAACCCAAGGAATTTCTGTGAAGCTACTCCAAATGCACACTTCAAGGGGCTCATTTTGAGGTTAAATTGTCTTAAATGTTTGAAAAGTACTCTCAAGTTAAAGAGATGGTCTTCCTTTTCACTACTTTTGACCATGAGATCATCGACATAGCACTCAACTTGATGATGAATGACTTCATCAAAGATTCGAGTCATAGCTGGTATGTAACCGACATTTTAAGGGCAGCCATGACCTTATAGTAATATATTTTGATTGAGAGTTCTAAAAGTAGTGTTTCTTTCATCTTTAGGGGCCATCTTTATTTTATTATATCCTTATGAGTCATCCATGAAAGAGAAGACTGCATGAGATGAGGCAATGTCCGCGATCAGCTCTAGGATTGGTAGTGGAAATTCATCCTTTGGATATGGCTTATTTAAATCTCTAAAATTGATGCATATGTGAATTTTTCTAATTATTTTCTTAACTAGGATGATGCTGGCTAACCATGTAGGGTTTTTTTTCTTCTTGGATAAGGCCCACATCAATCAATTTCTTGACTTCATAAATGACCTGTTGTTCAATGTCTAGTCATATGCATCTAGGAGCTTGCTTGATATGGTTAGCAGTAGGCTCTATTGCTAGTTTATGGATCATTACATTAGGAGCCAATCCATCCATCTCTTTATAACTCCATGCAAAGTAGTCCTTAAACTCAGTCAATTATCTAACTAAGTCATTGGTTTCAATTTCATTCTACAAAGAACTGATTTATGTCGGGCATGGATCTTCTTTAGTTCCTAAGTTGATTTCTTTGAGCTCATTGATGGTTGACTTGATCTCTTCTTCAAGCTCTAGTGGTGCACCTTTGACTTTAAAATCATCTGGATCATTTGAAATTTCTAAGCATATCTCTTCATATGAGTTAAAGTGATTTTAAAGAACCTATCAGATTCCAAATTATTGGTGATGACTAAGCAGTAATCGTCATCATCAATTGGACCTACTATACTGAATCCTAGTCTCAGTCTTTATTAAAAGCTTTTGCATTTATTCTTCCACATTCTTTTGAAGTAGTCTAACTTCCACTTTGACAAACTATGTAGAATTAACCATTTATTTGCTAAATTATGAACACAAGGCAAGTATCAATCAAAAGGTAATTCTATTAAATCTTCATATGAATCATCTATAAGTTCTACATCAACTTCTTTACTTGAGGATGGTTCTCCCAAAAAGAACCTCTGAGACTTCACACCTGTTGATAGCTTAGGAGCTTCCTTAACTACTAAACCCTCAACTTTTTAAGAAGAAAGTGGGGTTAGAGCTAAGGTTCCTAATTGATGCCTAACTGTTTAACATATAGACTTAGATACACTTATGCTCTGCTTTAGAGCCCAGTCTTCATCACTATCTAGCTCAAGTGTCACCTCCAAGGGAATCTACTATGGTAGAGAGTGGTGCTAATCATATAAGACTCATCCTATGAACTAAATTCTAAGTCTATATGGATAGCAGGTGTACTCCTGGTAGCTGGGATTTATCTTCTATTAAGTGGCCAATAAATAGGTTTTTCACCCCTAAGATGGCCAATAAATATGTTCAAAAGGAGTAATGAACTATGGGTGGAATCTAATGTCGGGCTCCACTTCCTCCTCCAAGTTTATTTTTGCTCCCTTTTATTTTCATTTTCATTTTCATTTTATCTTTTCTTTTATTTTCTTTTACTCTTTCCTTTTTCTTTTTATTTTTCTTCTTTGGCCAAGTTCACATGAATAGACTTATTAATTTTGAGGGAGGTAGTAAGCCGCATCCTCATATATGCTGACTTCGTGAACTGTAAATGGCTTGAGATCTCCTTTGACACAGTAGATGATCCCACCTCTCATAAACTTCATACACTGATGTAGAAAGGATGGAACTATGTTTTTCTCATGTATCCCTGGTCTCCCGAGCAAAGCATTGAAAGATGCATCCAAGTCTACAATGTGAAACTTGGCTTTGATCTTCCAATCATCTATCTCCAAGAGAAACACTATGGAGCCTAAGTCCAATTGATCTCACTTTTGGAGTGTGTATTCAATATTCACATCTTAGACTTAGGAGTCTACTGGACACTAAGACTTCCCTAGTCATAAGACACTTCTAACAATTATGTAAACACTTAACCTAAGCCTAATGACTTAGAAGGGTTAACCATAGGAATAGGTTATGCCTTAGGGATTAGGATAATCCACCTACCCTACAACCCAAATCCAATCCATGTTAAGCTTCCCAAACCAAACCACAGGTTCAATTTAAACATCAAATTCAAATTCAAATCCAAAACCAAATAATGATAAACCTAATGACTTCTTGGGCATGGTTATCTTTTCTTCTTAACCCTCATGGATGACCTAGTTAATTTGCTGATTATGCTCAATATTTCTTGTTCTCTTCTTATTTGGCTGATTTCTACTACTTCCCTGCATGGTTGGTACTTCTTTTGGTCTCCTTCTCATACTATTTTTGTTGTTGCTATTTGCTTAGCAATTCAACTATTTTCCTTTAATAGGATGGATTTTTTAGTTATTTATTGTTTGATTCCTATTAAATGACACTACCTACCTTCTCCTCCGTTAGTTACATTATTTGGTTTATTGTATTATCTATTGGTTGAATGGATTAGCGGGTTATTATGTTCACTAATTCTTGATTCTCAAATTTTGTCATGATTGTCTTTAGCTCTTCAACCTTTGTTGTATGTGTTTATCCTCAAACTATTTTTTCATTATTATACAAATTATTGTTCTAATCTAGCTATTACTAGGTAGTTGTTTCTCTTGATTGGCTTTCATCACTATGGGGGTGTTTTCCTTGCCTTGATCATTTTTGGGGTTTTTTTGTTGGCTATTCATTCTCTATGGTGGAATACTTAGGTGATGTTTCTCTGATTGGTGCCATCCCTTTGCAATGTGAATAGTGTTTCCTTTCATTCTAGAGTGTATTTTGCTATTGCTTGGTATGCATGTATTAAAATCATATGATTTTCCTCCAGTGTCTGCTTTGATGTATGCATTTATTATGGTTTGACTTCACTCATAATTTGGTTGGTAAGCACTTGCAATGTAACCTTTCCTTTGAAGTTTGATGCTCATGTTTTACTACCCCATTCACATGAAAACCTTCATACTTCTCATTTCTCCTTTCATTTGTTTTTTAAGTTAATTTTGTTTGTATCTCTTTACATGTGTCCTTCTTCTAGCTATTTCGAGTTCTATGTTGTTTCCTTATAGGTTCCTTCTCCTGGCAATTACTTCTCTCATCTTTTCAAGCTTATTGAGGCTATCTCTGGCTTTCCTTATTTTTGCTACTTTTGTATCTTTTGTTGTATTTCTTTCACTTTTCTTTTCCTTCCTTTTGATAGATAATTCACTCTCATGATTGTATCTTGAGCATAGTTCTTGTGGTTATCCCCACTTAAGGATCGTAACTACCCTTTTGTGCAATAAAATTCCCATGTGACTCTCCAAAAAAATAATAATAATCCAAATCCAAATCCAAACCCAAATTCCAGAACTAAATGATTGAAGCCCATGATCAAATTTAAGCATGAAACCCTTCATAAGCCATATGACCTATCCCATGGGCTTAGCCAAATCTTAATCCAAATCAATCCAAAATTAATTTATTTTCTCATAATCAATTTATATCTTCAATCTTCCATCTAAATATAAATCAAATCTACATTCAAATGAGCAAAACTAATTCAAACTAATTCAAATTAAATCAAAACCTTCCAAGCAATATGACCTATCCCATGGACTTAGCATACTTATTTATCCCATAGACTTAGCCAAATCTTAATCCAAATCAAGTCAAACTCAATTTATTTTCTCATAAAATCAATCATATTTTCAATCATCTTCACAAATTTAAATGAAATATACATTTAAATCATCAAAACTAAATCAAACCAAATCAAAATCAAACCAAGCCACATGACCAACTCCATGGACTTAGCCAAATTCCTTCATTCCAAAACCCAAATTCAATTAATTTTCTCATGAATCAATCATACCTTCAATCATATTCACAAATATAAATGAAATATACAATCATCAAAAAAAAAATCAAAGTCAAACCAACCCTTTTGACTTGAAATGTTCAAATGAACCAAAACCCATTTGAACAAATAATTGAATTTATATATCAATCCCAAATCCATATATAAACTCAACTAAATCAAACTCAACCCAAAATCAAACAACCCAATTGGTCCACTTGACCCTTGAAAGTGGCCAATTTGACCTATTTGAGCCAAGTTCTAATCCTACCCAATTTGGATTGAACCAAGCCATCAAAACCTCTCTCATGATTGTTGATCACCCTAGGTTGATCAATTATCACAAATTGGGTCAAACCAAGTCAACTTGGTCATTTGACCAAGTCAACCCATTAACCCATATGAACCCAAACTAGCCAAATTACAACTAAGCCAAATCCTTGAAACCAATGATTCATACCAAATCAAAATCAATATTTGAATATGACTTGAACTTCAATTGAGTCAAACCAAACCCAATTGGCTCTCTTGACCCAAGTTGACCCAAATTGACCTAAAGACCAAATTGGGTCAAATCAAAATATAAACCAAATTGATTGCAACCAATGGCTCAAGTTCATTCCAAATTGATTGTTGAACTTGAAAACCATGATTGGAAATTGAACCCAATTGAACTTAGCCCAAATTGACCTAAAGGTTCAAGTTGGCCTAAATCAAAAAAATCCAAATTAATTGAAACCAAAGCCTACAATCATCTTCAATTGGTCAACTAACCCCAAATCAACACCCCAAGCCAATTTGGTCTTGGTCAAATTGGTCAACTTAACCATTTGACCCAAATGAATTCAAATGAGCCAAAATCAAATCTAACCCAAACCAATTGAACCAAAACATCCCAAATGATCATATGAACTTGACCCCAATTTGACTTGGTCAACTTGATTAACCTAACCCATTTGACCTAATTGAGTCAAATTGAGCCAAACTTAACCAAATCAACTCCAATAGACTTGAAATTTAGGCTAACCCACTTTTGGCTCATTTCAAATCTACCCAAATAAATTCAAATGCCAAATTATCATTCTTCCCTTGGATCAAGGGCATCACATGAGATAAATCATCTATGTAAGTGGTAATTTCCATTCCTTAGCCACTTAGTACTCTCCCAATGGTCCACCTAATCACCTAGGACATTTCCCAACCTAACCCAAGGGGTGGTTGGGTTGCATGACCCATGGGTGAAATCACCTCACCCTCCCCATTGGAGCATTTGAAACCCATAGGACACCCATGATTCCTCCTTGGCAGCCACCTCCACCTTCAACCAACCAAGCAGCCAACTCACTCTCCCTCCACCCACGACACAGATGGTGGGATGGCCATAGAAACCAAACATGATCCCACCTCGATCAAGATGAAGGGGTATACACCCTCATTTCCACTCAAACACACAAAATCATTCTTGAGCCTAGCTACCCAAGAGCTGCTAGAGCCATTCCCTAGCTCTAGCTCATTTCCTCGATGAAAAAATGCCATTCGTCCATCTGAAATAGGACACTCCCATTTTGACCTAACTTCCCATTTCTCCATCAAACTCAAATTAACTTTGCGCACCTTCCCTTGCCTCGAGCAAGAATGAATCATCTCCCAAGCTTCGAGCATTGGAGGTGGGACTTGATCAAATTGAGCTCAAATCATCGGTTCATGGCCTTCGTGAACATCGAGGAATTGATCCAATTATTACTCAATAGGGCTTCATCTCCACTAGATGAAACTTCCTCAATCATTGAGCCACAATCTTGAGCTCCAATGAGGTATGCTTCCAAAGCGATCCTTAGGAAAATGGGTTGCTTTTGAAGAAAACTTGCATCTCATGTAATCTTGACCATTGGATCCCCTCTGATTGATGTCTTGAAGGTGTGGGATCCTCTTGGAGTTGATCAAAGCTTAGGTAAGCTTGGATCAAGTGAGCAATGGCAGATGAACTCCATTCTCACTCACTCACTTGACATTAGCTCACGCACCGTCCATTCTGCATGATTAAAATAGATGGTACTGATTAGATCTACTAGATCGATTTGATTTAATCCTATTAAGCTATGAGATTAATCGTAGCCGTTCATCTTAGATAGGATAGCGGATGAAAAAGCTTGTCATGTAGGTGCTAAGTCGGATAAGTTTTAAGTAGCCAATCCTGCGGCACCACATGGAAAGTCCGACTTGTGCATATGGTGCCATAGGATTAGGCTTTAATTGGCAATTAATCATTTTTAATGGCTGAAACTTCTAAAAATCATAAAAAATCATAAAGAAATAAAAAAAATGCAAATAAATACTCATTTTAAAGGTATTTGAGGAGAATTAATTAAAATGATCTTAATAATAGTAATTAAATTTAATTATAAAATAATTAATCTTAATTACTCCTTAATTACTTGAGCAATTAATCCCAAATTTATGGGTTAATTTAATGGGATGACCTCACACCTCCATGATTTTCTTGAGATTTATTCACTTAATTAAGAAAATTGACTAATTAAACCTTAATTACTCTTTTAAGTTAATTAATGATTAATTAATCCCAACATTAATAAATTAGTTAATTAAGTTTATTAATCATTGTTCAATAAGTGAACTAAGGAATAGGTTGGGACCCCTTTCCCCAAGTTCATTTCACCCTTTTTAAAATGAAATTAATTAAGATTTAACTAATTAATTAAATCACTTAATCAAATTGAAATCATAATCACATCGATTTAATTAATTAAATCATGGGTGATTAATAACTAAAGGAGTTTAATAAGAAATTATGGTTAGTCCATATGTGTGGGAAAACCATAGAGTAATTAATTAAGTCTTAATCTAATTAACTATTAATCATGAGCCAATTGCAGCCTTTTATTTCTAGGATCATTGCAAGTTTATTTTCCATGCATATCATGTTGGCTCATATTATTTAGTTAATTACTTTAAGGTGACATAAGGTAAGGTAATTAATTCATCTAATTAAGGGTTCAACTTAATTAATAAAATCAACTTAATTACATTTCCTTAAATTAAATCAAATCACTAATGTATGGGTTTAAAACAAGTGATGATTTCTCTTCTCCTCTTTAAATTAATCAAATCCAAAACTTAATTAATAAAGAAGCTTTGGTTTGCTTTAAATAATCTTATTTGATTTGATTGTCTTAGAACTAGTTTGGTTGAATGAATCACATGCTTATATTTGATTGTCCTCTTTCCAATCATGTTAAATTTGGTATGTCATTTGAATTCATGCATCCATCTTTTCAAAATCAAGTAAAATAAAATGGATTTTATTTATGTAAGCTTGCATGTGTTGATTTAATTTAATATATGCATGGCTATTATCACTATTAAATCCAAATGTATTTTTCAAAAGCTTATAATGAATAATAATAATATGTGTTATGATGCTAGTTATAAATACATAAGAAATGCATGTGCTTATAGCTTAAGTGTATGAATGTTGAGTTCTCTTTCCTCTATTCATGTGTTGATTTATATAAGATTGAATGGTAATGGGTATATAGCTTGGAAATCCCAGGAACACGAGGCTTTAGCTAGCCCCAAAGAGGTCATTTGATTACCTCACTTCCTTGGTTTAATAATGATATATACCCATTTGATATCATTCTTATGTATTTCATTATTAGAATTTGGATAGAGCTTTAATTCATATATATAAATTATTCAATCAAAAAATAAAATCTTTGCAAGGTTTACTTTTCATCAATTATGTATACATCCATGTGAGTCCAAGAAAAGCAAGTATATAGTTTGGACATCTAAAGAATATGAGGCTTTAGTTAGCCCCATGGAGGTCATTTGATTACCTCACTTCCTTGGTTTAACAACAACACATACTTGCATATATCTTTGTACATGTATATGTGATTATTGAATGAAAATCCCATTTTACATTAAAATTGCTTGCATTCATAATTGACTAAGTGGTTGAATTAATTAGCCATATGATTTGGAGCTTACTTCCTATGTTCATGTATATGAATTTACATATGTTTGAATGCAAATGGGTATATAGTCTAGACATCTTGAGAATATGAGGCTTAGCTAGCTCAAGGAGGTCATTTGATTACCTCACTTCCCTGGTTAACAATGGCACATGCTTATTTAATTTCATTCTTATGTCCTTTTTGTATAAGAATTTGGATAAAGTTTTAAATTAATATGTTTAAATAATTCAATCAAATAAAATATAAATTCTAAACACATACATTCATCATTTAAGTGTGCTAAAATATGTTGCATGTATAGATACACTTAGATTAAATCATATGCATGTTACATGTGATGGAAAGGAATGATTTATATATGTCAAGTGGTAGTAATTCAATTAAATTAATCTTAATGCCTTTCATTTTGAATAGGATTATTTAAAGTGAACTAAACTTAGGATTAATTAAATCATTTAATAATCCATTCACTAAAGAAAACTAAATAAAATTAATATACTTTAGAAAGTGACTTAAGGTAGGGATGAAAGGGCAATCCTTTTTTCCTCTCTTTATAACACTTAGTTGCTAAGTGTAATCAAATGAAACAAATAAAACACAAATTAAAATTCTCAAATCAATTAAACTACTTCAAGTGAAATCAACCTTTCATGTTAAATTGAATCCTTCTACACTTAGAAAATACAACACTAATGCTAACAAGACTTACCACAAGCTTAATACACACATTAGAATTAAGTCACCACTAGCTCTAAGTTAGGGGCGGTGTATGATGTGATGTATATTTTGTTTTATGATGTATTATTTTAGATTAGATGTTAGGGTGTATGCTTTTAAATGATGATATATAATTCTAGATATGTTTTTCTTAGGGATACTTGAATTTAAAAATATGTATGATGTATTATTGATTAGATGTTTGCTTTAAATTATAGTAAGCCTAATCATGAATTATGCTTGGCTATGTGAGCTCTCTAGTATAAATCTAAGTCCAATTATAAATACAGTTACCCATGTGTGGGATTATATAAATATTTATTATATGTATATTTTGTTTTGTAAGTGTAGTTAGATTTACTTTTCCCATAAATGTAATTTTATAATAGGAATTAGGATTAGTTCTAAGATTAGGATGAGCTGGCTAGAAGGCTTTGTCTGGGTGCCTGTGATGCCTTTGAAGCAAGCACCATCCAAATCAAAGAAGGAACCAAATCAAAATGGAAAATATATGAAAAAGACACATAGCATTTAATACAATTATAATTATTCTTTCATATTCCAGTTGTATAAGGGTACGCTACCCATCTTTTCTCTCTTGGTTGTATGGTAACCCGGCCTTTTATTCTTTTGATAGTATATATAATTGTTTAATGTTATGTTTTACATTGTGCATTAGGACATCATGCTTTTTTTAGTTTAAATGATTGATGCTTTAATGTGTGGCTTGGATATGATTAGGATCTTAGGATAAAATAACTTTTCTACCCAACTAATCACTCATAACTAAATTTTAAACAACTCATAACCTCATCATAAAGCCTAAGACATAAATAAGATAATTAAAAGATTTAAAAACCCCTCAGTTGTATGGTTTTATATTTCACATCTTGCATGCATATTCTTTCTCTCTTGAACATGAATGATCTCCATCCTTGCACAATAAAGGAATGCTTGACCTATGAGGGAATCTCTTGTGGTGGAGAATACCTTCTTCTAGCTGATTTGATTGATAATATATTTCATCATACAATTAAGCATAAGAAATCCTAAAGCCTTTGTCAAAATGATGTGTCAAAAATGACATAAAATTTGAAAAGATTTTCCATCTATAGATTAAGTTATATGCTTATACCACTCATGCTCTAGTCTCTTAGGGAGTGTGTTTAGGACTTTAGTCTTTTTCTAATTAAATAACTACCCTAGCTATCTTGTAATTTATAAGATCGAACTACATGGTTTTAAAATCATAGGAGGCATTAACTGGTAGCAACTCCAGGCGATTATAAGTCCAGAAGTTAGACAATTTATTTTCTCTTATGGAGGTAAACCCTTATGTCCACCTATCACTTATATTTAGGTCGTGCTTTAGCTCATACTAAAGCTCCCTAGATTTAGGATCTGAGGTAGCTATTTTCTTCAGGCTATGAGAAAAAATCCTCTCCTCTTAGGCATTTTCACAACCTTGTGTTTGTGGATTATAAGCCCTAGTAATCTAATTTTAGGAGCAATAATAGTCTTTATAATTTCACAAATATTATAAACACCCTCTTTGTCCCATAAAGCAAGACTCTCCTGGAAAAGACTTTGTTCCATCAAATGAAGTTTGAATCATTAATATCTTGGGGATTAACTCAAACCTCTTTCTTTTGGCAGATAATCTTTTCCATTGATGATTTTTTCTACCTCCACTTATGCTATTAAAGTGAACTCTTTGGTAATAATATGTGGAATAATAAACTTACTAATTATATTCCTTTCTCTCTTTTAAAATAAATTACTACTATTCTATCACTACCAATCATGATCGGATCCTTTTAAGCTTTCTCAAAATGAGATTTCAACCTTAAAATGTTTACATATTAAAGCTCATGATTTCTCCAATGTGTTTTCAAACTTTGGAATAACACTATTCTTATTTATTATTATTCTAACTTGGCATATTTTGAAAACTTCATACTGTTGACTCTTTTGATGTGGGGTAAAGGTTTTTACAAATCTCTGCTTTCACATTGAGAATGTGAATCATGTTTTGTGTAACATTGCCTCAAACTTTGATTTGGTATGATGAACTCTTTAACGTCAAATTCAATGGCTCCTTAACTTTACCAACTCTTGAAGTTTATTTTGAAAACACTATTAAAGGACACATTAAAGTCATTTATCACTCTTATTTGGTTCATATGAATGGATAGAAATGATGCAAAATATCATGGATTCTATGAACCACATAAGGATAATTAGAATTAAAAATAAAATCTTTGACTTATTTAATGCCAATTTAATTCTACAATCAATTGGTAAATTTATGGCCAATAAACTAGGTTTTAACTTCGGATCAAACTATAAATATGACAAGATTATTTATTGGGTAAAACCTCATCTAATACTAAAATTAACATGGCTCTATTTCTCAAAATACAGTGGTGCATTTTTTAAAACCTATGGTAAAGTCTATGTGCTTTTGTTACCCCTTAATACTTGCTATTCATTTCTTGAGCTAATGGCTTTACAAAGCTATTGAGATTTGCCTTCAAAAGGTTGGCTCAATATTTGGATTGAGGTGGATGCCCTTGTGATTGATATTTTGACTTCCAAAATGGATATACATAATTATCTATCTTCTCAGTAGACTAAAGCTCTCCTTTCTCAACTCTATTTTAAAATCACTCATTTGGTGTGAGGGTAATGCATGTCGATTACCTTGCCAATCAAGGTGCTAGATTAGATGGCAAAATTCTATGATTATCTTACACTTCTAAATATTTGTGTGGTTTGGTTAATTTGGACAATGGACTCCTTACCTCAAAAATTAATCCATTATTGGATTGGCGTTATATTACTTTAATTGCATGATCAACTTCTATTTTATTTTTATTTATTTCTGGATTCAGCGTGCATCTTGATACCCCTTTAGTTATGATCTCTGTGGCATCTATTGTTGGTTTATTTACCCTAACCTTATTTGGGGTCTTCCTACTTCTATTGTTTCCAGTTAATGGTATTAGGCTTCTTGATTTCCTTACAATATTTTTTATCTTTGTGGGATTAGGCTGGATATGCTTTTATGTGTCTTGATGGATTTCATAACTTTCCTTTGAACCATTCTTGACTCTATGTTGTTCCCTACATTTTACTGGATTTTCCTATGGTGGTGCAATATATGTTTCTATTTTTGTATTGGCTATTATTTGGGTCTTATGTCTCTACAGGTTGGTTTGATTGCTCTAACCTCACCTTCTAACATGAGAGAAACTACAATACCCTTGTTATTATTATCTCTCTTTGTGATTAGACTTACTTAAATTTCATTCAGTCTACTTTTATTGATGTTAGTTTCTGCACTCTCCTTTGTCTTGAAGGATTTCAATGATGGCTTCCTTTTGAACCCCTTTTTGTATATGTTACATCCATTTTTTATTGGCTTTTCTATGGTGGGTGCAATAATTGTATTGTTGTTTTATTTGTTGGTTGTTGGAATTTTAAATCCATGTCCACTTCCTGAGGTTGTTGAGTTGTTGGCTGACCTTGACTTTGTTTGCCTCCTCTGATCACATGTTTTGGTTTATCTAAACTCTACTATTTTTCCATTTTGTTGTTAGACTAGTAATCATATTGATTATGCTATTACCTGTAAATTAATCTATATTGAATGCATGGTTTTATAATTCATTAGCTATCTTGGTTGTTGGTGAAGATTATTTATGCCAAAAAGCTACGATGCCTATCATGTCTAGTAGGCTACTTTGGGAGTTGTTTTCACTTTTCTTGCCTTAACTTATAAAGCGCAATACCCTTGTTATTATTATTATCTATTTTAATAACTTAATAATTTCTTTTGAACTTTTATTTAATGTTGGTTTAGTTAAAACTGCTCTTCTTTATTTTGAAGGATTTTAATGATGGCTCTCTTTTGAATGTATCTATATCCTATTTTTCAGCTTATTTTATGATGGGTGCATCATTGAATAAATTATTGGTTGTTGGATCCTGTCCTATACCTTTGTGGTTGTTAGTTGTTTGTTGCTGTTGCTTTTATGATTGATGTTTGCAACTCAGGTCACCATGTTTGAGGTCTACTGCTACCATCTTATTAAATTGTGCAATCCGATTATCTACTACTTGGATATTACCTTATGCATTTCTGAATGGGTGGTTTTATAGCTTACTATCTTGGTTGTTTAATTATCGAGTTTTATATAAAAGCTTCTATTGTCTCTTTGATTGTCTTAATTTGGGCTATTTGTGGTAAAACTATTACGTGTGCCTTTTGGCTAACTTTGCATTCCCATCTTGTCATTAAAGTTGCATTTCTGTTGTAATGAGTTTGGGTTATCGCTATACACTTGTTATTAACTACTAATGATTATTAATAAAGGTTGTTAACATTTTCCTTATTCTCATTGGGTATTCTTTTAACTAAATTCACCACCTTGTAAGTTCTATATGTCTTATATGTTTGGGTTGAAACTTGTCTATTTGCCTTCTGGATTTACTAACTAGAGTATTTCTTCTTTCCTACTGAGTGGCTTGTGGTGGGTTTTCATCGAATTAAAACCTCAAAAAAATAAGGTGGATAAGTTCACTACCTCATGCCATGGTGACTATATTGATGATAATTATCATGGGATCCCCACCCATTTCACTCTTTGATGTATCCCTATGTATATGGCTTTGCTTTAAGGCTCAAAATACTTTCAACAAATGGTTGCTATCTCCCCATAAGTTTGTTGGCTATGATGGTTGTGATGATTTCACTCCTTCTTGGTTTGGTAGTAGCTCTTGTGTTGTAACCCTCCTGCTGAAGTTTGGATGCTCATATTTGCATACTAATTTGATGTGGATGACCTTCTCTCACACTTTATAATCTTTCTCGGTTTACTTTAAAAAGAAAACTGCTAATTTCTATCTTTCTACAACTGGTGCACTCTTGTTCTCTAAACCCTAGTGCACACCCTCTCATCAGAGCTTTGGCCCTAAACCATTTGCTTATCTGCTAATCAAGTATCCCACTCATGGTTGTAGATGGATTTACTCTCTTGAAGCTCTTTGAGGTAGAGTTTATCCCAGGATCTTATAACCCTCGAAATAAAATTCCCCTATATGGGGCCAAAAAAATATTAAATACACTAAATAAAATAAAATAAAATTAACCTAAAATTAAAATAAAATAAAATTAAATAAAACAAAACCTAAAAAATAAAGCTACAAATAAAATATAAAAATTAATAAAAAAAAACATAAACCCTAAAGTAAAAAAAAATGTAAACCTAAAATAAACAAAATAAAATAAATCTAAACCTAAACTAAAATAAACTAAACCAAAACTAAAATAAAACTAAAATAAATAAAATAAAATAAATAAAATACATAAACATAAACTAAAATAAAACAAAAAAATAATAAAATAAAACCTAAAATAAAACCTAAAAAATAAAATAAAATAAAATAACCTAAATAAAATAAAAAACTAAATAAAAAAAACCTAAAAAAAATAAAAAAATAAAATAAAAATTAATAAAAAAATAAAACATAAACCCAAATAAAAAAAAATGTAAATCTAAATAAAATAAAATAAAATAAACTAACCAAACTAAAAAAACTAAACCTAAAATAAAAATAAATTAAACCTAACCATAAACTAAAATAATAAAATAAATAAAAATTAATAAACATAAACTAAAAAAATATTAAACAAAAAAAAAAAAACCTAAAGAAAACTAAAACCAGACTTAAAAAATAAATAAAAAACCTAAACCTTAACCTAAAAAAAAAATAAAACTAAAACCTAAAATAAATTATAAAAAAAATAACAAAAGCATAAATATAAATAAAAAAATAAAATAAAAAACTAAAATAAATAAAAACTAATATAAAATAAAAATAAATTAATTAATTTAAACTCTTGGTTTACTAATTTAATAAAAAAAAAAAACTAAATAACCACAAACCTTAAACCTAAACAGGCTATGAGCCAAACCATGACCCTGAGCCCAATAAATGACCTAACACTAAACAAAAACTAAAACACCAAACTGACTAATCCAAACTAAAACCTAAAAACTAAATAAAATCACTGAAACCACAACTAAACCTAAACCTAAACTAAAATGGATAAATAAATAAATAACTAATGATAAAATAATTAAAATAAAATAAAACTAAACTAAACTTAATCCTACTACTTAAAAAAATAAATAAAAAATAAAATCTAATTAAATAAATAAAAACTATAAAGATAAAATAAACCAAAAATAAAAATTAAAAATACTAATAAAATAAATAAATACATAAAATAAAATAAACTAATTAAACTAAACCAAAATATAAATATAAATAATAAAAATAAATAAAATAACTAAATAAAAAATAAACCTAAAATAAAAGATAAATAAACTAAATAAAAAAAACTAACTAAAATAAATAAAAATAAATAAAAAAATTTAAAATGTAAAATAAAAACCTAAAACCTAAACCAAAAAAAAAAATAAAATTAAAATAAACTAAACCTAAAATAAAAAATAAACCTAAACTTAAAAAAATAAAAAAATAAAATAAAACTAAACTAAAAGAAAACTTAAATAACATAAATAAAATAAATAAAAATAAAAAAATAATAAATAAAAAATAAACTAAATAAATAAAATAAACAAAACATAATTAATGGATAAAATCTTAAAATTAAAACTAAATATATATTTAATTTTTTTATTTAAAATAAAAACAAAAAAACTAAACCTAAACCCTAACCCAAGACTAAGGCCTAAACCCTAAATTCTAAACCATAAAGCCCCTGACTCTAAAACCCTAAACCACAAAGCTTAAACTTAAACAAAATAAAACCAAATAAAATAAATAAAAAAAAATCTAAATAAAACAAATAAATAAATTAAATTAAACCAAAATCTAAACCTAAAAAAATAAAATAAAATATAAAATAAAATAAATAAAACCTAAACTAAAAAAAAAACTTAAAATAAGAAAAGAAAATCAAATAAATAAAAAATAAAACCTAAAATAAATAAAATAAACTAAATAAAACTTACAAAATAAAACAAATAAATAAAAAAAATAAAACCTAAACTCAAAATAAAAATAAAAAAATAAATAAATTTAAAACTAAACTAAAATAAACTAAAATAATAAATAAACTAAATAAAATAAACTAAAAACCACAAATAAAATAAAATAAATAAAATAAAATAAAAAATAAAAATAATAAAATAAAATAAAATAAATAAAATAAAATAATAAAATGAAAATAAATCTAAACTTAAAACAAAATAAAACCTAAAATAACTTAAATATAAAACTTAAACATAAACCTAAAAAAGATTAAATGAAACCTAAACCTAAACCAAATAAAATAAATAAATAAAAAAAAATAAAATCTAAACTTAAAAATAAAAATAAAAAAATAAAAAACTAAAAAAAAATAAAATATAAACCTAAACTAAACTTAAAATATATAAATAACATAAACTAAAATAAATAAAATAATAAATAAAAAATAAAATAAAAATAAACTAAAATAAAATAAAAAAATAAACTAAATAAACCTAAACCCTAGTTTATAGTTAAAAAAACCAAAACCTAAACCCACAAATAAAAATCCTAAACCCTAAACCACAAATGACCCTAAACCACAAAAAAACCCAAACACTAAACCCTGAAAACTGAGCCTAAACCCTAAACCTTAACTAAAACCCTAAACCCAAACCCTAAACCTAAACCCTAAAATAACCAAAACCACAAACCCCTAAAACCACAAACTGAGCCTAAAACCCTAACCTATAAAATCTGACCTAAAATAAAACTAGGCCAAAATTAATAAAAGAAACTAAAATAATAAAAAAAATAAAAATAATAAAAAACTAATAATAAAACCTAACTAATAACAAAATATAAATAAATAAAAACTATAATGAAAAAAATAGTAATAAAATATAAAACCAATAAATAAAACCATAATAAATAAAATAAAAAACTAATAAAAAATATAAATAAAATAATAATAATAATAATAATAATAATAAATAAAAACTAACTAAACTAAATAAAATAAATAAATTGTAAATACTAAATAAAATAATAAAAAATAAACCTAAAATAAAACTAAAAAAAAAAATAAACTAAACTATAAACTAAATAAATAAACTAAAAAAAAATACTTATAAACTAAACTAAATACCCAAATAAAAAAAAAAAAATAAATAAAATAAAATTATAAAATACTAAAAATAAACCTAACCTAAATATAAACAAACTACTAAAAAACTAATAAACCAAACCTACCTACTAAATAAATAAAATAAAACTAAAATACTAAAACTAAATAAATACCAAATAAATAACTTAAACTAAATAAATAAAAAACTAAAATACTAAAATAAAATAATAAATAATAAAATAATAAATAAAAATAAATAAAACCCTAAAATAAATAAATAACAAATAATAATAAAAAATAACTAAAATACTAACCAAACTACTGATCCTCTTGGTTAAAAAAAATAAACCACAAAAACACTACCCTACCCTAACTCTGAGCCTACTGGGCCCTACCCTACAAACCTAACCCTAACCCTAAATAAAAAACCTAAAAACTAAATAAACTAAATAAAACCAAATATAAATAAATGATAAATGACCTAAAATAAAACCTAAACTAACATAAACTTACTAATAAAAAAATAAAAATAAAACTAACAAAATAAAAATAAACTAAAAATAAAATAAAATAATAAAAATAAAAAATAAAATAAAATAAAATAAATAAAATAAAAGAAAAACATTAACCTAAATAAAATAAAATAAACAAATAAAAATAAATAAATACTAAATAAATAACCTAAACTAATAAGATAAACTAAACTAAAACCTAAAACCAAATATAAAATAATAAAATAAAATAAAAAACTTAAAGAAACAAAATAAAACCTAAATAAACCTAAATAAAACTAAACTTAAACCTAAAAATATAAAAATAAACTAAACTAAACATAAAATAAAATAAAACTCAGTTTAAAATAAATAAAATAAATAAACAAAATAAACTAAACTAAATAAATAAAACTAAACTAAAAATAAACCAAAACTACTATAAAATAAACTAAAATAAACCTAAAAAAAAATAACAATAATTATAAAAAAAATAAACCCTAAACTAAAATAACCCTAACTAAATAAACATAAAAACTAAACACTAAATCTGGCCTCTAGACTAAAATTAAATAAAACTAAACTACTAAAAACATAAAACCTAATAAATAAAAAATAAAATAAACCTAATAATAATACTAAAATATGATGGTTTAATAAAAAGTACCTAACTAAAATAAATAGTCACAAACATAACTAAACCTAACAACTAACCCTGCACTCAATCCATAAAACCTACCACTAAACCTGACCCTGGGCCACTACCCTAAACCCTAACTCCTAAACCTAAATAAAACCTAAACCCTACTTTAAAACTAAACCCTAATAAAACCAAAAAAAACTAAAATAAACTAAATAAAAAACTAAATATAAATAAAATAAATAAATAAAAAATAAAAAAAATAAAACCTAAAATAAAACCTAAATAAAATATAACTAAACATAAATAAAAAAAAATAAAACCTAAAATAAATAAAATAAAACTAAATAAAAACCTATAAAATAAATAAAATAAACTAAACAAATTAAAAAAAAAATAAACCTAATAAAATAAAAATAAAAATAAAAATAAATACTAAAATAAATAAACCTAAACCTACATAAATAAACTAAACTAAAATAAATAAAACAAAATAAAAATAAAATAAATAAAATAAACTAACTTAAAATAAATAAACTTAAAAATAAACCTAAAATAAAATAAAACTAAACCTAAAAATATAAAATAAAACTAAACTTAAACATAAAAATAAAATAAAACTCAAAAATAAATAAACCTAAAAATAACAAAAATAAAATCTAAACTAAAATAAATAAATAAAAAATAAACCTAAATAAAATAAAATAATATAAACTAAATAAATAATAAATACTAAATATACTAAATAAACATAAAAAGGGTTTGCTTATTTAAAAATCTTAAACCCTAAACTAATAAATAAACCACAGGCCCTACTGACCCTAAATTAAACCCTAAAATAAACCTTAAAACTAAACTAAAATCATAAAATAAAAATAAATGAATAAATAAAATAATAAACTGACTAACTAAAATAAAACTGACTTAATGGTTTACTTGTTTTAAAAAACCCACTAAAATCCAAAACTAAACCAAACCCAAACCAAACCTACTGAGCCACAAACACTAAACCTAAAATAAACCCACACTAAAACCTGAGAAACTGATGATCCAAACCAAACCCTACCAAAAACTGGCCCTAAACCTAAACTACCTTTATAAAAATAAAATTGACTAAACCTGAGCTCTAGGCCACTAACCCTGAGAAATGAAGGCCAAATAAAACCAAACAACCTAAACTGAAGCCTAAACTAAAATAACCAAATTATAAAATAAATAAAAACTAAATAAAATAAAACAATTAAAATAATGAAAGCTAAAACATAATCCAAAATAAATAAACTAAACTAAAATAAATTAATAAAATTTAAACTAAACAAATAAAATAAAAAAATAAAAGCTAAAATAAAATAAAACCAAATGTAAATAAAATAAAATAAATATAAATATAATAAAACTAAATAAAATAAACCTAAAAATAATAATAATACTAAAATAAATAAAATTAAACCTAAACTATAAAAAAAAAACTTAAATAAAACTAAATAAATAAATAAAATATAAACCTAAACCCAAATAAACTACCTAAACCCATAAATAAAATAAAATAAACTAAAATACCTAATAAAATAAAATAAACTAAAATAAAAAAAACTAAATCTAAAAAATAAAATAAAACCTAAACCTACTTTAATAAAAATAAATCTTAAACCTAAAGATAAAAAATAAAAAATAAAACAAATAAAATAACATAAACCTAAACCTAAAAAAATATATAATAAAAAATAAACTAAAATAAAACTAGAATAAATATACTAAATTAAATAAAAATAAAATATAAACATATATAAAAATAAAAATAAGATAAACTAAAATAAATAAAAATAAAAATAAATAACTAAACATAAAGCTTTGAATTAAAAAAAACCTAAAATACAAACCCAAACCTAAATAAAAAGAAACTAAAACCATAAACCCACAAATAAAAAAACCCAACTAATAAAACACTAAACTAAAATAAAATAAACACTAAAAAAACTAAACCAAATACAAAACCCAAAACTTAAACTCTAAACCATTAACCAAACCCAAACCCTAAAAAAATCCTAAAACCTAAACCATGTTAAAATAAATAAACTTTCCCTAATAAACCTGGGCCAGAGGCTGGGCCACCCTCAGCTCACTGAGTCTTACTAAAAGACCTAAAATAAAACCCTAACTGGGCACTGAAACTGGGCCCTGAGCCACTAACCTAAACTGAGCTCCTTCCTAGGCCCTGAGCTGACCCTTAGCTGGGCCCTAAAACCTGGGCCTGGGCTAATACTCAAAACTGGGCCAACTGACCCCAAACTCTATTGCCACTCTCCATCTTACCTGAGGCTGACCCTACCTGGGCTGACTAAACTCCAAGGCCAAACTGATCCCAAATAAAACTAAACCTACTTACTATACCCTAATACACTCTCCAAAATAACTAAAACCCTAAACCATATCCTAAAAAACCTAAACCACAAAAAACCTAAAACCTAAACTTAAACTAAATAAAACCTAAAATAAAAAATTAAAACTAAACCTAGATAAAAAATAAAATAATAAATAAATTTAAAATCTAAACTAAAACTTAAACTAATCCTAAAAATAAAATAAAGAAAGTAAATAAACTAAAATAAAATAAAACTAAACTAAATTAAAGATAAAATAAATCAAGAATAAAAAACCTAAATAAAATAAAACTAAATGTGAAATAAAATAAAATAAACCTAAAATAAAATAAAATAAAATAAACATAAACAAAATAAAAAAAATAAAAACCAGCTTAAACCTAAAATAAAAAATAAAATGTAAATAAAGCAAACTAAATAAATAAATAAAATAAAAAAACCTAATCATAAACCTAAAATAAATTAAACCTAAACCTTAAACTAAATAAAATAAAATAAAATAAACAATAATAAACCTAAACCTAAACTAAAAAATAAGAATTAAAAATAAACTTAAAATGAAAACATAAAATATAAACCTAGAAGAATAAAATAAAAACCTAAACCTAAACCTAAACTTAAAAATATATAATAAAACCTAAACCTAAATAATAAAATTAAATTAAAGCTAACTTAAAAAATAAACAATAACGTAATCATTCACCAAAAACATAAACTAAAATTAAAAAAATTAAACCCAAATAAAATAAAATTAAAATAAACTAAAATAAATAAAAAATAAACTAAATAAACCTAACCTGGTTTAATTAAAAATTAAATCCTAACTGACCCTAAATCTTATCTAATACTCCATAATTAACCTAAACCACTAAATCCTAAATCCTAAAAGCACTAAACTCCACTAAAACTAAACTAACTAATCCTTAACCTACCATAATCTAAACCCTAAATAAACCCTAAACCTAAATCTTAATCCTAAACCCACCAAAGCCTAAACCTTAATCCTAAATTCCTCCTTACCAAACCTATCCTAAATACACTCATAGTCCTAATCCTCAAATCCTAAACCCAAAAATGAGCCTAAACTCCTCTCCACTGAGCCTACCCCACTCACAATCCTAAACTAAACCTAAACCCATAAACCCTAAATATGCCCAAAATCTTGGACCTTAAACCTCCACAACCTAAATCCACCACAAAAACCTAAACCTAAACCTAAACCCTAAACCCTAAACTTTAACCCTAAACCATAAACTCCATCTTCTCTCTCTCCTCCTTTTTTGGGTGCTCTGGAAAATTTTATTTCCCCTATGGAGGCGTGTCTCCTTTGTGACTTTTCGTGTGGACATTTTATCTGGTTTTCCATTTTGATAGTTTAGCTTTTGACTTCTTCTATCATGTTCTGCTATTGATCATGGTTGTGTTCTCTACTTCCCTATGGGGAAATCAAAAGATTTTGGCTGCTCCCGTGAATGTTTCTAACTCATTTGGGGTCTCTGGATTAAACCATTTGCCAGCTTTGAAATCCTTGAAGGATGTTCTTACTAGTAAGGCCAATTATGCTGGTGAGTCTCTCGAACTTATCTCTACCTCCTTTTGGGGTGTACTCACATAATGTGTTCTGATTCAATTATGCAAAGGCTTGTGAAACACTTGAATTCACGTTGGTGGGTAAATTTGCTTTACGTCATCCTACTTTGGAGAGTATTCATTTCTTTTTTAATAGCTTGAAGCTCTCTATTATTTTTTATGTTCGATTGATCGATTCTCGTCATTTCTTGATTCAGCTTTTAAACAATTTAGATTATTCTTGAGTTTTGTCTCGACGCTCATATATTTTTTTCAATTGTTAGATGTGATTGTTGAAATGGATGCCTCATTTTGATATTAAGGAGGAATCTCGTATTATTCTAGTTTGGATCTCTCTTCCTAATTTGTGTGTTCATTTCATTAATCATGAGTTTTTTACTGTGGGTATGTTGTTCGATCATCCTCTTCAAGTTGATTAGGTGACTGCTTCTAACACCAGGCCATCTATTGCTCAGATTCTAGTTGAGTTGGATATAACTAAAAAATTTCCAAAGAAAATTTGGCTAGTGTCAAAGAAATATGGATATTTGCAAAAAGTGGATTTTGAGAATTTTTTCTATTTTTTGTTCCCATTGCAAAATTCTTGGTCATGGTGTTTCAGATTGCTTTGTGGTTCATCCTCACTTTAAGAAATCCAAACCTGAACATAATAACTCGGATCCCATTCTTAAGGTGCCCTCGATTAAACCACAAAAAGTTGTTCCAATGGATATCCCTTTACCTAAAGATGAAGGTCATTGCCTTGATCCACTCACTACTCATTTCGACAATGTTGCGACTCTTAAGCTTGATCAGCCTTTTGATGACACTCATGTTAATAATGAGGGGTACCTTGTGATGAGCCTATCCATTTGAATCACACTGATATTAGTAATAATGTGGACAATAATATGTTTTTAAACTTATGAATGATTATTCTATCTCAAATGATTCCATTCCATCTTCTTTGCAGCCTATAATTGAAGAAAATGTGATCCTTCATGAGGGCTTGATTGATAAAACAAACTAGGATAAAACTTCTAACTATGCTTTAAATGATTCTAATTCTTCTACTTCTTCATCTAATGTTGAACTGATTTCTAATCTAATTTTGCAACATAATAATGATTTGGAAGAAGGTGAAGTGGCCTGCAATGATGGTTTTAATGTGCAACCTTATTCCAAGCAAATCCCTGAACAATCCTATCTAATGGTAATGTTGTGGATATGACTAATAAATTTTAAATAGTTTTTAGAAAGAAAAATAAAACCCGTAAACTAAATTTCCTAACTTACCTAGAGTTACTAGATCTAGCTCTTCTACCCAAAAATAAATGGTTTCTTTCTTAATTTGGAATGCGAGAGGGATTGGTACCCTCTCTGTTAGAAATAGAATTAGAAATTTAGTTTGTTCTCATAAAATTTCCTTTTTTTGCTATCTTGGAACCCTTTATTCTTCCTTCTAACATTCCTTCTATTACAAGAATGATTGGTTTTGGTAATTATTTTGCTAATTTAAGCAATAAAATCTAGATTTTTTGGAATAATGCCTTTGTTCTACATGTTTTGGATGATTTATCCCAGGTTGTGAATGTTTAAATTACTTATGATAATTGGCATTGTTTTGGTTCATTTGTTTAAGCTTCTTATAACAGAAATGGTAGAAGACTTCTTTGGGAAGATCTTATTAGTTTCTCTTCTTCTCTTGATGCTCCTTAGTTTGCAGGTGGGAATTTTAACACTATCTCTTCTTCCTCTGAATGGGTTGGCAGTAATGCTCCGAACTTATTTTCAATGGAATATTTTAATAACATGATCCTTCATTTTCATCTTATTGATATTGGATTTAGTGGGTCTTAGTTTACTTGGAATAATTATAGACTCTGGTAAAAGTTAGATCAGGTTCTTTTTAACTATTTGTGGATTAACCTTCTCCATAGTACTTCTGTGGAGCACTAAAGCAGAAACCTTTTGGACCATTCTCCCTTGCTTATCACTATGAGCTTTAATGTTACTAAACCCTCCTCTCCTATCCCTTTTCTATTTCAAAATATGTGGCTCACGGATGATAGATTTTTGGATGTTGTTACTAGTAACTAGGGTGAACCTCTCCATCCTCATGATTCTATTTTTTGGATGAGGATATTGTTGTTCAAATTAAAAAGGCTTAAACAATGCCTTAATTGGTGGAATAAACATTGTTTCAAGAACCTTTTTGTCAATATCAAAGAAATGGAGAATGAGGTTATACTTTTGGAGACGCTATTGTTAGTGACCCTTCTAAAATTCATTTGTTGGCTCAAGTTAAAAATAGGTTAACATGTTATCAAGACATGGAGGAGACCTATTGGCGGCAAAAAGCTTCTATGAAATAGATCTCTAATGGTGACCATAATACTAAATATTTTCATGCAATGGTTAAAAAGAAAAAGGCTCTAAATCACATTCATAAAATTAAAACTAATGATGGTTTTTGGTGTTCAGATAAAAAGAAGCTTACTTATTTTGCTATTTCTTTTTATAAAAAGCTTCTTAATAAAATTGTTGCTTATGATGAGATTTCTTCACCTGAAGTTATCCCTAATCTCAATTCTTATGATGATAATAGAATACTTTCTTCCTTACCTTCTAAGTCTAAAATTGCTGACACTTTGCAAAGTATGAATACAGATTTAGTGGCTAGCCTTGATGGTTTTACTACCCTCTTTTTCAAAAAATGTTGCATTACCATTAAAGAGAACTTGGTTAAAGTTATTCTTGGTTTATTTAAGGGTAGTATTCTCCCCAAATATTTTGCTAGCACCTCCATTATTTTAATTCTTGAAAAGGACAATACTAAAATTTGGAGTGATTTTAGGCCAATTAGCCTTTGCTCTTTTTTTAATAAACTTTTTTCTAAGATGTTTGATAAAAGGTTGAGTGTCTTTCTTCTTAAAATTATCTCCCCTAATCAAACCAAATTTTTTAAAGGGAGATCCATTTCAAATAATGTTCTTTTAGTGCAAGAGATAATCTATGATTTGAATGCCAAAGTTTGTAGTGGAAACCTGCTTTTTAAGCTTGACATTTCCAAAGCTTATAATAATATTTGTTAGGTTTTCTTATATAAAGTCTTGGCTTTATTTGGATTCCCTGATCAATTTATTGCTTTAATTAAGAATGGGATTGAGAATTCTTGGTTTTCTTTGCTCCTCAATGGTAAAGTTCATGGTTTCTTCTCTTCTTCTCATGGGTTGAGGCAAGGGGACCCTCTCTCTCCTACCCTTTTCATTATTGCTGTGGAATATAGTCTTAGATGTATTATGTAGATGTTTAGTAAAATACCTAACATGTACTACAGAACCAGTGGTGGGTTTCCCATTTCTCACCTCAATTTTATTGATGATTTCATTATATTTTATAATGGCTCTATTCTTTATATTAAAAAGTTGTGTAATTTCTTAACTCCTTTTGGTAGGGAGAGTGGCTTGAATATTAATCTTGATAAAAGTTGTTTTATTACTAGCTCTTCTATTTCCTCACCTATTATCAAAAATATTATGAGTATTTCACATCAAATTCTCCCTATCAAGTATTTGGGTACTCTTTTATATAGAGGAATGAAAAGATCTTCTTTATTTAATGAAGTCATTCAGAAAATAAATAAGAAAACCTCCTCTTAGGAGTTTCAGTGACTTTCCTTTGGTGCTAGACTTATCTTAATCAAAAGTACCCTTTTCCCTTTACCTCTATATCTCTTATCTACTATTGTTCCTACCGGATCTATTATTAGTAGAATAAACAGACTTTTTAATAAATTTTTTTAGGGATCTAACTCTTCTACCAAAAGATAATATTGGGCTAGTTGGTACAACTGTTGTGGTCCTAATAATGAAGGTGGGTTGGGTTGCAAACCATTAGAGGATTCTATTAACTATTTTTCCTGCAGAATATGATGGAATTTTAGAAATAACCATAGTTATTGGTCTAAGTTTATGCATGTTAAATATTGTCAGGAAAACATCCCTCATTTGTGCTTTCAAATCTGGGGATTCTCTTGTTTGGAGAAGACTTTGTAGTATCAAATGGAATGCTGAGAACCTAATTTCTTGGGGTGTCAATTTTAGTTCATCCTTCTTTTGGCAAGACAATTGGCTGGGGCAAGGCTCTATTGATTCTTTGCTTAATACTCATTCCACTATAATGCTTAAGATTAATTAGTTAATTACTCACAATAATTAGGATGTGGCTCAATTAAATATCCTTATCCCTAATGTGATAGTTGACAAAATCCTAAAATTTGTCCTTTCCCTAAACAAACCGACCAAATTCTCTTTAAAAATTCTTTTATTTTTTAAGGATGTTTGGCACTTCATCAATTTAAATATCAAGAGTCCTTGGTTTTACTAAAATCTAGAATATTTGTGCCCTACTTCATTTTGATTTTAACTTGGCTCATTCTAAAGCATTATATCCCTGTGGATGCTACTCTTCTAAAAAAAGGCTACCATCTCCCCTCTAAATGCTAATGTTGCTATCACATTGAAACTGTGGATCATGTTCTTGTGAATGGCCCTATTGCTGCTAAAGTGTTGAATTGGTATGACAATATTTTTAATACTTTCCATTTTAATGGTTCATTTTCTATTATACAACTTCTTGAAGCTTATTTCTCTCATACTTCTAAGGGTCATGTTAAAATTATTTTAGCTACTAGTATTATTTGGTATATTTGGATGGAGAGAAATGATGCTAAGCATCATAATATTCCTATGAACTATCTTCATATTATTGCTAGAGCCAAATATAAAATTATGTCTTTTTTCAAAGCTAATCTTCTTACTTACTCTAGTTTTAAAGGGTGCAAGTCTATGGCATTCAATTTTGGGATTAACCTTCCCTCCTATAATGTCTCTCCTACCCAAAAAATTTTATACTAGATTAAACCTAATTATCACTTCATTAAGGTAAAAAATGATGGATCAATTTTTAATGGTTATTTTGGCTATGGTGGGATTTTGAGAGATCATAGTGGCAAGGTTATCTCTGCTTTTGCTGCCCCTTTAGAGCCTCATTCTGTGTTATTTGTTGAGCTAAAAGGTTTTCATCAAGGAATTTCTATTTTTTTACAACAAGGTTACATAAGATCTTGTTTGAATTTGATTCTCTCCTTCTTCTAGATTTAATGAATTTTGATGCTCATGGTAATGTTGAAGTGTATTATTTACTTAAACATACTAGGAGGCTTCTTGTTAACCTAGATTTTTAAATTTCTCATATTTATAGGGAAGTTAATTCTTGCGCTGACATTCTTGCCAATTTGGTAGCCAAGTCTTCTTCTATGTAAATGTTTTCTAATGATGACATCCCTTTCATTTTAAAGAGTCTTGTGAATCTAGATAAAACTGGTTTACCTTATGTTATAAGCTTTTAATCTTTTCTCCTCCTATGGGGATTTGGCTTTCCCATTATTTTTTGTTTTGAATATTTCTAGTTTTCTCTTATGCAAGTTTAGTCTTTATTTATACCTAAACTACTTTTATTTTCCTATTTGGTTTCTTCCCATTATTTGGATGGGTTGGGGATGTCCTTCCATTCTTTCAAATTTTTCTGTATTCTTTATTTTCTAGTTTGCTTTCTCTTCTATCCCGGTAGAGGTGTTTGCTAGAGATGGAGGCTATTCGATCCTGCTTGTTTTCTGATTGCTATGGTTCTTTTTTTTGGTTGGATCTCTTTACAGCCTTCTTTTTTTGCTCTGCATTTCCTAGTTGGCTATTTGCTGTTATTACATGGTTGTGGGTTTTTTGCCTTTTTGGGTGTTGCTCATGCTATTTTTGTGACCTTCCTGCTATGGTTGGATGTTCTGTCTCCTTGTTGTTTGCTGAGTAGGATGGTTTTCTAGTTGTTTTGGTTGTCTTTCTCTCTTGGGTCTCATCCTTCCCACTTGCTCTTATCCTATGGATTTTTTGGTGCTATTTGGGCCCTCTTGGTTGGGGTTTGCTCATCGAAAGGTGGCTATTGATAGCTGTGTTGTTGTGGTTTGTACTCCTGCAGTAAAGAGGAGTTATGTGACCTTGAGGGCTCTTTGTTCTTTGGTTATAGATTGGAGAGCTATTTCCTTCAGTTGTCTATCCTTTCTTTACTACTTTTCTAGAAGAGCATAAGGTTGGCAATTATAGGTTTGCTATATTGTATGATTATTAGGTGTGCCTCCTATAAAACTGAGGTTCTATTTTTAATTGGTATTCTGAACTGGAAGGCGGCTAACTACTGGTTGGATGTTTTTTAGATTTGGTTGATGTTGTTAGATTCTTGTTTGCGGCTGTCTCTAGCTATTGGATTATTTCTGACCATACAGGGTTTTTACTTTTTTTTTTTTTTTTTAGCTGTTGTATCTAGCTATTTTTACTGGATTCTCATGTCTTTGGATTAGGATTGGTGGCTACTGTCTATGGAATTTTCTTGGGATTTTTTCAATATTTATAAATGGATGACTCTTTTTGTCTTTCATCCTGATGGTTCTAATTCTAATGATTTGAATCCTTGCTATCTTGGTGGCTCCAGGTGGACCTTGTGGCTTCTTGGATTGGGTTAGTTAGTTGAGTTTAAAGAGTATTTACTTTGTTATAATTTTTTTGATCTTTTCAAGTCTATGTATGGATTTGGCTATTTACCATTCCATTCTTCTCTTCTAGTGCCTACCTGCTGGGATTTTCATTTTTGGATTATGGTTGGACCTCTACCCTTTCCTGTTTTGTTGGTTGCTTTGTTTCCTATCATTCTTGATGTTAGTCTTACAGTTAATCTGGATATTATTATCATTTATGGATCTTGGCATGTTTTTTAATGAAGGACCTTACCAATTATGGTCCTCCTTTTATTTTGGTCTTTGTTTAATCCTATTTCCCTTATTGTGAGGTTTGCTCCCAGCAATGTTAGCAATTCTTGGTGGTGCTTTGGTGGTGCTCCCTATCTAGGCATTTCGATGGGTTACCTCCTTATCACTTTCTTGAGTTTAATATATCTAACTATTGGGTTTTGTGGCTACATTTCTTTGTTTGAAGTTTATGCAGTTTGTTGATGATCATCTTTGGATAAGGTACTACAAGAGGTATGCTGGAAATGATGGCCATGATGCTTCCCACTCCTTCTTTTGGCTGGTAGTGCTATATGTATTTGTAACCCTTCACTTGAAGTGGATGCTTACATATGGTCTGCTACTTTAAGATGACTTAGTTTGAGCCTTCATCTTTTTTAATTCTATCCTCTTATATTTTATGCTTAATTAACTATTTCATTATCTATATTAATCCCTTTTCAAGCTTGTTGCAGATCTCTGGTATAGGTTGGGAGACTTTTGCTGCTAGATTGAGCTGGTTTCATAAGGAGCAGAGGAAGGTTGCTGCTGATTTCAAGGATTATTTTTTATGGATATTTGTTTCTTTTTTTATTAGCTTCCTTTCTTTATCTATTCTATTAGCTAGGGGCTTATCTTTTAGGACTTTTTGTAGCTCTTTGAGCATTAGCTTAGAGATTTGTCTCCTCTAAGGACTTTGTACCTTTTCTTTGTAGCAATAAAATTTCCTAATTTCCAAAGAAACCTAAACCCTAAAACCTCTCTAAACTAACCTAAACTAAACCCTAAACTAACCTAAACCCTAAATCTTCCCTAAAAACCTGCCACTACCAATCCTAAACCAACCCCAACTGACCTCCAAACTCACCACACTAAAACCTCCTCCACTACCCTAAATCTTAAACCAAACTAACCACTAACCCTCCTCCTTCCTAAACCCTCCCTAATCTACTGACTACCCTAGCTGAGCTAACTACTCCACTAAATCCTCTAAACAAAATCTTACCCACCATACCTGGGCCCTAAACCCCCAACTGAGGCTCCTGATCACTGGGCCCTGATCCCCAAACACTAAATGACCCTAAACCCAACACTGGCCTACCACTCCCTGAATAATTATAAACCTAAACCCTAACCTGAGCTAAACTAAACCCTACCCTAAAAAACTTAAAATAAAATCTAAAGAAAATAAATAACCATAAAAATAAAATAATAAAATATAAACCTTAAAAACTTAAATCTAAACCTAAAATAAAATAAAATGTAATATAAAATAAAATAAATAAAACCTAAACTAAAGAAAATAAAACAAACCTAAGAATAAAATCTAAATAAAATAAAATTAAATGAACAAAATAAAATAAACCTAAAAATAAAATAAAATAAAACTAAATAAAACTTAAACCTAAATAAGTTTGAAATAAAAAAAACCCTAAACTAAAAAAACTTAAACATAAAATAAAAATAAAATAAACTTAAACCTAAACTAAAAGAAACTAAACTAAAATAAATAAAATTTTCACATAATCCTAAAGTAAACTAAACCTAAACCTAAAAATAAAATAAATTAAACTAAAAATAAACACAAACATAAACTCAAAAACAAAACCTAAAAATTAAACCTAAAAACATAAAATTCAAACCTAAACCTAAAAATGAAAAATAAAATCTAAACCTAAAAAATAAAATAAAAATACAACTAAACAAAAAATATACATAAACCTAAACCTAAACTTAAAAAATAAACTAAAATAAAAATAAAAATAAACCTAAATAAAATAAAATGAAAATTAACCCAAAATAAATTAAATAAAAATAAAAATAAACTTAAATAAAGTAAAGTAAAAATAAATAAAAAATAAACTAAATAAACATAAACCTACGAGTTTACTTAATTTAAAAAAAAATAAAAATAAATAAAAATAAAAAACCCTAACTCTAAACCCTAAACCCTAAAACAAACCCTAAACCCTAAACCATAAACTCTAAAACTTATAACCCAAAAACCACTACTAAACCACACCTCAACCCTAAACTTAAACCCTAAACCTTAAAAACCTTAAAACATAAACCTAAAATAAATAAAGCCTAAAAATAATATAAATAAATAAATAAAATAAAATAAAATAAAAACATAAACGGAATCCTAAACCTATACCTAAATTTAAACCTAAAAATAAAATAAAATGAAAAATAAAAATTAAATTAAAATAAAATAAATAAAATGTAAACTAAACTAAAAAATAAAATAAACCTCAAAATATAAAACCTAAATAAAATCAAACCTAAATGTAAACTAAAAATAAAATAAACTTAAAATATAATAAAATAAAAGCCTAAACCTAAAAATAAATAAAAAATGACCTAAACTAATAAAACTAAACCAATAAAATAAATAAAATAAACCTAAACTAAAAAAATAAAACTAAAACCACCTAAACCTAAAATAAATTAAACCAAAACCCAAAAATAAATAAAATAAATTAAATTAAAAATAAACAAAAACCTAAAATAAAAAATAAAACATAAAAATAAACATAAAATAAAAATGTAAAACCTAAAACTAAAAAATTAAATTAAAAACCTAAACTAAACTAAATTAAATAAACATAAAATAAAGAAACTAAAATAAATAAAAATGAAAATAAACCTAAATAAAAAATATAAAATATTAATTTTTAAAATAACCCTAAACTAATAAACTAAAACCCTAAACTAAACCCTACCCAACCCAAAAACACTAAACCCTAAACCCTAAACCCCAAACCCTACACTGACTCAGACCCTAAACCCTAAACCCTAAACTTTAAACCCTAAAAACCTAAAAATGAAAACTTAAACTAAATAAAACATAAAAATAAAATAAATAATTAAACCTAAACTTGAATAAAATTAAATAAAAACCTAAACTAAAACTTGAACTTAAAATTAAAATATAATAATAAATAAAAACTAAACTAAAATAAAAAAACTAAACACCTAACCTAGTCTAAGCAATTAAATAAATCTAAAAAAATAAAACCCAAACATAAAATTAAAATAAAATAAACTTAAAATAAAATAAAATAAAAATTAAATAAAAACCTCAACCTAAAAAATAAACCTAAAAATAAAAATTAAAAATAAATAAAATAAATAAAAGATAAACCCTAAACTAAAAAAAAACCTAAACCTAAAATAAAAAATAAACTAAACCTAAACCCTAGACTAAATAAAGTAAAATAAATAAAAAATTAAAAATAAAACCAAAAAAACTAAAAATAAAAACTTAAAACCTAAATCTAAAAAAAAACTAAACATAAACTTTAAAATAAAAAATAAAAAAATAAAACTAAACTAAAAATAAACATAAACATAAATCGACCTAAAAATAAACTAAAATAAATAAACTTAAAGAAATAAACTAAACTAAATAAAATAAATGCTAAATAAAATAAAATAATAAATAAACTAAACCAAATTATTTGGTTCTTTCAAAAACTCTAAACCCCAAAACTAAATCCACAAAAACTCCTACTAAACCACAAACTAAAATCCTAACTAAATCCTATCTTAAAACACTAATGCTTTCCACTAAACTATTAACCCAACCCTTATCCTCTCTAGCACTAAAAAACTAAACCCTAAACTACACTAAACAACCCTACCACTAACTGAGCACTAACCTACTTTAGGCCCTGAGCCCTACCTCCTAAACCACTCCCTAAACCAAAAAAAAAAAAACTGAATTTAAAACTATAACCTAAATAAAACCTAAAATAAATGAATAAAACCTACAAAATTAAATATAAATAAAATAAATAAAAAAAATCTAAATTAAACATAAACCTAAAAAAGATAAATAAAGAAACTAAACCTAAATAAATAAAATAAATAAAAAATCAAAATAAAACTAAAAAAAATAATATATAATTAAATTAAAATAAATAAAACTAAACTAAACAAAATAAAATAAACCTAATAAAACCTAAATTAAATAAAAACTAAACTTAAAAAACTAAATAAACTAAAATATTAAATAAAACTAAAAAAATCTAAACCTAAAAAAAAATAAACATAAAGTTAAACATTAAATAAATAAAAAATAAAACCTAATACTAAACTAAGAAAAACTAAACTAAGAAAAACTAAACTAAAATAAATAAAACTAAAACATAAACCTAAAATAAACTAAACTTAAACCTAAACCTAAACTAAATAAAGTAAAATAAATTAAAAATAACCTAAATTAAAAAATAAATCTTTAAAATAATCTTAAAATAAAAACCTAAAACCTAAACCTAAACCTAAAAAAATAAAATAAAAACCTAAACCTAAACCTAAAAAAAATAAACTTAACCTAAAAATAAAAATAAAACTAAAGTAAAATAAACATAAAACTAAACTAAAAAATAAACCAAATGAAAAAATAAACTTAAATAAATAAACATAAAATAAAGAAACTAAACTAAATGAAAATAAAAAAAATAAAAAATATAAAAATGATAAACTAAATAAACATATTAGTACTAGTTTACCTAATCTTTAAAAAAAACTTTAAACCCTATACCCTATTGGGTTATCTCTTCTATTTTTATGTATACTCATAGAATCAATAAAATAAAGGTTATTATTAGTTTTTCTCTTCAATTTCTTCTTATCAAATATTTAGGCTCTCCTTTATATTGTTGTCCTAAGAGATCTCATCTCTTTGATGAGGTCATCCAAAATATTCATAATAAAGTTTCTACCCTTGAATTTCATTTTTTATCTTTTTGTGGTGGAGTAATTATTATTAAAAGTATTCTTTACTCTCTTCCTTTATTTTTGCTGCTTAATATTATTCCTACTTCTCTTTTCATTATTCGGATTGAATGAATTTTTAATAAGTTTTAAAAAGTTTTTTCGGGTTCTAGGCATTCAACCAAAATGCTTCATTGGGCTTCTTGGTCTAGCATGTGTGGTACTTTATTTGAAGGTGGTATTGGTTGCAAGTCTTTGATGGATTCCACCAATGTTTTTTTCTATAAACTATGGTGGAAATTTTGGAAGAATGTTAGTCTTTGGGTTAATTTTATGAATTTTAAATATTACAAAGGTAAGCATCCCTTAATTTGTAACTATAAACATCATGATTCTATTGATTGGAAAAGCCTTTGTGATGTTAAATGGCTTGCAGAACCTCTCATTTTCTGGGGTATCAATAGTGGTTCTTCCTTTTTTTTGGTAAGATAACTAGATGGGGGTTTCTTCTATTGATTCTATGCTTAATACTCATTCAACTTCTTCTTTAAAAGTTAATCTTTTTTTTAAATGGTGATTGTAATCAATCTCTCTTAAATGATTTGATTCTTGAATCCATTTGTAATAATATCACCAATATTATTGATGGTACTATTCGATCAAGTTCTTCTGACATGTAGTAATGGTAATTTTTCTTTTAAAGATGCTTGGCACCATATCATAGTTAATAAATCCTCTGCTCCTGTCTTTCTTGAAATTTGGAATAATATTATTCCTACCACTTATTTGATTCTTGTTTGGAGGATTTTAAGGGGTTTTATTGTTGTTAATTCTTTACTTTTGGATAAAGGCTTTTATCTTCTTTCTAAATGCATGTGTAGCTTTCATATTGAGAATGTTAGTCATGTTTTTGTTAATGGTGACATTACCTCTAAAGTTTGGGATTTGTATGAGGAGTTATTTTTTTTAAGTTATTTTAATGGTAAGTTTTCAATAATGCAAATTTTTAACTCTTGTTTTCTAACTACTATCAACAGGCATATCAAAATTGTGGTGGCTTTTACTTTGATTTGGTTTATTTGGCTTGATAGAAATGATGTTAAGCATCATAATGTTCCTATGAATCATAAGAGGATTACTATGAAGACTAAAGATAAGATTTTTTTTTTCCTAACATAAGGCTGTTATTCTTTGTGGTACTAATTTTAAAGGTTTCAAGTTTGTTGCCTTTGGGTATCATGTTTCCTTATTGTGACTCACCTCCTACTTATAAAATTATTTACTAGATTAAGCCTCTTAATTAATTTATTAAAATTAATACTAATGGCTCTATTGCACTTAACAAGTCTGGTTGTGGTGGTATTTTTTGAAATAGTATTTGAAATATTATCTTTGCTTTTTTCCACTCCTCTCTCTACTACTTATGTTCTTATGGATTAATTGATGGCTATTTATCATGCTCTTAAGCTTTGTTTGGACAAAAATTTTCTTACTATTGGGTTCAAATCAAATGCTGAGATGGTTCTTGCTATGATCAATTCCAATCACAAGGGTAATGTTAAACTTTTCTATTTAATTATGAATATTTAAGCCATTATTTCTAAACTTTTATTTAAAATGACTCATATTTTGAGGGAAGATAATGCTTGTGTTTATTTTTTAGTTGTCTTAGGGAGCAACCTCTATGATTTTACAATATTTATCAATGATATTATTCCTAAGCAATTAAGAGGCCTTTCTAACTTAGATAAAGCTAGTTTGACCAGTGGTATTATGTTCTGTTGTTGTTGCCTCCTTTCCCTTAGGGATTTTTTCTTATTCTATCCCTATGTTTTTGTTTCACTCCTTTTTGGTTTGCTGTCTTCCTTTCTTTGGTTTTTCTCTACTCCCTATTACGTTCTCTATGTTTCATTGTTGATTTTGTAGTTACTCTTAGTGGGTTTTTTGGGCTTTTTTTCCTGGTTGTGATGTTAGCTTTCCCTCTTCCTTCCTTTCTTCTGGCTGGCTACTTTATGTTCTGTTGTTGGTGGCTATTTATTTAGTGGTTTTTTCTATCTCTTACTTGGTTATGGTCTTGCCTTCTTGTTGGTTTTTGGGGTGCTTTTCTTCAACTCTTCTTATGGTTGGTGTTTTGTTGGTTGATCCTCTCTATTGGGGCCTTTGGTTAGTTGTTTGGATGGTTTGTTTCTTATTTTTCCCTTATGATGGTTTTTCCTTGTTCTTGGCTAGCTTTGCTGCTTGGTCAGGTGCACTTGTGAGGTTTGTTGGCAATGCTCGCAAGGATGATTTTCTTCTCTTATATTGGTTGGTAGCCTTTTTTTGTGATTGTAACCCTTCTTTTGAAGTTTAGTTGCTCACTTGATGCCAACTGAGCCTTTCCCTTCTCTTCTCCTCCCTTCCTCTTCTTTTCTTTCTTCCTTTTTTCTCTTTTAGGTCTTATTTTTGATTTTTTTTGCAAGTTTCTTTCCTATTCTTTGTAGGTTTTGTATACTGGTTGTGGTTTCTGCATATCTCATTCTCCCGCTATTTCCTTTGTGAGCTTTGGCTATTACTCCTGTCTCTTGTGTTGTTGCTTTTTGCTTTAGTTTTTTAGTTATTTTGTTTAGGTTCTTTTTTATTTTTTCTCTTTTGGTTCATTTAGATAGGAGATTTTTCTCTCTAGGCTGATTGTAGCTCTTTGAGCGGTAGTTTTGCAATTTATCCCCTCTTAAGGACTTTGTACTCCTTTTGTTGTGGCATTAAAATTCTCCCCACTCTGGGTTTTAAACAAAAAAAATTCTAAAACTAACACTAAACCTAAACCCTAAAACCAATCGTAGACATTAAACCCTAAACACTAAAAACCTAAAACCCTAAACCTAAACTAAATAAAACATAAAAATAAAATAAATAAAACAACTTAAACCTAAATAAGCTAAATAAAATAAAAACCTAAACTAAAACTAAAACCTAAACCTAAAAATATAATAAAATAAAAAATAAAAATTAACTAATATAGAATAAATAAAAGCCTAAACTAAACTAAAAAAATTAAATAAACTTAAAAATAAAAAACCTAAATAAAATAAAACCCAAATGTAAAATAAAAATAAAATAAACCTAAAATGACTGAAAATAAAAACTAAATAAAATCCTAAACCTAAAAAATAAACCAAAAAAACTAAAAATAAATAAAATATAAGACCTATACCCTAAATTAAAAAAAAAACCTAAAACTAAAATAAACAAAATAAAATAAACTTGAACCTAAACTAAAATAAAATAAACTATACTAAATAAAATACCTAAACCTTAAACTAAATAAAATAAAATAAACAAAATATAAACTTAAACTAAACTAAAAAAAACCTAAAATTAAAAATGAAAACAAAACCTAAACCTAAAATAAAATAAAATTCTAAACATAAACCTAAAAATAAAATATAGAACCTAAACTTAAAAAATAAACTAAAAGATAAGCATAAACCTAAACCTAAACCTAAAAAATAAACTAAAATAAAAAACCTAAACTAAAATAAATAAACCTAAAATAAATAAATTAAACTAAATAAAAATAAAAATAAACCTAAATAAAAATATAAACTAAAATCAACTAAAGTAAATAAAAATTAAACTAATTAAACCTAAACCTACCAATTTACTTAGTTTAAAAAAAACCTTAAACCTTAATCTAACCCTATAACTTAAACCCTAAACCCTAAATCATAAACCCTAAACCATAAACCCCCCAAACCCTAACCCACCTTAAACAAACCTAAAACCAAAACCAAAACTAAACTTTCTAATCCTAAACCCTAAACTAATCCTAAACCCTATGGTTTAAGGCTTAGGGTTTAGGGTTTTAAGGTTTAGGATTTAGGGTTTTAGGTTTTGGGTTTTGGGTATAAGTTTTATTTATTTTAGTTTAGTTTATTTTAGTTTAGGTTTATGTTTATTTTATTTTTTTTTATTTTAGGTTTACATTTTGTTTGGGGTTTAAGTTTATTCTTATTTTTTTTTTTTTATTTTATATTTATTTTTAAGTTTAGGTTTTTATTTAGTTATTATTTTATTTTAGGTTTATTTTATTTTTAATTTAAATTTAATTTTTATTTTATTTAAGTTTTTTATTTTTAGTTTTATTTTATGTTTTAGTTTAGTTTAGGTTTCTATTTATTTCATTTACTTTAGTTTTTATTTTTTTATTTTTTTTTTAATTTTTAGTTTTAGGTTTAGGTTTTAGTTAAGGTTTAGGTTTTATTTTTATTTTATTTTATTTAGGTTTAGATTTTTTATTTATTTTATTATTATTTATTTTCAATGTCTCAAGTTTTGTGTTTTAGTTCTTTATGGTTTATTGTTCTATGGTCAGTGGCTCTGGTTTTGCCTAGGGTCTGGGGTCAGAGCTTTAGGGTCTTAGGTTTAGGGTTAACGGTTTAGAGTTTAGGGTTTTTTAATTTTCAATATTTAGTTTTTTATTTTTTTTATTTATATTTAAATTAAGTAAACTAGTAGGTTTAGATTTATTTAGATTATTTAGTATTTATTTTACTTTATTTTATTTTTTATTTTTATTAGGATTATTTTTTTTAGTTTAGCTATTAATTTTAGATTTACTTATTTTAGTTTAGCATTTTTATTTCAGTTTATTTTTTAGTTTTAGATTTATTTTCTTAGTTTAGCTTTTTTTTTAAGTTTTTGTTTTATTTTTTTAATTTTTGGTTTAGGTTTATGTATTTATTTTTATCTTTTGTTTTAGGTTTTTATTGTAGATTTATTTTTAGGTTTTATTTTTTAGTTCAGGTTTAGGTTTATTTTTAGTTTATTTTATTTAGTTTAGTTTAGGTTTAAGTTTAGGTTTAGTTTATTTCAAGTTTAGGTTTCAGTTTTATTTATTTTAGGTTTAGGTTTTTTTTAGTTTAGGGATTAGGTTTTATTTTTATTTATTTTTAGGCTTATTTTTTAGGTTTTTTTTTATTTAGTTTTATTTTATTTTATTTCAGGTTTAATTTAATTTTTTTTTGGTCTTATTTTTATTTTATTTAGGTTTTTTATTTATTTTTATCTAGTTCAAGTTTCTAATTATTTTATTTAGTTTAGTTTTTATTTTTTTATTTTATTTTTTTACTTATAGGTTTATGTTTCAGTTTTAGTTTTATTTTATTTAGGTTTAGGATTTTTTATTTATTTTATTTTTAGGTTTTATTTAGTTTAGGTTTAGGTTTAGGTTTTATTTATTTAATTTAGTTTATTTTAATTTTATTTTAGGATTAGGTTTTTCTTTTAGTTTAGGGTTTAGGTTTTATTTTTTATTTATTTTTAGGTTTGTTTTTTAGGTTTAAGTTTTTAATTTATTTTTATTTTTGGTTTAGTTTTTTATTTATTTATGTTTTTTATTTTTTTAGTTTAGTTTAAGTTTCTATTTATTTTATTTTAGTTTAGTTTTTATTTTTTATTTTATTTTCTTTTTAGGTGTTGGTTTATGTTTTGGTTCTAATTTTATTTTATTTTGGTTTAAGTTTATTTATTTATTTATTTTAAGGTTTTATTTAATTTAGGGTTTAGGGTTTAGGTTTTGTTTATTTTAGTTTAGCTTATTTTAGTTTAATTTATCTTAGTTTAGGTTTATTTCTATGTTTATTTTAGGTTTAGTTTTTTTTTGGGGTTTGGGGTTTTTTTTTTGGGAAAGAGTGGGAGAGGGGATGTTGGGGTTAGTTTTATTTATTATTTATTTTAGGTTTTATTTTTTAGGTTTTTTAGGTTTATATTTTATTTAGTTTTATTTTATTTTATTTTATGTTTTAATTTTAGTCTTCAATTTTATTTTATTTTGCATTTTATCTTTAGGTTTATTTTATCTTTAGTTTAATTTAGGTTTTATTTATCTTAGTTTAGTTTAGTTTTATTCTTTATTTTAGTTTAGGTTTATGTTTTTATTTTGGTTAAAGTTTTTTTATGGTTATATTTAGTTTAGCTTTAGGTTTTAGGTTTAGGGAGGGAGGATTTAGAGAGCATTTAGGTTTAGTGTGTTTTAGGGTTCAGGGCCCAGGCCCAGGTTTTAGTGGGGTTAGGGATCAAGATTTAGTTTAGGCTTTAGTGGTTTTTAGAACATTTTACAGTCCATGGTCAGTGGCCCAGGGTATTAGAGGGTTTAAGTTTAAGTTTAGTTTGGTGGTTTAGGAGGTTTAGAGGGTTAGTTTGGGTTTTTAGGTGTGATTTAGTGTTAAGAGTTAGTTTAGTTTGGGGTTTTTTTAAATTTCAAGTTTAATGTTTAGGGTTTAGGGTTTTTAGGGTTTAGGGTTTAGTGTTCAATGTTAGTTTAAGGTTTAGGGTTTAAGGTTTTATGGTTTAGGATTTAGGGTTTGGGGTTTGGGTTAATGTTTATGATTTAGGGTTTAGGGTATAGGGTTTGGGTTACGATTTAGGGTTTATTTAGGTGTTTTTTTTGAAAAAACTTAGAGTTTTAGTACCATAAAAGGAAAAGATATAATGTCCTTAAAAGTGATAAAGCTCAAAATTCTACCACTCATAGAGCTACAAAAAACCTAAAGAGTTAAACCCCCCATCTAAGTACATTAGAAGAAGAAAAGAAAATAAAAGAGAAAAAACAACAACTAAAAAGGATGAGAGTAAAATGACACAAAGCAAAACAAAATAAACCATGAAAACAAAAAAAAAGGTTGATTCAGCAGTAGTTCATGATTGTTTTGAGAAGCAAGCTCCATAGCAACAACAGTAGGGATGACTGAGAAATGACCAAGCCTACGATAAAGTTCCAACCTATCAAAGAATTCTGTAAAAAACACTACCAAGGAAAAAGTCATATCTAAAATGATAAAGATAAAGAGAGCAAAAGGAGAGCTGAGAAAGAAAAGGCTCATGCTCAGTTAAGATCATCTCAATGGGCAACAATACATATGAGCATCCAAACTTCATAAGAAAAGTTGCAATCATATGTAAACCTACCTATCAAAGAGGGGAGGTGAGTAACATCAAAGCCATCTTATCCAGCATACCTAATACCTATAGCCATCCAAAGCAAGCCATCCATAGTGATCCAGTCTTGCACCAGAAAAATAGAGAAAATAACCATCTAGTAGCCATTCAGCAGCCAACCCACCAACTAAAACCCATAATAGGCCAATCACATAAAGCTAGCAACCCAGAAGTTATAGTAAGATCATTGGCCAAGCTAATGGAACCAAGTAGTAACACCACTAAAACCACCACCAGCATACCTGAACAAGGTAATAACCATGGCCAGCACACACGAAAGGAAGCCAAAGGCAGTAACTAACCACCAAAAACCAAAAATCCCAATTTAGAAGGATCAACAAATGTTCATCTAGCACAGTAAAAGGCTGCAGCAACTTGGCCAAGAAGAAGAAGAAAAAAACCAACAAAGAGAAAAGTAGCCAACAAAGATTCTAAGGATAACTAAAAGTCCTCCCACAAAAGCAGCTAAGTAAAACATCCATAAGGCAGCCACCAGAGAATAGCCCATCATTAGTAACCAATAAAGGAAAGGTCCCCATTAGCCAAGGAAAAGCAAAAAACCCAACAAAATACCACATAATAGATAAACAACCAACCAATCCAGCTAGCCAACATAGCCTTCTAGCCAACCACCACAGCAGTAGAAAACCCAAGTCAATGTAAAGACCAACAGCAGCCATCAAGCCAAAATCACCCAAGACAGCCAGGAAAATAACAACCACCAAAAAGCCAAAAAATAGCCAACCCAGAACAATAACCAAACCCAAAGCCACTACAAGAGAGGAAGGCTAAAATAAGAGGAGGACAAAACCAAAACCAAAAGAAATAAAATAGAATTAGTGAAACTGACCACCAATCCCCAGTCAATAAGATAGAGAAAGTAACAGCCAAACAAAAACCTCCATAATTCCAAAATGAAGCAAAAGCTAAATGACCAATAGTCCCCAAATGTGTCACCAACAAAAAAGGAAAAAATAGCCAACTAGCTAGCCAACCTAACCAACCAACACTGCTAACCAACCTAGCCAGCCAACAAAACCACCCATTCAACCACCATAGCAGCAGATCCAAAATAAGTAAGTGAGGAACCAACCTTGAAATGAGGTAAAACCCATACAAGAAGAAAAACCAATAGAAGACAAAGCCACAACCCAATAAGAGGTTATCAAAAATAGCCAAGGAAAAAATGTGGTAAAATCAGAGACAAGAATACTGGCCAAAAAAACTAAATCAACCTAGATTGTAAGGACAATAACCATTAGGGAGCAAACACCAAGCCAGCCCAAAAAGGGTGGATCTTATCCAAATTCAAATGACACAAATTTATCGAAAAGAAAAAATTCAAAGGCTTTTGCTAACTTTTCAACATCCACATCATAGCACATTGAGGCTGGAAAACCTCTAAAAGACATTGAAATGAGATTATCTGAATCAATAGAGGGAGAAGTCTTACCATAGAGCGCTTCCTTAAAATATTTAGTAGAAGAAATTAGGGCCCAAGCCCCAAAGTGTTGGATGCCCTATAAGCATCCATAATTTGAGGTGGAGCCCAAGGAATAGAACTCGCCACAGCCATGATCAATGATGAAGCTTCACACAAATGGCCAGATGCTGTTCAAGCCATTCAATTTGGTTGAAACCAAGGCCAAATCCATAGAAATCACTAGTCAAGGATGCACAACTAAGAGTGATTCAAATATTTCTAGAGAACGAGAGTTGGGGTGCAATTGGGTTTAGTGGGTTTAGGGTTTTAGGGTTTAAGATTTAGGGTTTTTAGTTTAGTTTTGGTTTAGGGTTTAGGGTTTAAGGTTTAGGATTTTAGTTTAGAATTTAGGTTTTAGGGTTTAGGGTTGGGTTTAGGTTTAAGGTTAGGATTTGGGGTAGTTTTAGGTCCAGGATTTAGGTTAGCATTTTAGTTATTTATATTTTAAATTTTAAACCCCAAGTTTAGGCTTTTATTTAGTTTATTTTTTATATTTTAGTTTATTTTTTTTGATTTAGGTTTGTTTTATTTAAATTTAGGTTTATTTTATTTTAGGTTTTTTAGTTTTCTTTTTATTTAGTTTTATTTTATTTTGGTTTAGGTTTATTTTTAGTTTAGATTTTATTTTTATTTTATTTTTTAGGTTTAGGTTTTATTTTTATTTTAGTTTAGTTTTAGGTTTTATTTTATTAGTTTAAGTTTAGGTTTTTATTTTATATTTTAGGTTTTATTTTTTTATTTAGGTTATTTTATTTTATTTAGAAGGAGGTATTTTAGAATTTATATTTAGGTTTAAGTTTATATTATTTAGTTTTATTTATTATAGGAGGTTTATTTAGTTTTATTAATTTAGGTTTTAATTAGTTTTATTTTTTTTATTTTATTTATTTTATTTATTTTATTTTATTAGTTTAGGTTTACATTTTTAGTTTTTCTTTTGGTTTAGGGTTTTTTAGGTTTTATTTAGTTTAGGTTTAGGTTTTTAGCTTTTTAGGGTTTTGGGTTAGTTTAGGGTTTAGGGTTTAAGGTTTAGGGTTATTTTTGGGTTTAGGGTTATTTTTGGGTTTAGGGTTTAGGGTTTAAAGTTTAGGGTTTAGCCCTTAGGGTTTAGGGTTTAGGGTTTGTGGTTTAGGGTTTAGGGTTTAGGGTTTAGGGTTTAGGGTTCAGTTTTTAGGTTTAGGATTCAAGTTTTATTTTAGGATTTAGGCTTTTTTTTTTGATAGAGAACAAATTCGGATTCAACATTTCTTCTTTTCAATTTGATCAAAAGTAAAACACCAAGTTTTCAATACATAAGTGATGACATAGATAAAAAATGAGTACACATGATAAATCAAAAAAACCCTGATACCTAGAATCTCCTCTAAAGGCACAATTCCAAATGTAGTAGAACGGATCAGTCATTCTTCAATTTCTCTAGTTCCCATCAGAACCACCTCAACCTCTCGAGTAGTGGGATCCACCATAATATCTCAGATATCTCCCTCCCCCCCCACCATGGTTGTAACCTTCACCCTTTACCCGCCCATTCTCCCCTCTAATCACCACCATACCCACCAGCACCTTTAGATCCCCCATCACCACTGCGATAACCACTGCCACAACCTTCACCTCCACAACTAGATCTAAACTGAGCCTTGTTGATGATGTTGTTCCCACCGTGAAGGTTTTGCACGTTCTTAGTGTTTAGGTTTATGCTTTGGTTTATTAGGTTTTAGGGTATAGATTTATTTTTTAATTTATTTAGTTACTTTAGGTTTAGGTTTAGGGTTTTAAGTTTTATGCTTTTAAGGTTTAGGGTTAGGGTTTAAGGTTTAGGGTTTAGTGTTTAGGGTTATAAGTTTAGGTTTTAGGGTTTAGGATTTAGCGTTTTTTATTTTTTATTTTTAAAAATTAGTAAAGTGGTATGTTTGGGTTTATTTAGTTTATTTAGTTTATTTTTATTTATTTTAGTTTATTTTAATTTTTATTTTTATTTAGGTTATTTTTATTTTTATTCAATTTAGTTTATTTATTTTAGTTTAGGTTTTTTATTTTAGTTTATTTTTTAAGTTTATGTTTATTTTTTCATTGAATTTTATTTTTATTTTACATTTTAGGTTTAGGTTTTAGTTTTTTGTTGGTTTAGGTTTAGGTTTTTATTTTATTTTTTTTTTAGTCAGGTTTTATATTTTAGGTTTATTTTAACATTTTATTTTTAGTTTAGGTTTAGGATTATTTTTAGTTTATTTTATTTTATTTAGTTTAGTTTATTTTTAGGTTTAGTTTATTTTTAGGATTAGGTTTAGGTTTCATATATTTTGGTTTAGTTTATTTAGTTTACATTTAGGTTTATTTTATTTTGTTTGTTAATTATTTTAGGTTTAGGTTTTATTAGTTTAAGTTTTATTTTATTATTTTAGGCTCACATTTCTTTTAGTTTTTATGTTATTTTATTTCATATTTATTTTATTTTTATTTTACATTTAGTTTTTATTTTTTTAGGTTTATGATTATTAGGTTTATTTTCTTTTCTTTAGTTTAGGTTTTTATTTATTTTATTTTTATTTATTTTTATTAGTTTATTTTATTTTATTTTTAGGTTTATGTTTAGGTTTTAGTTTAGGTTTTTATTATTATATTTTTAATTTATTTTAGTTTAGGTTTTATTTATTAGTTTATTTAGTTTTTAGCTTTTGTGGAGGGTTTAGGGAAAGAGTGGCTAGGTCAGGGAGTTTAGGGATAGGGAGATTTAGGGTTTAGTAGTGTCAGCTTCAGATTTATGGTTGTAGGGCCTGGGTTAGCTTAGGTTTAGTGGTGGTTGGTTGGGTGGGCTCAGCTTTGGGGTTTAGCAAGGCTAGGTTAATTTAGTGGAGTTAGGTTAGGGTCATAGGGTCAGAGGTGGGCTAGAGTCAGTTTATTAGTTTTAAGGTATGGTATGGTTTTGGTTTGTGGTTTAGATTTAGTTTAGGGTGATTTTTTTTTTAAAAAAAAAATTATGTAAATCAAGAGTCGGTTTATTTTTTTTATTTTATTTTATTTTATTTCATTTTATTATTTAGGTTTATTTTTATTTTATTTAGTTTATTTTATTTTATGTTTAATTTTAGTTTAGTTTTATTTATTTTATTTATTTTTAGTTGAGTTTTATTTTTATTTTTTTTTATGTTTATGTTTATTTTAGGTTTAGGTTTTTATTTTATTTTTTTTTAGGTTTTATTTAGTTTAGGTAGTTTATTTAGTTTACTATGTTTATTTTTTTTTTTTTTAGGTTTAGTTTATTTAGGTTTAGTTTAGGTTTTATTTATTTTAGTTTAGTTTAGTTTAGTTTGGGTTTAATTTTATTTTATTTATTTTTATTTTAGGTTAAGTTTATTTTTGTAGTTTAGAATTTAGGTTTTATTTTTTTTATTTTTAGGTTATATTTTAAGGTTTTTGATTTAGGTTTTATTTAGTTTTATTTATTTAATTTTATTTTATTAGATTTATTTTATTTGGTTTAGTTTAAGTTTTATTTATTTATTTTAATTTATTTTTATTTTAATGTTTATTACTTATTTTATTAGGTTTTATAGTTAGGTTTTAGTTTAGTGAGTTTAGGTGTGGAGGTATTTAGTGGTAGGAGGTTTAGGGTTTGTGGTTAGGGTTAGGGAGTGGTAGTGTCATTAGGTCAGTAGTTTTAGGGTATGGTATGGATTTGGGCTTTAGAGAGGCCTAGTTTATAGGGTTGGTATTAGGGTTAACATTTAGTGGTTGATTTAGTGGTTTAGTAGGATTTAGGTTTAGTGGTTCAGGTTAGGGTATGAGTTTAGATTTAGTTTAGGATTGAGGGTTTTTTTTTTTTTAAATTAAGCAACCCAAGAGGTTTATTTATTTAGTTTAATTTTATTTATTTTATTATTTTATTTTATTTTTCATTTATCTTTACATAGTTTAATTTTATTTTAGTTTTTTTATTTAGTTTATTTTAGGTTTAGGTTTAGGTTTATGTTTATTCTTTAGTTTAGTTTTATTTTTATTATATTTTATGTTTAGATTTTATTTTTTATTTTTAGTTTAAAGTTTAGGTTTTTATTTTTTTATGTTTAGGATTTTATTTTAGGTTTATTATTAGGTTTTATTTTATTTTTAGGTTTAGGTTCATTTTTAGTTTTAATTTATTTATTTAGGGTTTATTTATTTTATTTAGGTTCCGCTTTTTTTTTAGGGTTTATGTTTTATGTTTATTTATTTTGGTTTATTTTAAGTTTAGGATTTTCTTTAGTTTTATTTTATTTTATTTTAGGTTTATTTTATTTTTATTTTACATTTAGTTTTTATTTTGTTTAGTTTTTTTTATTCTTAGGTTGATTTTATTTTATTTTATTTATTTAGTTAAAGTTTTTATTTATTTTATTTTAGTTTATTTTTTTTATTTTATTTTTAGGTTTTAGGTCTAGGTTTTAGTTTCAATTTAGGTTTAGGCTTAGACTTTAGTTTTGGTTTTTATTTTATTTTATTTTTTATTTTATTTAGGCTTATGTTTTATTATTTATTTTTGTTTTTTGGTTTTATTTAGTTTAGTTTAGCTACTTTGGTTTTTAGGGTTTAGGATTTAGGGTTTAAGGTTTGGGGCTTAGGTTTTAGGGTTGTGTTGTAGGTAGGTTTTATGCTTAGGGTTTAGTGTTTGTGTTTAGGGTAGGGTTTAGGGTTAAGGTTTAGGGTAGGGTCAGTTTAGTTATTTTTTTTAATTTTTAAATTATGTCAAGTGAGATTTATTTAGTTTATTTATATTTTTTTATTTATTTTAGTTTATTTTATTTTATTTTATCTAGATTAGCTTATTTATTTTAGTTTTTTTATTTTAGTTTATTTTTTAGATTTAGGTTTAGGTTTAAGTTTATTTTTTAGTTTAGTTTTATTTTTTTTATATTTTTTAGGTTTAGGTTTTGGTTTAGTTTTTATTTTATTTTTTAAGGTTTAGGTTTTATGTTTTTATTATAGCTTAATTTTTAGGTTTCACTTTTTAGTTTAGGTTTACATTTATTTTTAGTTTATTTTATTTTATTTAGGGTTTAGGTTTAGTTTATTTTAGGTGCAGGTTTAATTTTATTTATTTTTGTTTTGTTTATTTTAGTTTAGGTTTATGTTTCTTTTATTTTTATTTTAGGTTTAGTTTTTTTTTAAGTTTATTTAGCTTTATTTTTATTTATTTTAGTTTTATTTTTAGGTTTATTTTAGGTTTGGGTTTTATTTTGGTTTTATTTTATATATTTTTATTTTATTTTATTTATTTTAGGTTTAGTTTTTAGTTTATTTTATGTTTTAATTGTTAGTTTAGTTTAGATTTATTTTTATTTTATTTTCTTTTAAGGTTAGGTTTACATTTTAGTTTAGTTTTCATTTCTTTTATTTTTTTAGTAGTTTCTTATTTTATTTAATTTAGTGTAGGTTTAGGTTTTTAGCTTTTTTAGAGTTTTGAGTTTAGATTCATGGTTTTGAGGGCTTAATATATATATATATATATATATATATATATATATATATATATATATATATATATATATATATATATATATATATATATTCTTTTATTTTTTTAGGGTTCAAGGTTTAGATTTAGGTTTAAAGTCTAGAGGTGTTTTAGTTGGGGTTTAGGGTTTAGTTTTTTTAATAGAGAACAAGTTTAGATTCAACATTTCTTCTTTTGATTTCATCAACCAAGTAACACACCAAGTTTTCTAAGACAAGGACAACATAGATAAAAAAAATGAGCATACATAAAAGTTAAAACCCTAGTTAACTAAATCTAATGTAAAGACAGCCCATAAGCAACACATCGGATTATCCATTTTTTAGTTTCTCTAGTTTCCATCAGAACTACCTCTCGAGTGGGATCCTCCATCATAGATCTCTCCCTTCACAGCCAAGATTTTAACCTGCTCCTCGCCTCCATAACCTCCGCTACTCCAACCACCATCTCCATATCCACAAGCACCTCTAGATCCCCCACCACCACTGCAATAATCACCGCCTCCTCCTTCACCTCCAATGTTAGATCTAGATTGAGCTTGGTTGACAGTGATGTTCCTGCCATCAAGGTTCTGCCCATTCTTAGGGCTTAGGTTCTTCTTCTCTTAAGAAAATTAGGGGAATTTTATTGCCACAAAGAAAAAGCACAAAGTCTTTAAAGGGGGTAAATCACTAAACTAATATTCAAAGAGCAACAATCAGTCCTAAAGAGATAAACCCCCTAACTATTACAATAATATAAGAAGAAAAATAATAATAAAAGCAAAACCAAATCAACAACAAGAATAGATCCATGTGTGCAATATCAACATTCACTTGGTCCTTTTGATACCATCTAGATCCATCTGCAAGATTCTCCTAACCTATAAAAGAAATCTGCAATATACTAATGAAAGGATGACTACAATTAAGCAAGCATAAAGTGTATGAGCAAAGAAAAGGAGCAAAGTAAAGAAGAAGGGTTAGGCTCAGTTGCAACCATCTCAAGAAGCAACACTATGTAAGCATCCAAACTTCTAAAGAAGGTTATAAATATAAAAAGCCAACCAAAGAAGTTTGAGAGGGAAACATAAACAAGATACATCATCCAAGTCCATCAAATTCCACCAGCCCACCAAAACAAACAAGCCCAGTAAGGCAGAAAATCAACCAACCATCAGGGACAGTAGTAGTACAGTAGGAACACCACCAAAGCAACCACCAAAGAGGAACAACAACATCTATGGGAGAAACCATCATGACCTTAACAACACAAACCAAAAAAAACCTAGACCAAAAAGAAAAAAAAAACATAAGAGCTCATGTCCTCCACAAGCAAACAAGAAAAGTAGCAAGGCTATCACCCAAAAAAGAAAAAGGAAAGTAGCAGCAGCCATGAGAGAAGAACTATAGCATGAGCAGGCCAACTAGCATGTCACTAACAGAGCAGGAAAGGCTGAAATAGCCACCCATCCAACCAACCCAGCTAGCCAAAATGGCCAACCAACCCAGCTAGCCAACATATCCTCCAGCCAACCATCACAATAGCAGAAAATCCAAATCAGTGAAAAGACCAACAACATCCATCATGCCAAAACCACCCAAGGCAATCAAGAAAAGGGTAGAATTAAATAATAGCATTCACCAAACCCAACCAAAGAAGTAGAATTTTTGATCTAGGTGAGGTGAATAGATAACCAAAAATAAAATGGAGCAAAGAATAGTAAAGAAAAAATCCATTCATCGAGTAGAAGAATATAATAGGAACACAACCAAAGTAAACAAAAAGTAGGAGAAATATTAATGAGTGCAAGCATCATAACCACAACCAAGTTAGGCACCAATAAACCAAACCAAGTCAGATCCCATAGCAAAATAATAGCCACTAAATAACCTTCAACGCCAAACCCAAAAAATAACAAAATCAAATGCTCAACAAGAGAGGAAGACCATTATAGGAAGAGGTTAAAATAACAACCAAGAGAAATAAACCCAAACCAATAAAACTGACCACCAAAACCCAATCCACAAAAAAGAAGAAATAACAAATAGAACAACCTCCACCTTGCCAAATCCAATAAAATTAGACACCAACAATTGAGCCACCAAATGATAAACTAGCCAACCCAGCCAACAAGGCCACCCAACCAACCACCACAGTAGTAGAAAATCCAACTCAATTAAGGAAGCAACTAGTCCAGAGATATGGCAAACCCCATAACAGAATAGGCTTTGAGAGAATAGGCAAAAGCACAAATGACAATACCTTTAGAATATCTAAGAATACCACCACAACCATATTTTTTGGAAGAAACAGAACCATCAGTATTCACTTTAATCAAATTTTCTATGGGTTTGATCCAATGGATAATCATAGCTCTTATAATAGTCAACATCGAAAATGATACCCAATTTTAGCCACAAATTTATAGCCTCTAAAATGAATGTTACTAACAAGATTGGCATAAAATAGAGCATGAATTTTTCTTTGGTTCTAGCGGATCCTTTTATGGATCATAGGAATACCATGATATTTAGCATCATTTTGTCCATCAAGAAACCATAAGGGTTAAAAACTAGAACTTTAATATGACCTTTCATAATTTTTTGGAAAAAGACTTCAAGAAGTTGATATATGGAAAGAGAGCCATGAAAGTTGTTAGTATTAAATAAATCATCATACCATAACCATTGAAGCAATATCACCATTGAAAAAATATGATTAACATTTTCAATTTGAAAGTAACAATGGCACTTTGAAAGAAAATGAAACCCTTTATTCTAGAACAAAGAGTCCACAGGAATAAAGTTATTCAAAATCCTCCAAGCTAAAACTGAATAAGAAATGGGAATGATATTGTTCCAAAGTTTATTGAAAACATTAGAGGAGTTTTTCTTATCTCTAGTAAAATTCCAAACCTCTTTAAGAACAAAATCACCATTGTAAGAAAGCTTAAAGAGAATTTGGTCGTTTGTTAGAGAAGGATATTTCTAAAGTTATCTAAAAGAGAAATAGGGATATAATTTTCTAGTTTATTTTCATTCCAAGTGTTATTATGCTAGAAAGAGTTAACTTTGATAGCTGCAGTAGAGTGGGTAAATAAAAGGGAGTCAATAGAGCCATTGCCAATCCAATTATCTTTCCAAACAAAAGAAGAACCTAAATGAATACCCAAGATATTAAGGGTTCAACAACCCATTTAATGGTGCAAAGCCAATTCCAAACCAGAGAGTCACCAACTTTATAAGCACAAATAAGAGGGTGTTTAACTTGGCAATAATTTTTCATCATAAAATTAGCCAAAGGCTACCATTCTTTCTAAAATTCCACTAGAGCTTATGAGAGAAGACAATAATTTCACAATTGGTTTGCAAACCAAGACCACCTTCACCCAAGGGACCATAACATTTACACTAGAAGTCCAATGCATTCTTTTAGTAGAATTATTGGATCCACAAAAATATTTATTAAACAAGATCAATCGATAAGAGTAGTATTAGTGGATAATAGTTTGAATCAAATAAAGAGGCATTGAATTAAGAGTGCTTTTAAGAATAGTGAGCCTGCCACTAAAGGAAAGTAAACAAAATTCCCAAATAGAAATTTTATTTAAAACATTTTGAATTAACTCATAAAAAAATGGGATCATTTCGGACCTTTAAAAAGTGTAGCACCCAAGTACTAAAGAGGAATGTGCTGATGTTTAAAGTTTGTTATAAGTAGGATTTGATTAATTTTATTAGATGTTGAAGAATAAAACAACTTTTGTGATCATTGATAGATAGACTACTTTCTCTACCAAATTTATTTAAAATTTTTTTGAGATTCTTGATAGAAGCATTGCAAAAAATAATGAAATCATCTACAAAGCTTAAATGAGAAACAAGAAGACCACCAAGAGTTCTATAATACATACTAGGATTATTTAAGAACAGATCTTTGATGCTCCTAGATAAGGTACTCATCAATAATAATAAATAATGCAGAGATAGAGGATCCCCTTGTTTTAAGAAGGAAAGAAGCCCAAGGCATCCCCATTAAGCAAATAGAAAAAAACCAAGCATTATTAATACAATTTTTAATAAGAAAGATAAATTTATTAGTAAACCCAAATAAATTCGAATATGGATAAGGAAATCCCAAGATATATTATCAAAAGCTTTGGTAATATCTAATTTGAATAATGTTGCCACCTAGTCTTAGCATCTAAATCATGAATTAATTGGTGAGCAAAAATATTATTATAAATAGATCTATCTCTAACAAAACCAATTTGGTTTAGAGAGATAATCCTATGAAGTAAAGGACCGAGCCTTGGTTAGAAATTTGGAAATCGCTTATTGAAGAAGGTGCAAAGACTAATAGGTCTAAAATCACCCAATAGTCTGATTATCTTCTTAGGCATGAGAATAATAAAAGTGCTAGAAAAATATCTAGGAAAAGGATTACCATTAGAAAATCAACCATTGCCTCAACCAAATCATTTTTAATAATAGAATTTTGAAAAAATTAAGTAGTGAAACCCTCTACCAATAGAATCTATGTTCATGCTATTAAAACTTTAAAATTTCCTCTTCATTAGGTACAATAGTAAGCAAATCATTATCATTATAATAGAAGGAATCAAGTGTGATTTAGAGATAACTTCATAAGAGAAACTCTTATTAAGCATATTTCTAAAGCAATTAATGGTTAACTTAATATCATTATTCTCATAATCCATTCTCCATTGTCATTAATTTTTTTGAATATTATTTAAATCTCTTTTATTAACTAAAGAATGGAAATATCTAGTATTTCTATCACCATCCACAATATGTTTAGTAGCTTTTAGCCAATAAGTCTCTTCCATATTTTGAAAATTAATAAGTTTATCTTTCACCCCATTCAAGTCCTTAATCTTAGTAAGAAGACCTAATAGAGACTTCAAGATCACAAACCAATTTTTCCATTTCTTTGATATTAGCAAAATGGTTTTAAAATAATGCTTGTTCCACCAACCCAAATTTTGTTTGTTTAAGTCTTTTAAGCTTAAACCAATCATCCCCTGTAAATCAAATTGTTAGATGTAAGGGAGCTTTCCAATTGTTAGCTATGGCATTAAGGAAATCAATATGTTGAATCCACATGTTCAAATCTAAAATGAGAGAAATTTTTTAATCTTTAGAGTTATCTTTAATAGAAACCAAAAAAAAAAGGAGCATGATCCAATAAGGTTCGCTTAAATGATAGAAGTAATAGCCATTGAGTAATTCAATGAGTATTAAAGAACTGGGTCCATCCTTTACAAAGTCTAGAGTTTTGCTAAGTAAAATTTGAACCCTTAAAGCCAATATCAATCAAATTACAATGAGGGATCATATTGGAAAATTCTTCCATGGAATGAATATTAAGAGAGCAACCACCACTTCATTTAGAAGAGAATAAAATAGTGTTGAAATCCCCACCAACAAACCAACATTTATTAAAAGAGGTAGCCAAATTCCTTAAATTTTCCCAAAGAAGATTTCTACCAGATATATTACAAGAAGCATAAAAAAAGAGCCCAATGCAAAATAGTCACCATAAGATATTTGAGCATTGACAACTTGTTGGAAATCATCAGGAATAGAAACCTCCACAAAATTATTCCAAAACACCAAGTTTTATTACTAACATTAGAAAAAATTTATTGAAACCGATCATTCTATCAACATGGTTAATTTTGTTTGCATGAATAAAAGGCTCCAAAATAATAAGTAAAGAAATATTATCACATGAAAAGGTTTCTAATATGGTTACAAATAGAGAGGGGTACTGATCCCTCTAACATTCTAAATAAGAAAATTAAACATAAAGAATTAAAAAAAGGGGTTAAGAAAAGGTCAATTTAAGGAGGAGAGAGAGGTTGCAGCAGATCTAGTGTTTTTGGACAATTTGGGAGGGAATTTTTAACATTTGTTTTTTTTTAGCATGATAACTTTGGAAACCATATCCTTTTCCCAGAATCATCATCGAGAAGGATTTAGCAACATTAGTCATATATTTAGGAAGTCTCCTAGAAGTGAGTTCTCCTTCTTCCAAGCCATTAGAATTCATTAAAGGCAAATGAGCATTGGGTATAGCAAGGGAGAAATAGATTTATTAAGAAGGCAAGTGTGAACATTTTAGCCCTTCTTTGATACATTATTAGACAAAACCAAATCTTTTAAGAATTTAAATCATCTTGAACTAAAGTAAAGTCGTTTTTAAAACTAATATCATGAGAACCAAAGCCATATTCTCCATTGAATTCAACATGATGATATCACCATTAATATTTTCAATTAAAGCTTTTTTTCATCAATCAAAATTGGTAAGGATGCAGGATCGACGGAAAAAAATCATCATTCAAAAGTTTAGAGAAATTATTATTTTCCACATTAGAAACCTTCAATTGCATAGAAAAAATAAGAGGTAAAATAGCCTTATTAGGAACATTCAATGAATCTTTTTTTTTCTAAATTAACTTTTTGATATTTAACAATGGTTTAGGTTAGGAACAATAGTTTCAATTGAATTTTTCTTTTAAGTGAGCATGCAGAACGAAACATTCAGAATTATCATGCCCGTGGATTTTACAATGAGAATAAAAGATAGGAAAATTTTTAAAGTCAACTTTCAGCATATAGCCATAATTTTCAAATGAGATTTCTTTGAGGTGTTGGTAATGTCCAATTCAATAAGGATTCTAGGAATAGAAGGTCAAGATTTCATAATCATTGATCAATTTGCATCGACCAAATAAAGCACCTACAAAAGGAACTCGATTAACAAATGAACATATTGGGAGAGAAATCCAAACCATAATGATTGGGATTCTTCCCTAATATCAAATAGTGGAGTCCATTTCAGCAACCATTTGGCAATTGAAAACAAAATAAGAATGAATAATATGTGAGTAATCCAAATCATTTGTTAAATGAATCAAAATGTGGTGGGGATTAATTAAACCAATCAAAAGCACCGAAAGTGACTATGAAAGAAAGAGAAATGTTTTCTAGATTTAGCCTACAAAGAGTAAACTTTCCAACTAAAGCAATTCAAATGGCTTAGCAAGCTTTTCCATAATCAAATCAAAGCACATAACCACAAGAAAAGAAGTCAAAATAAGTTCCGTGGACTCACCAAATAATCCTAACTAGTGAGGATGTCTTTGAATGATTTTGCGACGAAGCGTAGTTGATTCTACTAGGATCCATTGGATCCATGCACTCATGGAATCATCAGAAGATGCAGCCATATCACCCAAGTAAAATATGAAAGTGGCCATCAATTCCAAAAGAATCTGGAGAATCACACCAAACAACCAAGTAGAACCAAATGCCAAAATGAGAGGGGGAATCAATAGCATGATGATGGCTCGAGCAAAGTGGGTTTGCAGTGCAAAAAGGGCAGAATAGTCAACAAATGATCGCTTACTAGAATTTAGGTTTAGTTTAGTTTTATTGGGTTTTAGGGTTTATTTTTAGTTTATTAGGCAAGGGTTTTGTTTAGGGTTTATCTTTTTTAGTAGGTTTAGGTTAGGGTTTGGGTTTAGGTTTAGGGTTTAGGAGTAAGGTTTAGGTTTTTTTGGTTTAGTTTAGGTTTAGATTTTTAGGGTTTAGGTTTGGGTTTAGGCTTTGGGGTTTTGGTATTTTTAACAGAACAAATTTAGATTCAATATTTCTTCTTGATTTCATCAATCAAGTAACACACCATTGTAAGACAGTTTAATGAGCATGAGCAAAACAAAAACCTAGATAACTAGAACCATCTCTACTATAAAGACTAAAGATATCATTCAGTTTCAATCATAAAATCATGTCTAGAAGGATCCACCATCAAAGATCTCACCATATCATAATCTATCATTCCATTATGATTGCTACCACCAATATCCACCATTACCACCACAATTTACCTCCCCATCCACCACTAGATCAACATACTCTTGTTCTACTCACTACCATTTAGACTCTACTAATTTACCAAACCACTCTAGGTTTAAGTTTACATATCAGATATTAATGTTCCAATACAGTTTATTTAGATCACTTCTCTACTTGTCCAGGCTCATTCTACCATTTAAGATTCCACACCACTACCTTTAGACTTCTCTCAGGTTTAGGGCAGCTCAGGGTAGGTTTTCAGATCCCAGCCATGGCCCATTAGGCCAGTCAGTAGTAGGTTTCAGTTTGGGGTAGGCTCAGTTATTTGTTTTATTTTTATAGGCTCAGGCCAAGTTTGGGTTGGCTCAGGGTTTGTTTAGCAAGGTTAGGGCTTTAGTGGTCAGTTTAGTGCAGTTTTTAGGGTTTAGGCCTAGGCTTAGTTTAGCAGTTAGGGCGTTTTAGTTAGCTTAGCATTTAGATTTAAAATTTTTTAATTTTTTGTTAGATTTCTGCCTAGTAGGTGGGTAGATTTTGTGGTTTAGGACTTTAATTTACTGGTTAGGTTTAGCTCTGGGTTTATTTTAGGTTTCTTAGTCAGTGTCAGGTTTAGCATTTAGGGTTACTTTGCTCAGGCCTTTGGTTATTTTATTTATTTATTTTTTATTTAGGGTTTAGTAAGATCTTGGGTTGGCTCAGGGTTAGGATCAAGTTTAGGGCTCAGGGTTTAGTTTTAGGGTTTAGGTTAGGGTTTGTAGGTTTTAAATTTTTGGTTATTAGGTAGTGTGGTTTAGTTTTTATTTTAAATTAAGTAAACGGCATGTTAGGTTCTTTAGTTTATTATTTTATTTATTTATTTTAGTTTATTTTAAATTTATTTTCATTTTATTTTTTTTTGTTTTATTAAGTTTCTTTATTTTATTTTAGTTTATTTCTTCTTTTATTTTTAATTTAGATTTTTAAGTTTATTTTTAGTTTGTTTATGTTTATTTTTAGTTTTTATTTTATTTTTTTATTAGGTTTTAATTTTTTATTTTTAGGTTTAGGTTTTTATTTATTTTTTTAAGTTTAGATTTTAGCTTTTTATTTTAATTTTATTTTTAGGTTTTATATTTTAGTTTTAGGTTTAGGTTTATTTTTAGTTTATTTTATTTTATTTAGTTTAGGGTTTAGGTTTAGTTTATGTTAGTTTAGGCTTAGGTTTTATTTATTTATTTAATTTAGTTTAGGTTTTTTTTTAGTTTAAGGTTTAGTTTTTTATTTTTTTAATTTTAGGTTTATTTTTTAGGTTTAGGTTTTTTAATTAGTTTTATTTTATTTATTTTTTTTTTTATATTTTATTTTCTTAGTTTTATTTTATTTAGGTTTTATTTTTTGTTTATTATATTTTAGTTTATTTTAGGTTTTTATTTATTCTATTTTAGTTTAGTTTTTATTTCTTATTTTAATTTATTTTTAGATTTTGGTTTTAGTTTTGGTTTTTATTTTATTTTATTATTTTATTTTATTTAAGTTTATTTTATTTTTAAGTTTTATTTAGTTTAGGTTTATTTTTTAGGTTTTGTGTTTTTAGGGTTGTATGTTTTAGGGTTTAGGGATTAAGGTATTGTTAGGTTTTTTTATTTTTTTATTTTATTTTTTTTATTTTTTTATTTTATTTATTTTATTTAGGTTTAGGGTTTAGGGTTTAGGTTTAGGGTTCAAGTTTTATTTTGAGTTATGTTTTGATTTTTTTAAGAGAATAAATTCAGATTCAACATTTCTTCATTTTGATTTCATCAACCATGTAACACACTAAGTTTCCTAAGACACAAGCAATGACATAGATAAAAAATGATCACACATAGAACAAATCAAAAACCCTAGATAACTAAAACCATCTCTATTGTAAAGACATAGTTCCATATGCAGCAGATCGGATCGCCATTCTTCTCCCTTCCCATCAACCACCTCTCTCGTAGGGGATCCACCATTATATCCTCGATCTTTTCCTCTGCCACCACCACGATTGTAACCTTCATCTCTCCTCCCACCTCCATAGCCACCACAGCTCTGACTACCACCTCCATATCCATCAGAACCTCTAGATTCCCCACCATCACTATGATGATTGTTGCCTTCACCTTCGCCTCCACTATTAGATCTAGATTGACCCTAGTTGATGGTGATGTTCCTATCATCCTCCCATTCTTAGGGTTTAGGTTTAGCTTTAGGATTAGTTTATTAAGATTTAGGTTTAGGTTTATTTTTAATTTATTTAGTTACTTTAGATTTAGGTTTAGGGTTTGGGGTTTGGGGGTTTAGGTTTAGGTTTTAGGGTTTAGGTTTGGTTTAGGTTTTAGGTTTATGATTTCATGGTTTAGTTTTTAGCATTTAGGTTTATGGTTTTTAGGGTGGTAGGTAAGGGTTTAGGGTTTTTTAATGTTTAGGTTTAGGGTTATTTTTTATTTTATTTTCTTTATATATTTTTTAAATTAAGTAAAATTGTAGGTTTATTTATTTTATTTTATTTATTTTAGTTTTATTTTCATTTTATTTATTTTATTTTATTTAGTTTAGTTTATTTATTTTAGGTTTATTTTTTTTTAGTCTTTATTTTAGTTTATTTTTAGGTAGGTTTAGCTTTATGCTTTTTTTAGCTTAGTTTTATTTTCAATTTATTTTTAAGTTTATTTTATTTTTATTTTTTAGTTTAGTTTATTTTATTTTTATTATTTTTAGGTTTTATTTTATGTTTATTTAGGTTTTATTTTTTTTTAGGTTAGATTTATTTTTAGTTTATTTTATTTTATTTAGTTTAGGTATTTAGGTTTAATTTTAGCTTTTAGTTTAGGTTATTTTATTTTAGTTTAGTTTTTATTTTATTTATTTATTTTATTTTTTATTTTAGGTTTATTTTTTTAGTTTAGTTCACGATTTATTTTTTTTTTTATTTTAGGTTTATTTTTTTAGGTTTAGGATTTTATTTATTTTTTTAATTTTATTTTAGGTTTTTATTTTTATTTCACATTTAGTTTTATCTTATTTAAGTTTTATTCTTAGTTTATTTTATTTTTTTCATAGTTTAGGTTTTATTTATTTATTTTAGTTTATTTTTATTTTATTATTTTAGGTTTAGGATTAGGTTTTATTTTATTTTATTTTATTTATTTTTTTTAAGTTTATTTATTTATTTATTTATTATTAGTTTTATTTAGTTTTAGGTTTAGCCTTTAGGTTCTTAGGGTTTAAGTTTAGGTTTAGTGGTTTAGTGTTTAAGTTTTGGTTTAGGTTTGGGGATTTTATGGTTTATGGTTTGGGATAGTGTTTAGGATTAGGTTTAGGTTTTAATTTTTTTATGGTTTAGGGTTTAGTGTTTGTGGTTTAGTTTTAGGTTTAGGGTTTAAGGTTTGTGGTTTAAGTATGGGGTTTAGGGTGTAGTTTTGGTCTAGGTTTAAGTTTTAGTTTAAGGTTTACAATTTTGGTTTTTTTAAGAGAACAAATTGAGATTCAACATTTCTTCTTGATTTCATAAACCAAGTAACACACGTTATCCAAGACACAAGTGACACTAGATAAAAAAAAATGAGCATTGAGAAAATCAAAACCTTAGATAATTAGAATCATCTCTACTATAAAGACACAGCTCCATAAGCAAATGATTGGATCTTCGCTCAGTTCTAGTAGAACCACCGCCTCTCGAGTAGCATGATCCACCATCATATCTTAGATCTCCCCTCCACCACCATGGTAACCTCCATCGCCTCCCACCTCCATAATCACCACCTCCATATCCACTAAGACCCTCAGATCCTCCACCACCACGATAACCCCTCCACTGATCTAGATTGATCACATGCTGATTTTCCCATGTTTATTCTTAAGGTTTAGGTTATAGTGATTTTTTTAATTTATTTAATTACTTTAAGTTTAGGTTTAGGGTTTAGGTGAGCAGGGTGGGGGGGTTTATTTTGTTTTGGCCTGGTGGTCAGGGAGTGGTCATTTACTTAGGGTTTAGGGTTCAGGTTATGGTTGGGGGTCAGTTTAAGGTTTAAGGTTGTGGTTAGGGTTTAGGTTAGGGCCTGGTGTGCCTGGGTCAGTGTTGTGGCCTGGCCTTTTTTGTGGTTAGTTTACAGGTTTGTGGTTTTAGGTTTGGGGTTTTGTGGTTTAGGCCCAGTGCTCAGGTCAGGTCAGGTGGCTAGGGTTTAGGGTTTAGGTTTGCTGCCTGTGGTTTGTATTTAGGCTCAGTTAGGTCAGGTTTTGTGGCCTGCTTAGGTTTAGTTTTTTTAGGTGGGATTTAGGATTTTAGATTTTTTAATTCAAATTAGTAGTTTAGTTTATTTAGTTTTTCTTTTTATTTATTATTATTTTTTTTTTATTTTTTATTTAGTTTATTTTTATTTTATATAATTTTATTTATTTATTTTTAGTTATTTATTTTTGTTAGGTTTATTTTTTTAGTTATTTTTTTTAGGTTTAGTTTAAGTTTATGTTTATTTTTTGTTTAATTTTATTTTATTTTGTGTTTAGGTTTTATTTATTTTTTAGTTGGTTTAGGATTTTATTTTATTTTTAGGCTATTTTATTTTGTTTATTTTTTATCTTTTGTTAGTTTAGATTATTTGTTTAATTTTAGTTTAGGGTAGTTTAGTTTATTTTAGGTTTAGGTTTTATTTATTTTATTTTAGTTTATTTTATTTTTAGATTATTTATTTATTTTTTTTTAATTTAGGGTTTAGGTTTTATTTTATTTATTTTAGGTTTATTTTTAGGTTTAGGTTTTATTTAGTTTTTATTTTATTTTTATTTTAGGTTTATTTTATTTTATTTTACATTTAGTTTTATTTTATTTAGGTTTTCTTTCTAGTCTATTTTATTTTTTAGTTTAATTTAGGATTTCATTTATTTTTGCTTTATTTTTTATTTTATTTTAATTTTAAATTTAGGTTTAGGTTTTAGTTTAGGTTTAGGTTTTAGTTTTGGCTTTTATTTTATTTTTTTTTAAGTCTTACGTTTTATAATTTATTTTATTTTTTTGTTTTATTTAGTTTAGTTTTGTTTTCAGATTTAGGATTCTAGGTTTTACAGGGGTTTAGGTTTAGGGTCAGTTGGGTTTGTGGTTTGGGATCAGGGTTTAGGTTTGGCTTAGGGTTTAGGCTTTGTTTTTAATAGGTTTAGGTTGTGGTTTTTTTTTAAAAAAAATTTTAATTTTAAATCAAACCCGTAGTTTAGGTTTATTTTTATTTTTTATATTTAGTTTATTTTATTTTTTTTTATTTTTATTTAGTTTTATTTATTTTATATTTTATCTTAGTTTATATTTTATTTTAGTTTATTTATTTTATGTTTTATTTTAGTTTAGGTTTTCATTTTAGTTTTTTTTGTTTATTTTAGGTTTAATTTATTTTATAGGTTTTTTTATTTTATTTTAAGGTTTAGGTTTAGTTATTTTGGTTTATTTTAGTTTAGTTTAGGTTTATTTTTTGTTTATTTTATTTTTTTTAGGTTTAGGTTTTAGGTTTAATTTATTTTAGTGTAGGTTTAGGTTTTATTTATTTTAGTTTTGTTCATTTTAGTTTTAGTTATTTTATTTATATTTAGTCTCTTTTAGTTTAGTTTAGTTTTATTTTTTATTTAATTTTAGTTATTATTTTAGGTTTAGGTTTTTATTAAGTATTTATTTAATTTTATTTTAGTTTTATTTTATTTTTATTTTCATTTTATTTTTATTTTACTTATGTTTTTTATTTTTTAGTTTAGTTTATGTTTTTATTTATTTTATTTTAGTTTAGTTTTTATTTTTTTTATTTTATTTTCTTTTTAGGTTTAAGTTTATGTTTTAGTTTAGGTTTTTTTTATTTTTTAATTTTATTTTAGTTTAGGTTTTTATTTTATTTTATTTAGTTTAGGTTTAGGTTTTAGCTTTTTATTTTATTTTATTTAGTTTAGGTTTAGGTTTTTAGGATTTTTTTAAGGTTTAGGGTTTTAGTTTGTTTTAATAGAGAACAAGTTCAAATTCAACATTTCTTCTTTTCAATTTCATTAACCAAGTAACACACCAAGTTTTCTAAGACACAAGAGACACATAAATAAAAAATGAGCATAGATCAAATCAAAAAACCATAGATAACTAGAACGTCTCATAAAGACATATAAGCAAAGCAGATTGGATGGCCATTTTAAGTTTCTCCAATTTCCATTAACCACCCCTCTCAGTAGTGGTATCGCCATCATATCCCCTCGATCTCTCCTCCACCACCACCACGCTATAACCTCGCCTCTCTCGCCCATAACCACCATCTCCACCGCCACCTCCATATCCACCGACCTCCAGATACCCCACCACCACTTAATAATCCACTTCGCCTTCCCCACATTATATCTAGATTGAGTTGATGGTGATGTTCTGCATGAGGTTCTCCCATTCTGGTTTAGGTTCTTCTTTTTTTAAAAAAATTAAGGGAATTTTATTGCCACAAAGAAAAGTACAAAGTCTTTAACGGGGGTAAATCTCTAAACTAATGCTCAAAGAGCTACAATAAGTCCTAAAGAGATAAACCCCTTAACTATTACAATAATATAAGAAAAAAACAACAATGAAAGCAAAAGCAAAACCAAATCAGCAATAACCACATATCCATGTAATAAAGAAAACATTCACTAGTCCTTTGATACTAGATCCACCAAGCAAGATTCTCCCAACCTATAAAAGAAATCAAGAACATACTAATGAAAGGATGAGTACAATTAAGCAAACATAAAGAGTATGAAAAAGAAAAGAGCAAAGTAAAGAAAAGGCTCAGCTCGCCATAATCATCTCAAGGAACAACACTATATCCACTTGCTAAGAAGGGTTACAATTACATATAGTGCTACTAGCCAAAAGAAGATGAGAGGGAAACATCTAGGCCATCACAAGCATACCTCTGTAGCCCATCATCCCAAGTCCATCATCAAGGTGAAACTCCTCCAAGCAACAGACATAATAGCCAACCACAAAGCCACCAAAACAAATAAGCCTAATAAGGCAAAAAATCAACCAACCATCAAGGACAATAGAAGTACAATAGGAACACCACCAAAGCCACCACCAAAGAGGAAACATCAATGGGAGCAAGCCTCATGACCTTAACAACACAAACAAATAAAATAAAGACCAAAACATAAGAACTCATGTCCTCCACAAGAAAACAGAAAGAAGGCTATCACCCAAACCAAAAAAAAGTAAAGAACCAAGAGAGGAGAACCATACAGAGGGCCAACCAACATGTCACTAGTAAGAAAGGAAGGCCAAAAGCCACCCATCCAACCAACCCAACAACCAAAACATCCAACCAACCTAGTCAATATAAATAGCCAACCATGACAATAGTAAAAATCCAAATCGAAAAGACCAACATCCATCATGCCAAAACAACCCAAGACAATGAAAAGAAGAAACAACATCCAACCCAACCAAAGTAGTAGAAATTTTGATCCGTGAGCTGAATAGCTAGCAAAAAAATAAAAAAGAGAAAAGACAAGTAAGACAAACTAAATCCATCCATGAAAAGCAGCAGAAATATAATAGGAACATCACCAAAGCTAACAACAAATGTAGGAGAAATATCAATGAGGGCAAGCATCATAACCACAACCAAGTTAGGCACAAATACACCAAATCAAGTCACTAGATCTCAAAGCAAAAGAATAACCACTAAACAACCTTTAACCTACCAACCAATAATGACAATAAAAATAAAAGCAACTGCAACAAAGAGAGGAAGACCATTCTAGGAAGAGGCTGAAACAACAATTAAAAGAAACAAACCCAAACCAAGAAATTGACCACCAAAACCCAAAAAAAAAAGAAATAATAAATAAATAACCTCCACCTTGCCAAATCCAATCCAAAATTAAACCACTAGCAGGCCCTCCAATCTACCAAATAAGTGATAAACCAACTAACCCAAATACAACAACCAACGTCACAACCAAAGCCACCCAACCAACCACCACAGTATCTAACTCAAAGAAGCAACCATCCAGAGATATGGAAAAACCCCATACGTAAAATAAGAAAGCCACCACCCAAATGAAGGTCACCAAAATAACCAAGCAATAATCAACCAGAAAACAACAACCACTAGACCAAAAAACCAAAACAACCTAGAAAAAAAATAGGAACCACTAGGTAGAACCACCAAAGCCAACCCAAAAGTAAGAGCTCAAAAATAAAACTGATAGGAAGAGTGAAAATAAGAAAATGTCCACAACCCAAAGAGGGTTTAACAAAGCAAAACCAAAAGTAATGACTCATCAAAAACCAACTCAAAAAAACCAAGCCAAGAAAATTATAATATAAGATTAGGTAATCTAGTGTTATTGAGATTGACCAAACCCTTAAAAGTTTAGGAAAATTTTATTATCAAAAAGTGAAATCGCAAAGTTGGCACAAAAGTAGCCAAGAAATGACAAGCATTACCTTTAGAATAATTTTATAACAAACTTGAGAAAGATGATTTTCAGTGATTAAGAAGATAAAATAAATCATTTCTTGTTATATTAGAGTTTAGCATGTCAAGCAAGAGCATCAACTTCAATCAGATGTTGAGGAAACAAACAATTTTCAATAGCTTTATGACATTTCATATATAATGAGCTTTGAGAGATAGAAAAGTACAAATGATAAAAATTTTAGAATCCCTAAGAATACCACCATAGCATATTTATTGGAAGCAATGAACCATCAAGATTCACTTTAATCAAATTTTCTTTGGGTTTGATCCAAAATCATAGCTCTATATAAGAACATTAGTAATGAAGCCCAATTTTTTTAATAATTTTATAGACAAAATGAATGTTACTAAGATTGGCAAAAATAGAGCATGAATTTTTTCTTCTATTTAGATCCTTTTATGGTTAGAATACCATGATATTTAGCATCATTTTTGTCCATCTATGAACCATAGGTAAAATAAACTTGAACTTTGATATGGCCTTTCACAATTTTGGAAATAGACTTGAAGAAGTTGATATATGGAAAGAGTGCCATGAAAGTCATTGGTAAATAAATCATCATGCCATAACCATAATTTAGAAATAACACCATTGACAAAAAACATATTAACATTTTTAATAGAAAGTAAAAGAGCACTTAAGGAAAAATAAACCTTTATTCCAAAAAGAGTCCATAAGAATAAAGTTATTCAAAATCCACAAGCTAAAACCAATAAGAAATGGGAATGATATTGTTCCAAAGTTTAATGAAAGCATTTCGCTTTGTTTATCTCAATAAAATTCCAAACTTTTAAGAACAAAATCACCAAGAAAAAGCTTAAAGAGAATTAATGTAGAGAAAATAAAGATATTTCTAAAGTTAAAGAGAAATAAAGATATAATTCTCAACTTGTTTTGTTCCAAGTGTCAATGTTAGAAAGAGTTAAACTTTGATTCAGTGTAGATAGATAAAGGGTAATCTAGAGCCATTGAAATCCAATCTTTCCAAAAGAAAAAGGAAATTGAATACCCTATAGTATGAGTTCAACAAATTTAATGGAGCAAATCCATTTCAAAGGAGACCCACTATAAAAAACAGATAAGATGTTACCTTAAATTATCAAAATCAGCCCAAAAGGATTCTTTTAAATTTACTAGAGCTTGAGAAGTAATGCTTTTAATAATCAATTTAGACCACTTTCACCCAAGGGACCACAACATTTTAAAAAATCATGAGATTCTTGATATGATGAATAGAAGCATTGCAAAAAATAATGAAATCAACTATAAAGCTTAAATGAGAAACTAGAAATCCACCAAGAGTTTTGTAATACATACTAGGATTGTTTTAGAATAAATCATTGATGCTCCTAGATAAGTACTCAATAATAATAATAAATAACGTAAGAGATTGAGGATCCCCTTACCTTTGGCCATGGAAAGATGGAAAGAAGCCCAAGGCATCCCCATTAAGCAAATAGAAAACTAGGCATTATAAATACAATTTTTAATAAGAAATATAAATTTATCAGAACACCCAAAAAAATTAAAATATGGATAAAGAAATCCCAAGAGATACTGTCAAAAGCTTTGGTAATATCTAATTTGAATAGAATGTTGCCACCTCTAGTCTTAGCGTCTAGATCAATTAATTGGTGAGCAAGTAGAATATTATCAAAATAGATCTACCTCTAACAAAACTAATTTGGTTTAGAGAGAATCTAATGAAGTAAATGATTGAGTTGGTTAGAATTTTGGAAATTAGCTTATTGAAGAAGGTGACTAAATAGGTCTAAAATCACTTAGTCAAGATTATTATCTTTCTTAGGTAGAATAATAAAAGTAAAAAATATCTAAGAAAAGGATTACCATTAAAAAAAATCAAAACAACCAAATCATTTTTTAATATACCAAAGATTTTGAAAAAAGTTGATAGTGAAACCTCACTAGTAATAGAATCTATGTTCATGCTATTAAGAACTTTAAAATTTCTTCTTCAAGTACAATAAGCAAATCATTGTCATTATGGGTTATAATAGAAGGAATCAAGTGTGATTTAGAAATAACTTCATAAGAGCCACACTTATTATGCATATTTCTAAAGTAATTAATGGTCGAATCCATAATAACATTATTCTCCATAATACATTCTCCATTGTCATCATTAAGATTTTGATTATTATTTAAAGCTCTCTTTTTATAAACTAAAGCATGGAAATATCTAGTATTTTGTCATCCATAATATGTTGCTAGGTTTTGGTTCCAATAAGTCTCTTTCATATTTTAAAATTAACAAGTTTTTTGCCAAGTCCTTAATCTTAGTAAGATCATATAATAGAGACTTCAAGATGACAAACCAATTTTCCATTTCTTGATAGAAAAAGGTTTTAAAATAATGCTTGTTCCACTAACCCAAATTAGTTTAAGTCTTTTTAAACCAATCATCCCCATAGTCAAATTGTCAAGATGTAAGGGAGCTTTCCAATTGGCCACAACATTGAAGAAATCAATTTAAATCCACATATTAAATCTAAAATGAGAGAAATGTTTTAATCTTTTAGAGTTATCTTTAATAAACCAAAAGAGGAGCTTGATCCAATAAGGTCGCTTAAATGATCACAAAAATTAATAGGCCATTGAGTAATCCTGTGAGTATTAAAAATAATATGGTCTAACCTTTGCCAAAGTCTAGAGTTTTGCCAGTAAAATTTGAACCCTTAAAGCCAATATCAATCAAAATGCAATCAAGAATCATATTAGAAAATTCTTCCATGGAATGAATATTAGGAAAGTAACCACCACTTCAAGAAGAGAATAAAATTGTATTGAAATCCCCACCAACAAACCAACATTTATTAACGAGGTAGAAAAATTCATCAAATTTTCCAAAGAAGATTTCTACATCTATTACAAGATGCATGACAAAAGAGCCCAAAGCAAAATAATCACCATAAGATATTTGAGACAACTTGTTGAAAATCATCAAGAATAGAAACCTTCACAAAATTATTCCAAAACACCAAATTTTATTATAACATTAGAAAAATTTATTGAAATATCATTCTAGAACGGTTAATTTTGTTATGAATAAAATGCTAAAAATAATAAGTAAAGAAATATTATTAATACAGGTTTCTAATAAGGTTACAAATAGAGAGGGTAATCCCTCTAACATTCCAAATAACAAAATTAAACATAAGGAAATAAAGAAGGGTTAAGAAAAGGTTAATTAAGAGAGGAGAGGGAGGTCAAGATCTAGTGTTTTGGACAATTTGGGAGGGAAGTTTTTCTTTTTTTCTTTTAGCATGATACATTTAGAAACCATTTCCTTTTCCCATGAATCATAATCGATAAGGATTTAGCAACATTAGTCATAGATTTAGGGAAGTCTCAGTATAGAAGTGAGTTCTCCTTCTTCAAGCCATTAAATTTATTAAAGGCAAATGAGCATTAGTATAGAAAGTGAGGGAGCTAAAATAGATTTATTAAGAAGTGTGAACATCCACAATACCAGATACAATACCAAATCTTTTGAGAATTTAAATCATTCAACTAAAGTAAAAGATTTTAAAATTGAATATCATGAGAAACCAAAGCCATAATCTCCATTGAATTCAAATGATGCATAACATTGATATCCTCAATATTTTTCAATTAAAGTTTCATTTTCATCAATTAGAACTCGTAAGGATGCGGGGATCAACTCAGATGAAAAATTCATCACCCTAAAGTTTAGAGAAATTATTATTTTACACATTAGATCCCTTCAATGGAATAGAAGAAATAAGAGGTAAAATAACCTTATTAGGAACATTCAATGAATCCTTTTTATTAATTAACTTTTTGATATTTAACAATGGTCGGCCTAGTTAGGAACTAGTTTTTAACAAGAATTTTTTTTTTAGGTGAGCATGTAGAATGAAACATTCATATTAGGTTCCTGGATTTTGAGAACAAAAGATAGGGAAATTTTCAAAATCAACTTTTGCAAATAATCATAATTTTAGATCCCAATCGATTTCTTTTGTTTTGGTAATGTCCAATTCAACAAGGATTATGCATAAAAGGTCAAGATTTTGTAGCTATTATTAATTTGCAACAACAAATAAAGCACCCATAGTAAAAAGGAACAGATGATTAACAAAATAAATTTGCATATTGGGGAGAAATCCACTGTAATGAATGGGGATTCTTCCTAATATCAAATAGTGGAGTCCATTTTAGCAACCTCATTTGACAATTGAAAACCAAATATGAACGACGAGAAAAAACATGCGAGTAATCCAAATCATTCATTAACCGAATCAAAATGTTGTGGGAATCAATTAAACTAGTCATAGAAGCACCTGCAAGTTTTAGACTATGAAGGAAAGACTGAATCTTTAGGGTAAGAATGGAAGAAAGTTAAGGACATAGTCAACGTGAGTTGATGTCTCATGCTTACTAGGAATTTAGTTTTATTAAGTTTTAGGGTTTAGGTTTATTTTTTAGTTTATTTTAGGGTAAGGGTTTAGGGTTTAGGGTTAGGGTTTTGGGTTTAGGGTTTAAGGTTTAGGGAGTAGGATTTATGGTTTAGGTTTTTTTGATTTAGGGTTTAGGTTGTTTTTGGTAGAAGTTTTATTTTAGAGTTTAGGGTTAGTTTTTGGATTTAGGGTTTAGGGTTTAGGTTTTATGTTTAAGTTTAGATTTTAGGGTTTTTAGTTTTTTTAATAGAGAACAAATTATGATTCAACATTTCTTCTTTTTGATTTCATCAACCAAGTAACACACCAAGTTTTGTAAGACATAAGTGACAACATAGATCAAGAATGAGCATGTATAGAGCAAATAAAAAATCTTAGATAACTAAAATCATCTCTACTATAAAGGCACAATTCCACAAGCAGTAGATCAGATTGGCCGTTCTTTAGTTTCTCTAGTTCCCATCAAAACCACCCAGGCCTCTCGAGTCATTGGATCCACCATCATATCCCTGATCTCTCCCTCTGCCACCACCATTGCTGTAACCTTTGTCACTCTTCCCACCTCCATTACAACCACTACTCTAACCACCACCTCCATGTCCACCACCATCTCTAGATCCCCCACCACTACTGTGATAATTGCTGCCTCTACCTTCACTTCCACCGTCAGATCTAAATTGAGCCTAGTTGATGATGATGTTCTTGTCGTCAAGGTTCTGTCCATTCTTAGTGTTTAGGTTTAAGTTTATTAGTTTTAAAGTTTAAATTTGTTTTTAATTTATTTAGTTGCTCTAGGTTTATTTAGGGTAGGTTTAGGGTTTAGGTTTAGGTTTAGGGTTTTAGGTTCTGCTTTTTTTAGGGTTTAAGGTTGGGTTAGGTTTTGGTTAGAGTTTGGTTTTTGTTTAGTGAGGTCCAGGGTTTGGTTTAGGGTTTAGTTTGGGTTAGTAGAAATTTATGGTTTAACAAATCAAAACAGTTAATTATTTTTTTTTTGGTCAGGGCCCAGTTTGTGGTAGTTTTTTAGTAAGGTTTAGGGGTTTAGTAATTTAGGAGTAGGAGGTCAGTAGCCTGTGGCCCAGGTTTAGTTAGTTTTCTATCTTTTTATTTATTTTGTAGGTATTTTTAGTTACCTAAGGGCCTAGGGTCAGCCCAGATTTGGCCTTGTCATTTTAGGTCAAGTTATCTAGTTTATATTATTTTATTTTTATTTATAGGTAGTGTGGTAGTTTAGGTTTATTTTAAATTATGCAAACTAGTATATTTAGGTTTTCTAATTCTTTTTATTTTTATTTATTTTATTCATTTTATATTTTATTTTTATTTAGTTTTATTTTTTTTAGTTTTATTTAGTCTTTTATTTTAGTTTATTTTATTTAGTTTAGGTTTTTTATTTATATTTTTAGGTTTAGTTTAGGTTTATGTTTGTTTTATTTTAGTTTTATTTTTATTTTTATTTTGGTTTAGTTTTATTTTTTATTTTTAGGTTTAGGTTTAGGTTTTAATTTTGTTTTTTTAGGTTTAGATTTTCAATTTTTATTTTATGTTTTTTTTAAGTTTTATTTTTTAATTTAGGTTTAGGTTTATTTTTAATTAATTTTTAATTTATATAGTTTAGGGTTTAGGTTTAGTTTATTAAGTTTAGTATTTTATTGTTTAGTTTATTTTTTTTAGTTTAGTTTTAGTTTTTATTTTATTTATTATTTTATTTTATTTTTGTTTTGATTTAGTTAGTTCTTATTTTATTTTATTTTAGTTTAAATTTTTTTCATTTAACTTTATTTTATTTTAGTTTCATTTTGTTTAGTTTTATTTTAGTTTAGTTTTTGTTTTAATTTATTCTATTTTAGTTTAGTTTATTTGTTATTTTAATATATTTTAGGTTTGTTTTAGTTTAGGTTTTATTTTATTTTTTATTTTTTATTTTATTTATTTTATGTTTTTATTTATTTTATTTTTAGGTTTTATTTTGTTTAGGTTGTATTTGTATTTTTAGTTAGTTTAGGGTTAGGTTTTTTTTTTTTATTATTTTTTTTTTTATTTTAGGATTTGGGTTTAGGGTTTGGGGTTTAGCTTTTAGGTTTAGGTTTTAGGTTTTAGTTTAGGGTTCAAGATTTTTGATTTTTTTTTTAATAGAGAACAAATCATTCAACATTTCTTCTTTTGATTTCATCAACCAAGTAACACACCAAGTTTTCTAAGATGACATAGATAAAAAATTAGAGCGATAGAAAATCAAAACCCTAGATAACTAAATCTCTAGAAGACATGGCCCATATGCACCAAATCGATCCTGCTCTTCAATTTCTACAGCTCCCATCGAACCACCCCCGCCTTCAAGTTATGGATCCATCATCATATCCACGCGATCTCTCCCTCCGCCACCATGGCTATAATCTTCGCCACTCCTCCCACCTCCATAACCACCACTGCTCCAACAAGCTCCTCCATATCCACCAGTGCCATCAGATCCCCCACCACCACTGCGATAACCGCTACCACTGTCTTCGCCTCCACAGCTAGATCTAGATTGAGCTTAGATGAAGGCAATGTTCCTGACGTCAAGGTTCTGCACATTCTTAGGGTTTAGGTTTGGGTTTAGGTTTATTAGGTTTTAGGGTTTAGGTTTTTTTTTTAAATTTATCTTGTTACTTAGGTTTAGATTTAGGGTTTGGGGTTTAGGCTTTAGAGTTTAGTGTTTAGGGTTTAGGGTTTAGGGTTTTAGGGTTTATAATTTTAGGGTTTAGGTTTAGGGTTTAGGGTTAGTTTTAAGGTTTAAAGTTAGGTTTTTTTTAATTTTTCAATTTTCTTAAATTTTTTATTTTTTTAAAATTAAGTAAAATTGTAGGTTTAAGTTTATTTAGTTTATTTTTTTATTTTATTTAGGTTTATTTTTATTTTTATTTAATTTAGTTTATTTAATTTAGATTTATTTATTTTAGTTTAGGTTTATTATTTTAGTTAACTTTTTTAGGTTTAAGTTTAGGTTTAAGTTTTAGTTTAATTATATTTTTATTTTATTTTTTAGGTTTTCATTTGGTTTAGGTTTAGGTTTTTATCTTCTTTTTTTAGGTTCAGGTTTTAGGTTTTTATTTTGGGAGTATTTTTAGCTTTTTTTCTAAGTTTAGATTTAGGTTTGTGTTTATGTTTTAGATTAGGTTTTTATTATATTTTTTCTTATTTTACTTAGTTTATATTTAGGTTTTAGGTTTTTAGAGTTTACGGTTTAGGGTTTAGGGTTAGGGTTTTTTATTTTTTATTTATTTTTAGGGTTTAGGGTTTAGGGTTTAGGGTTTAGGTTTTAGGTTTAGGGTTTAGGTTTTAGTTTACGATTTTGGGTTATTTGTTTTTTTAATAGAGAACAAATTCAAATTCAACATTTCTTCTTTTTGATGACATCAACCAAGTAACACTCCAAGTTTTCTTTTTGACACAGATAAAAAATGAGCTCGCATAGAGAAAATCAGAAACCATAGATACTAGAACCATCTCTAGTGTAAAGACATAATTCCATATGTAGTAGATCAGATAGGTCATTCTTTAGTTTAACTTTATGTTTACTTTTTAGTTTAGTTTTTTTATTTTTTTTATTTTTTAAGTTTAGGTTTTACTTTTTATTTTTAGGTTTAGGTTTAGGTTTTTATTTTATGTTTTTAGGTTTAGGTTTTATGTTTTTATTTTAGGTTTTTTTTTAGGTTTAGGTTTATTTTTAGTTTATTTTATTTTATTTAGTTTATGTTTAAGTTTAAGCTAAGTTTATTTTAGGTTTTGGTTTAGGATTTATTTATTTTAGTTTAGTTTATTTTAGTTTAGATTTAGGTTTAAGTTTCTTTAGTTTAGGGTTTCGATTATTTTTTTAATTTTTATTTTTTGGTTTAATTTTTAGGTTTATGTTTTTATTTAGTTTTAATTTTATTTTATTTTAGTTTTATTTTATTTTTATTTTAGGTTTAGTTTTTATTTTTTTTATTTTTTTTATTTTTTTAGTTTAGTTAAGGTTTTAATTTAATTTATTCTATTTTAGTTTTTATTTTTTATTTTATTTTCTTTTTTGGTTTAGGTTTAAGTTTACATTTAGGTTTAGGTTTTAGTTTATGTTTTTTTAATTTTATTTTGGTTTAGGTTTTTTTTTTACTTATTTTATTTTTAGGTTTTATTTAGTTTAGGATTAGGTTTTAGGTTTTCTAGGGTTTAGATTTTAGTTTATGGTTTAGGGTTTATGGTTTGGGGTATAGGGTTTAGAGTTTAGGGCTTAGGGGATAGGTTTTGGGTTTAGGGTTTAGGTTTATGGTTTATGGTTTAGGGTTGTAGGTTTAGGGATTAGGGTTTATGATTTTATTTTAGGGTTGTTAGGTTTAGGGTTTATTATTTAATTTTTTACTTTTATTTTTATTTTTTTAATTATAAACTAGTAGGTTTAGGTTTATTTTGTTTATTTTTCTTTATTATAGTTTATTTTATTTATTATTATTATTTTGGTTTATTCTTTTTATTTTTATTATGCTTTTTATACAATTTTTAATTTATTTCATTTTAGGTTTATTTTATTTTTATTTTAGGTTCAGTTTTGATTTTATTTTGGTCTTTTATTTTTTTTTAGTTTAGGTTTTTATTTATTTTATTTTGTTTAGTTTTAATTTTTTATTTTATGTTCTTTTTAGGTTTAGGTTTAGGTTTTGGTTTCAGTTTATGTTTAAATTTTATTTTATTTTTAAGTTTTGTTTAGTTTAGGTCTAGGTTTTTATCTTTTTAGGGTTTATAGTTTATTGTTAGTTTAGGATTTTTTTTAGGGAAATTAGGTAAATTTTTATTGCCATAAAGAAAAAGTAGAAAGTCCTTAGAGGGGGTAAATCTCTAAGCTAATGCTCAAAGTGCTATAATAAATCCTAAAGAGATAAATCCCTTAACTATTATAATAATGAAGGAAAGAAAGCAAAAGAAAAACCAGAAAATCAATAATAGAAAATCAATGACCAAACTCCATTTTATCCTTCTGATACCAGCAAGATCCACCTAGAAGACTCTCCCTACCTATAAAAGAAATCTATAACATACTTTTGAAAGGATGAATATAATTAAGCCAACATAAAAAGTAAGAGAAAATAGAAGGAGTAAAGTAAAGAAAAGGCTCAGGCTCAGTTCCAATCATCTCAAGGAGCAACACTATATATAAGCAGCCAAACTTCAGGAGAAGGGTTACAATTACATATAATGCTACCACCCAAAAGAAGTAAGAGTGGGAAACATCAAGGCCATCAAAGCTAGGATATCTCATGTAGCCCATCATCCAAAGTCCTTCATCCAACAAGGCTACAAAATCCTCCAAACAGCAAACATAAAAGCCAACCACCAAGCCACGAGAACAACCAAGCCCAATAAGGAAAATAATCAACTAACCATCAGAGAACAGTAGTAGTACAGTAGGAGCACCACCAAAGCCACCACCAAAAAGGAATAACAAAATCCAAAAGTGCAAGCATCATGACAGGGGTAACAACATAAACCAAAGATAAATAAGAGCAAAATATAACAATCCAAGTGCTCATATCCTCCACCAACAAAGGAGAAAAATGAGCCAATAAAAACACCCAACCTAACTGGAAAAGGGGTGGGTAACAAGGCTATCACTCAAATAGAAAAAGGGGGGTTAGCTGTAGCCAAGAGAGAAAAATCAAAGCAAGAGAAAATCAGAAATATAGGTCACTGAAAGAACACTAGCAGGTTCCTAGAACATTCACCAAAGGAGCTAGAAAAATTGGCCCAAATAGCCACCCCTCCAACCAACTCAGCCAACCAATATAACCAACCAAACCATACAGCAACATATCCTCCTAGCCAACCACCATAGCAGTAGAATGTGAGTTATTATAGCACCCAAGAGGGGGGTGGGGGGCCTTGAATTGTGCGATTTTAAAAATTTTAAAAGTTAAATCTTAAATTTGAAGTTTTAGTAGAAAAATAATTTTTGATTTTATAATGAAAAAATACAATTCATAATGCAGCAGAAATAAAAGTACAGTAAAGTAAAGAGAGATAATAGGCACAAAATTTTTATGTGATTTGGCCAAACCCCAAAATTGGCCTACATCCACACCTAGCCACCCCTGGCTAGAAATCCACTAAATGCAAAAAATAGCTTCCAAATAGTACTCTCCTAAAATGGGGCGATTACAACCCTTACAATAATATATACTCTCCTAGAATGGGGCGAGTACAACCCAATATAAATTTTACAGCATAAGAAGAAAAATACAAAATAATAAATAAATCTCTCACAAATATACCAAGCTATCCAATTCAAAAAAATGATCTCACAGCTTATAAATGATCACTTAAAACTTAAAAATTTTGGCAACATAAAATGTTCACTTAATATTGATAAGAAATAATAAAATAAATATATTAAAGTGATCTTACTAATATGTTAATGTTATTACAATTTGTAGACTAATATAAAAATGATTTCAAAATAAATCCAAAATATTCTTTTGCACAATAAAATAAATTTCAGCAAGGAATAATTTGTTTTATTTTAACCAAAAATATTCTTTCAATTCAAGCTATTGATCACAAAATACCTAAATAAAATGTGTATTTGATAGATCTAAGTAGGCTAGTAAGCTTTTAATTAAAAAGAGAGATCTAGCAAATATGAAAATAATTTCAGCATAATAATTTAATTTAAAATTCATAAAATATACCTCTAAAATAGATCTAAGATTAAATAATCTTTCAAAATAAGATTAATGAAGACATGTTTCAAGAAATTGAAAGAAATTTTTAGGAAGTTAAAAATTTCCACAAGTTGAAATAGATCCTACAAACTATCACAAGAGTTTTTCACAAAAAAATTGACTGAGAAACTTTGATGTGAAAAACAATGTCCAAAGACTAATCCACCAAAAAGTATGAATTAAAAGAATAAATAGATGGTGAAAATAGCATGAACAACTAAAAAGGATTAAGATTGAGAAAATAAACTCAAGTAATTTGAGAAAGCTTGCTTAGTTGAAGATGTTGAAGCTTCCAAACCAAGGATTTGATCTTGCAATATTTGGAGAACACTTGGAAGGAAAATCTAAGAAATTTTCTCTTAGATTTGCTGCAGAGATTTTTAATTTTGAATGAGGAAATACTTTCATGAAGAGAATGAGAGCTATTTATAGGCAAGAAGATTAGTTTAAATTATTTCAAAAAAAATATATTATTCTAACATCATGTTACATCTAATAATTTAATATTCAATAAAAATTTAATTTATATTAAATAAATATTAAATTTAAGCAGCCAAAATTCAGTTCTTCACATGGGCAAGTCAAAAATAATCAAATATGGCTCTTAAAATATTCAAAGCATGTAACAAGCATTCATTATTAAAATCAGCTAATGTTTGAAAAGTCATAACAATTCAATTTTAATCAAACATGGGTCATGTAACCTATTAAATTAGAGGAAAAAAATCCAAGGAATCTGTTGGAGATGAAATCAGATATAAATTACTTGATTATAAAATGACTTTGGCTAAAATACAAAATTTCACATATTTTGTTAATTTTGAAATATGATATTTAAATATTATGATATAATTTATATATAATCATACATATGTTAGTTATCATATAACCTTCAAATTAAATTAAAATATTTAATTTTATTAAGTCAATAAAATAATTACACTTAATAGACATAATTTATTATCATTTATTATTTTGATAACTCAAATGCTATGTATGAAACATATAATTGAATGTTAATTAGATAGAGATTTATATAAATTAACCTCATTAAAATAATATGTTAAGTTGTGAGTAAAGTAATTCATGCCAATGAACTCATATGAATTTCTAAGATAGTTATAAATGCATTTAACCTAAAATATTGTATCTTGAGCTTCACATTGTCCATTTTGATTTATCTTTCATTCTTCTACTTGCAATTTCAAACATATTGTGAGATATATTGGATAAGTAATTAGCAATTGATATATCTGAAACATATAAAAACATTCCTTAGAACATCCAAACATTCATTTATTGTCATCAAAATGATCAAATTGAACATGAAGCTCATTAAGCCAATAATCTCCCCCTTTTTTATGATGATAAACTAATGTTGGGTATTGATTTTGAAGAAGGTGAAATTGACCTTTCATCATAGTTTCTGGAAAAAAAAATCTCTTCTAAAAAAAATTTATGCATAAGAGATGAATAATGTTGCTCCCCCTAAATATATGCATGAAATAGACTTAATACTAACCAATATTTTATTATTCTCCCCCTTTCGACAACATCAAAAAGTGAGAACAAACTGCATATAATTTTAAATATTAGGATCTAACATTCCAAGCATGCATCTTAAAGTACAAAAACATTCTTCTGGTAATGGTTTTGTAAAAATATCTAGAATTTGTAAATCGGTACTAATGAAATTAATATTAACATCACCTTTCAAAACATGATCCCTAATAAAATGATGTCTAATTTCTATATGCTTGATTCCTGAGTGTTGGATAGCATTTTTAATCAAACTAATAACACTAGTATTGTCACACTGAACTAGCATTTAATTCATCAAGTTTTCTTTTAGCTACAGACCATTCCTCAAAAGATTTTTCTACTTTAATGCCATTTACTTCTACTGTGGTTGTATGATATTGATGTGTCAACATATACCACGCGTGCATCTTGACCTCTTAAAAGGTATTAATTATTTTTCCAATAATCAAATGGTACACTATCTAAAAGTGGAGGTCTTGAGTGGATTGTCCCTCGAGTAGTGAACCCTTTGGGAAACCTTGTGCCATAGTGAAAAGATCTACTCTTGGATGTTAAGCCAATATAGAGCCTAGATCTCATACCCAGTGAGTCACTATAGCACCCAAGAGGGGTGGTAAATGATATTAAAATTTTAAAAGTTAAATCTTAAATTTTAAGTTTTAGTAGAAAATTAATTTTTGATTTTATAATGATAAGATACAATTCTTAATGAAAATAAAAGTATAGTAAAGTAAAGAGAGACAAAGTACACATTTTTTTATGTGTTTCGCCAAACCCCAAAATCTACGCCCACTAGCCACCGCTAGGAATCCACTAAATGCAAAAATAGCTTACAAATAGTACTCTCCTATAACGGGGTGAGTACAAGCCCTACAATAACATGTACTCTCCTATAAAGGGGAGAGTACAACCCCAATATATATTTTACACCACAAAAAGGAAAATACAAAATAATAAATAAATCTCTCACAAATATACTGAGCTATCTAATTCAAAAAATGATCTCACAACTTATAATTGACCACTTACAACTTAAAAATTTTGGCAAGATAAAATGCTCAATTAATATTGATAAGAAATAATAAAATAAATATCTTAAAGTGATCTTACTAAGATGTTTATGTTATTAAAATTTTTAGACTAATATAAAAATGATTTCAAAATAAATTCATAATATTCTTTTGCATAAAAAAATAAATTTCAAGAAGGAATAATTTGTTTTATTTTAACCAAAAAGATTCTTTCAATTCAAGCTAATGATCACAAAATACTTAAATAAAATTAGATCTAAGTAGGCTAGTAAGTTTTTTAATTAAAAGAGAGATCTAGCAAATATGAAAATAATTTTAGCATAATAATTTAATTTAAAATTCTTAAAATATACTTCTAAAATAGATCTAAGAATAAATAATCTTTCAAAATAAGATTAATGAAGAAATATTTCAAGAAATAAGAAATTAAAAAGAAAGGTGATAAAATTTCAACAAGTTAAATAGATCCTACAAACTATCACAAGAGTTTTTCACAAAAAAAATGATTGAGAAACTTTGATGTGAAAACAATGTCCAAAGACTAATCCACCAAAGAGTATAAATTGGAAAGAATAAATAGATGGTGAAAATAGCATGAACAACTAAAAAGGATTAAGATCAAGAAAATAAACTCAAGTAATTTGAGAAAGCTTGCTTAGTTGAAGATGTTGAAGCTTCCAAACCAAGGATTTGATCTTGCAATATTTGGAGAACACTTGGAAGGAAAATCTAAGAAATTTTCTCTTAGATTTGTTGGAGAGATTTTGAATTTTGAATGAGGAATACTTTCATGAAGAGAATGAGGGCTATTTATAGGCAAGAAGGTCATTTTGAATTATTTCAAAAAAATATATTATTCTAACATCATGTTATCATCTAATAATTTAATATTCAATAAAAATATAATTTATATTAAATAAATATTAAATTTAAGCAGCCAAAATTTGCTATTCACATGGGCAAGTCAAAATAATCAAATATGGCTCTTAATATATTCAAAGCATGTAGCATGCATTCATTATTAAAATGCTAATGTTTGAAAAGTCATAATAAATTCAATTTTAATCAAACGTGGGTCATGTAACCTATCAAATTAAAGGAAAAATCCAAGGAATCCATTGGAGATGAAATCGATATAAATTCCTTGATTATAAAATGACTTGGCTAAAATACAAAATTTCACATATTTTTTGTTAATTTTGAAATATGATATTTAAATATTATGATATAATTTATATATAATCATACATATGTTAGTTATCATATAACCCTAAAATTAAATTAAAATATTTATTTATATTAAGTAAATAAAATAATTACACTTAATAGTCATAATTTATTATCATTTATTATTTTGACAATTTAAATGCTATGTATGAAACTTATAATTGAATGTTAATTAGATAGTGATTTATATAAATTAACCTCATTAAAAAATATGTTATGTTGTGAGTAAATTGGTTCATGCTAATGAACTCATTTGAATTTCTAAGATAGTTATAAATGCTTATAACCTAACATATTGTATCTTGAGCTTCACATTATCCATTTTGATCTATCTTTCATTCTTCTCTCTTGCAATTTCCTCAAACATATTGTGAGATGTATTGGATATGTAATTAGCAATTGATATATCTAAACACATAAAACATTCATTAGAACATCCAAACATTCATTTGTTATCATCACAATTAGTGTAAAGACCAACATGATGTTATCAAACCAAAATCATGCAAACACAAATTGTAGTGTAGAAGTTGCCAAACCCAACCAAGGAAAAAGAAAATCCAATCCAAGTAGAAAAGCCAGCCAAAGACAAAAAGGTACAAAGCCTAGTAAGATTGACTACAAGCCAACCAACAGGAACAACAGCAATAAAGGCACCCTAAGCCAACTAACAGCCAAAAAATAATCTTCAACTAGCCAATCCAAGATAATACCCAAACCCAAAGCTATTGCAGCCAAAAGAGGAAGGCCAATACAGGAGGAGGTTAAAACCATAACAATAAAAAAACAAAATAAAATCAGCAAAAATGACCACCAAGACCCAGTCAACAAAATAATAAAATAAATAGCCAACGAATAACCATCATGATGCCAAAATCAAGCTAGAGATAAACCACCAACAACCCCTGACTCACCAACAAAATGAAGAAAAATAAAAATAATGAGCCATCCAAATAACCCAACTAGCCAAACGCCACCAACCCACCAACAAAGCGTCAACCACCACAGTAGCCCAAAAAAAAGGTAAAACCCATATAGAAAGAAAAACCTACAGCAGCCATAGCCACAACCCAAAAGGAGGATATAAAAATATCCAAGGGAAAATTGTGTTAACCACCCAGACAATAGATGCCAAGCTAAAAAAAAAACTAACAACCTAGCACTTACAATAACCATGATAGAAAAAAAGCTAATCCAAAAGTAAGAGATCAAAACATAACCTTAGGCCAATAAGAGAAAATAAGTTGATAACCACAACCCAAAGAGGGTTTAACAAAGGGTAAACAAAAGCAAAGGCTCATCAAAAATAAACACAAAAGAAACCAAGCTAAAAAATTATAATCGAGATAAGGCAATCCAAGATATTCAGATTAACCAAGCCTCTTAATAGTCTAGGCAATGTTTGGTTGTCAAATAAAGTGAACTGACTTAGGTTGGCACCTAAATTAGCCAAGAAATCAAGACAAGCATTACCTTCATGAAGGTGGGAAATTTTAAAACAAATTTGAAAAGAATATTTTTGTATGATTAAGGAGATAAAATAATTTAGCATTCCCAATTCTATTGGAATTAAGCATGTAAAGAAGTAAGAGAGCATCAACTTCAAACCATGTTGAGAAAACCTCTAGTCAAACAAGTTTCAATAGCTTTATTAACAACCATAAGCTCAAGAAAAAAATAATAAAATAGTTTGAGATGATAGAAAAGCACAAATGATAAGACACCTTTAGAATCCCTAAGGATACCACCACCATATTTATTGGAAGCTACAAAACCATCAGTATTCACTTTAATCAAGTTATCTTTAGGTTTGATCCAATGGATAATCTTAGCACCTTTATAAGGGTCCAAGTCAGATGATACTTTTTTAGCCACAAATTTATAGCCTCTAAATTGAATGTAACTAATAAGATTGGCATTAAACAAAGCATAAATTTTATCTTTAGTTTTATCTAGTATCCTTTTATGGTTCATAGAAGTGCCGTGATATTTAGCATCATTTTTATCCATCTAGAAAAATTAGAGAAGGGTAATAGCAATTAAAACTTTGATATGACCTTTCATAATTTTTTTGAAACAAACTTCAAGAAGTTGATATAAAGAAAGAGAACCATGAAAATAATTGGTATTAAATAAATCATCATACCAAAGCCATAAATATAGAAGCAATAACACCATTGACAAAAACATGATTTACATTTTCAATATGAAAGCAACAATAACATTTTAATGGTCAATAACCCTTTTGTTCAGAGCAAAGAGTCCACAGGAATAAAGTAATTCAAAGCCCTCTAAGCTAAAATAAAATAGGAAATGAGAATGATATTGTTCCAAAGTGTAATAAAGACATTGGAGGGTTTTAACTCTAATAAAATTCCAAACCTCTTTAAGAACAAAATCACAATTATAAGAAAGCTTAAAAAGAATTTTTAGTTAGAAAAATGGAGATATTTCTAAAATTGTCAAAAGAGAAATAGGGATATAATTCTCAAGTTTACTTTCATTCCAATTATTATAATAAAAAGAGTTAACTTTGGTAGAAGTAGTGGGTAGATAAAAGGGTGTCAATGGAGCCATTGTCTATGCCAAAAGAAAGAAGTACCCGAATGAATACCGCAAGATATTAAGGATTTGACAACCCATTTAATGAAGCAAAGCCTTTTCTAAACTGGAGAGTCACAAACTTTGTAAGCACAGATAAGAGGGTGTTTACCTTAACAATATTTTTCCATTATAAAATTAACCCAAAGGCTATTATTTTCTCTAAAATTCCACCAGAGCTTATGAGAGAAAGCGGTGATAGCTTCATGAATAGGTTTGCAACCTAGAGCACCTTCACCCAAAGGACCATAACATTTATGCCAAGATGTCCAATGCATTCTTTTGGTAGAGTTATTGGAGCCCCAAAAAAATTTATTAAATAAGGATCAATGATGAGAGTAACATTAGGGGATAATAGTTTGAATCAAATAGAGAGGCATTGAATTGAGAGTGCTTTTAAGAAATGTAAGCCTGCCACCAAAGGAAAGTAAATGGAATTCCCAAATAGAAATTTAATTTAAAAGTTTTTAAATTAACTCAGCAAAGAGATGGGATCATTATGGGCTTTTAAAGAGAGGAGCACCCAAGTACTTTAGAGGTAAGTGTTGATGCTTAAAATTAGTGATATGCAAGATTTGATTGATTTTATTATTGGAGATACGAGAGGAAGTGATAAAATAGCTTTTGTTATCATTGATAAAAGGCCACTTTCTCAACCAAATTTATTTAGAAATTACTTGAGATGCTTTATGTGATGAAAAGAAGCATTGCAAAAAATAATGAAATCATCTGCAAATCTTAAATAGGAAACAGGAAGACCACCAAGAGTCAGAGTATACTAGGATTGTTAAAGAAGAATAAATCATTGATGCTCCTAGATAAGTTCTCAACAATGATAATAAATAAAGCATCATGGGAAGAGGGAAAGAAATCCAAGGCTTCACCATTAAGCATTATCAAAACCAAGCATTATTAATACAATTTTAATTAAAAAAATAAATTTATCAACCAAATAAATTTAGAATATGGAAAAGAAAGTCCCAAGAAATGTTATCAAAGGCTTTGGTAATATCTAATTTGAAAAGAATGTTGCCACCACTAGTCTTGGCATCAATATCATGAATTAATTCTTGGGCTAGTAAAATATTATCAAATAGATCTACCTCTAACAAAAACTAGTTTTGAGAGAGATAATTTTATTAAGTAAAGGACTAAGCCTATTGGTTAGAATTTTGGAAATCAACTTATTGAAGAAAGTGCAAATATGAATAAGTCTAAAATCACTTCAATAGTTTGATTATCTTTCTTAGGTATGAGAATGATGTAAGTACCATAAAATATCTAGGAAAAGGATTACCATTAAAAAATCAACCACAACCTCAATCAAATCATTTTATTGTTGAACCAACATTTTAAAAAAATTGAGTAGTGAAACCCTCCGCACCCAACAACATCTATATTCATGCTATTAAGGACTTGAACATTTTCATCTTCATTATACAATGGTAAGCAAATCATTATCATCATTAGTAATAAAAGAAGGAATCAAATGCAGTTTAGAAATAGCTTCATTAGAGTAACTCTTACTAAGCATATTTCTAAAGTAATTGATAACTGATTCCTTAATATCATTATTCTTCATAATCCAAACACCATTGTCATCTTTAATTTTTTGAATATTATTTGAAGATCTCTTTTTATTAACTAAAGCATGAAAATACCTAGTATTCCTATCACCATCCGCAATATGCTTACTAGGATCTTTTTGGCACAAGTAAGTCTCTTCCATATTTGGATGTTAACAAGTTTGTCTTTCACCTCATTGAAGTCCTTAATCTTAGAAGGATCAGACATAACAGAGATTTCAAGATCACAAAGCAATTCTTCCATATCTTTGATATTAGTAGAAAGGTTATATAAACAATGCTTGTTCCACCAACCCAAATTTTTTTTAAGTCTTTTAAGTTTAAACCAAAGTCTATTCATCCCCATAAACAAATTATCAGGATGTAAAGGAGCTTTCCAATTATTAGCCACAACATCAAAAGAATCAATATGCTGAATTCACATGTTTTGAAATCTAAAAGGAGAGGATTTATGTAATCTATTAGAATTATCTTTAATAGAAACCAAGAAGCATGAGCAATAGACAAGGTTTTACTTAAATGATCAAAAGTAATAGGCCATTGAGTAATCCAATGAGTATTAAAAGAATCTACCAACCTTTGCCAAAGTCTAGAGTTTTGCCAAGTATAATTAGAACCCTTAAAGCCAATATCAATCAAAATACAATCAAGGATCATATTGGAAAAATCTTCCATGGAATGAATATTAGGAGAGCAGCACAATTTCATTCAGAAGAGAATAAAATAGTGTTGAAATCATCGCCCATAAATAAATGTTTGTTGATCGAAGTAGAAAAATTCCTCAAATTATCCCAAAGAAGATTTCTACCAGATCTAGTAGGATGCATAAACAAAAGAGCCCAAAACACAATAGTCACCATAAGAGATTTGAGCATTGACAACTTGTTGAAAATCATCAATAATAAACCCCAAAATTATTCCAAAACACAAAATCTTATTACTAACATTATAGAAAATTTTATTGAAGTCCATTCTAGCAACATGGTTAATTTTTTGCATGAATAAGAGACTGAATAATAAGTAAATAAATATTATGAATGCGATAAAGATTTCTAATATGATTATAGAGAGGTCCTCTAACATTCCAAATAAGAAAATTAAACATAAGTAAAATAAAAAGGAGTTAAGCAAAGGTTAATGAGTGGAGTGAGGCCACAGAGATCTATTTTTGGATAATTTGGGAGAGTAAGTTTTAACACTTTTTTTCCCTTTTAGCGTGATTAGTTTGAAAACCATTTTTTTCCCTAGAGTCATCATCCAAGTGAGATTTAGTAACATTGGTCACAAATTTAGGAGAATTCTCCAAGTGTTTGGAGGGGAGTTCACCCTCTTCCAAATCCATATTAAGTTGAAAAGTAGGATTAACATGAATATCAAGATTAGAAATGAGAGATGGTGATGATTTAGAATCATTTAAAGCACAAGCAATTAAATGATCAGAAATATTTTCAGATGCTCGACATCATTTAAATCTTCATTAAAAGCTTCATTTTCATCGATCAAAGCGCATAGATGCGAATAGAATCAAAGGAAATAGAATCCTCTTCCAATAACTTTGAAAATTTATTATTCTCAGATTAGAAATTTTCAAATTCAAAGAAGGAAAAAGAGGTAAATCATCCTTCCCATTTTGAAAATCAATTGAATCTATATAAATAATAGGAGCTAAAACTTGTTCAACAAGATTAACCCCGATATCCAAGGTAACAACCTCAATAATAGCCTTCTTACATTCTTAGGATCTCAGGCTAATTTCTAAACATAAGTAGGGATCCGCTTATGGGTAGGAACAACATTCTCTTTAGGAGGATTTCATTTTTTTTCTCTCTTTAGGAGGATTTCATTTTTTAAAGTGGGGATTGAGAATAAAACATTATGAATTATGATGACCATGAATTTTATAGTGGGAACAAAAAATCAGAAGGTTCTCCAATTCAACCTTCTATGAATACCCATATTTTTTAGAGCCAATCCAAACTTCCTTAGAGTATTTTTTAGTTATGTCTAACTCCACAAGGATCCGAACGTAAGGGTGAGATCACCCCGCTGGTCGAAGGTTGCAGACCAAATAAAGCCCCAATGACAAAAAAAAAGCACATGATGGGTAACAAAATGAATGCAAATTTTAGGAAGAGATAACCACAATAATAGGAGATTCTTCCTTAATGTCAATGAGGAATGACCACTTCAACAAACACATTTGACAATTAAAGATGTAATAAGAATGATGTGAAAAAACACATGAATAATCTAGATCATTAGAAAGTTGAATCAGGATATGCCGAGGGTCAATAAGACCAATCGAGAAAGCACCGTAAGCTTGAGATTATGAAAAAATAGCAGATCTTATCCAAATTTGGATGACGCAAAGCAAATTTACCGACAAGAAAAATTCAAATGGTTTTGCCAACTTTTTAACATCCACATCAGATTACATTATGGTCAGGAAACCTCTAAAAGACATCAAAATGAGATTAACCAAATCAATAGAGGGAGAAGTCTTACCAGAGAGTGCTTCCTTAAAAGATTTAGTAGAAGAAGTAGCATTAGGGTTATCAAAGTGTCGGATGCCCTAGCTGAAGCATCCATAATTTGACTGGAGCCTAAGAAATGGAACACACTACAGCCAGGATCAATGATGAAGCATCATGCAAACGTCCAGATGTCATTCAAGCCTTTGAATTTGGTTAAAAATATGTCCAAAGCCAAATAAATCCCTAGTCGGGGATGCACCACCAAGAGGGATTCAAAATCTCGAGAATGAGAGAGCAGAGGGGAAAGGGTGTTTAGGGTTAGGTTTAGGGCCTAGTTGTGGTTTGTTTAGGGTTTAAGTTTGGGTTAAGGGTTAGGGTTTAATGTTTGGGTTTAGGTTAGGGTTTTAGGGTTTAGGGTTTAGGTTTGGGTTTGTGGATTTAGTAGGTTTAGGTTTAGAGTTTTAGTTTTAGAGGTAGTTTTAGGGTTTAAGATTTATAGGTTTTTTTTAAATTAAGTAAACTGGTTTAGGTTTATTTATTTTACTTTTATTTATTTTAGTTTATTTTATTTTTTATTTAGATTTAGTTTGTTTTTTATTTTTATTTATTTTATTTATTTTAGTTTATTTATTTATTTATTTTAGTTATTAGGTTTAGGTTTAGGTTTATTTTTATTTAGTTTAATTTTATTATATTTAGGTTTAGGTTTTATTTTTATTTAGGGTTTAGATTTATATTTGAGGGTTAGGGTTTAGGGTTTAGCATTCAAGATTTAGGGTTTAGGGTTTAGGGTTAGGTTTTTTTAATTTTAATTTTTTTTAAATTTTAAATTAAGTAAACCAGTAGGTTTAGGTTTATTTAGTTTATTTAGCTTAATTTTTATTTATTTTATTTTATTTATTTAGTTTTATTTTATATTTATTTTAGGTTTTTTTTATTTAGTAATTTTAGTTTAGTTTATTTTTAGTTTATTTTATTTTTTTTTTTTTAGGTTTATTTTTTTTATTTTTTAGGTTTAGGTTTATTTTATTTTTTTTTTAGGTTTAGGATTTTTTTTTTATTTTAGGTTTATTTTAGGTTTATTTTTTAGTTTAGTTTAGTTTATTTTAGTTTATTTTAATTTATTTTAGGATTTAGTATTTAGGTTTAGGTTTTATTTATTTTAGTTTAGTTTATTTGAGTTTAGGTTTAGGTTTTTAGTTTAGGGTTTAGTTTTTTTAATTCATTTTATGCTTTATTTTAAGGTTTATTTTTTTATTTATGTTTTATTTATTTTATTTATTTTATTTAATTTTATTTTAGCTTTATTTTTAGGTTTAGTTTTATTATTTAGGTTTATTATTTTTTTAGTTTAAGTTTTATTTATTTTATTTTAGTTTAGTTTTATTTTATTTTATTTTCTTTTAGGTTTAGGTTTTTAGTTTAGGTTCTAGTTTAGTTTTATTTTATTTTATTTTATTTATTTTCTTTCATTTAGGTTTATTTATTTATTTTATTTTGGTTTTATTTACTTTAGATTTAGGGTTTTAGCTTTTTTGTGGTTTAGGTTAGTAGATAGTTTTTATTTTTATTTTATTATTTTTAGGGTTTTTTTTAGGTTTAGGTTTAGGGTGAGGGTTTAGTTTTATGGGTTTAGTTTAGGTTTAGGTTTATTTAGGTTTAGGTTTATGGCTTGGTTTAGGTTTTAGTTATGTTTTAGTTTAGGTTTAGATTTTGGTTTTTAATAGAGAACAAATTCAATTCAACGTTTCTTCTTTTTGATTTCATCAACCAAGTAACACACCATGTTTTCTAAAACATAAGTGATAACATAGATAAAAAATGAGCTCACATAGAGCAAATCAAAAACCCTAGATAACTAGAACTGTCTCTACTGTAAAGACAATTCCATAAGCAACAAATTGGATCAGTCATTCTTCAGTTTCTCCAATTCCCATCAGAACCACCCCGGCCTCTCAAGTAGCATGATCCACCATCATATCCTCGATCTCTCCCTACCACCACCAGTAACCTCCGCCGCTCCTCCCGCTCCATAACCACCACCGCCTCACCATCACCTCCATATCCACCAGACCTCCAGATCCCCACCACCACTGTTAACGCCATCGCCTTGCTTTCACCGCCATGATCTAGATTGAGTCGTTGATGTGATGTTCCCGCCATCAAGGTTCTACCCATTCTTAGGTTCTTTTTTTAGGAAATTAGGAATTTTATTGCCATAAAGAAAAAGTACAAAGTCCTTAGAGGGGGTAAATTTCTAAACAAATGTTCAAAGATCCATAATAAGTCCTAAAGAAATAAACCCCATAACTATTACAATAATATAAGGAAAAAAAAGCAAAAGCTAAACCAAATTAGCAACAACAATAGATCCATGTATGCATCCAACATACAGTCCTTTTGATACCAAGATCCGAAGATTCTCCAACCTATAAAAGGAATCTACAACATACTAATGAAAGGATGAGTACAATTAAGCAAGCATAAAGAGTATGAGCAAAGAAAAGGAGCAAAGTAAAGAAAAGGCTCAGGCTCAGTTACAATCATCTCAAGGAGCAACACTATATGTAAGCATCCAAACTTTTGAAGAAGGGTTGCAATTACATATAGTGCTACTAGCCAAAAGAAGATAGGGAGGGAAACATCAAGGCCATCATTTCCAAAGATACCTCTTGTAGCCCATCATCCCAAGTCCATCATCTTGCAAGCTACAAACCTCCAAGTAAAGCATAATAATAACCACAAAAGCCACCAAAATAAATAAGCCCAATAAGGCAAAAAAAAACCAACCATCAGGGACAACTGCAGTACAGTAGGAACACCACTAAAGCCACCACCAAAGAGTAATAGGAACATCAAAGGGAGCAAGCATCATGACCTTAACAATAGAAACTAGAGAAAACCAAGACCAAAACAAAACACAAGAGCTCATGTCCTCCACAAGCAAATAGAAAGGATAAAGGCTATCACCCAAACCTAAAAAGGGAAGCAGAGCCAAGAGAGGAGAACCATAGGAGCAAACCAACCAGATGTCACCAATAGAGCAAGAAAGAAAGGCCAAAATAGCCACCCATCCATCCATCCCAGCCAGCCAAAATAGCCAACCAACCCAGCCAACCAACATAGCCACCCAACCAACCACCATAGCAGTAGAAAATTGAAATCAGTGAAAAGACCAACATCATCCATCATGCCAAAACCACCCAAGATAACCAAGAGAAGGGTAGAAGTAAATAGTAGCATCCACCAAACCCAACCAAAGCAATATAAATTCTGATCCGTGAGTGAATAGCCAAAAAACTAAATGATGCAAAGATAAGTAAGATAGATTAAAAGCCATCCATCGTGAGCAAAGACAATAGAACACCACCAAAGCCAACAAAAAAGGAGGAGAAATATCAATGAGTGCAAGCATCATAACCATAGCCAAGTTAGGCACCAATACACCAAACCAAGTCACCAGATCTCAAAGAAAAATAATAACCATCAACTAGCCAACCCAAAATAACAACAAAAACAAAAACAACTACAACCAAGAGAGGAAGATAATTACAGGAAGAGGTCGAAACCACAACCAAAAGAAATAAACCCAAACCAAAAAAATTGATCACCAAAATCTAATCTTCAAAAAAAAGAAGAAATAACAGTCAACAAATAACCTCCACCTTGCCAAATCTAATCCAAAATTAGACCACCAACATCCCCTCTGATTTTCCACCAACAAAAGTGAAATAACTAGCCAACACAACCAGCCAGCCAACAAACCCAGCTAGCCCACCTAGCCAGCCAACAATGCCACCTAGCCAACCACCACAGTAGCAGAAAATCCAACTCAGTTAAAGAAGCAACCAGCGCAGAGATATGGCAAACCTCATACAAAAAATAATAGGCAAAGCCACCACCCAAATGAAGGTCACCAAAAACAACCAAGCAACAATAATCACCCAACTAGGCAAACAAGTACCTACCAAGTCAAGAAACCATAATAACCCAGCGAAAAAAATAGAACCACCCAAGTAGAACCACCGCCATCCCAAGGAGCTCAAAACAAAACCCAAAGACAGCTCAAGAGTGAAAATAAGCAAATGGACACAACCTAAAGAGGGTTTTATAAAGGGGAACCAAAAGTAATGGCTCATCAAAAACAAATTGAAAAAACCATGCTAAGAAAATTATTATCTGAGATAAGGTAATCTAGCGTTATCCAGATTGCCAAACACCTTAAAAGTTTAGGCAAATTTTGATTGTCAAATAAAGTGAAATTAGATAAGGTGGCACCTAAAGTAGCCAAGAAATTAGCATAAGCATTACCTTCACGAAGGATATAGGAAATTTTATAACATACTTGAGTAAGAAGATTTTTAGTATGATTGAAAAGATAAAATAAATAAGCAATTATTGTTCTATTAGATTTTAGCATGTCAAGAAGCAAGAGTGCATCAACTTCAATCTAGATGTTTAGGAAACCTTTATTCAAACAAATTTCAATAGCTTTATTGATACCATAAGCTTAGATAGATAATAAAGCTTTGAGAGGATAAGCAAAGCATATGAAGTATCTTTAGAATCCCTAAGAATACCACCATAGCCATATTTATTGGAAGCAAATGAACCATCAACATTCACTTTAATCAAATTTTCTTTGGTTTGATCCAATGGATAATCCTAGATCTTTTATAAGAGTCAACATCAAGTAATGATACCCAAGTTTTAGCCATAAATTTATAGCCTCTAAAATGAATGTTACTAATAAGATTGGCATTAAACAAAGCATGAATTTTTTCTTTGGTTCTAGCCAAGATCCTTTATGGATCATAGGAATACAATATTTAGCATCATTTCTCCATCTAGATGAACCATAAGGGTAATAGCAACTAGAACTTTGATATGACCTTTCATAATTTTTTGGAAACAGACTTCAAGAAGTTGATATATGGAAAGAGAGCCATGAAAGTAGTTGGTATTAAATAAATCATCATACCATAACCATAATTTAGAAGTAATAGCACCATTGACAAAAACATGATTAACATTTTCAATATGAAAGCAATAGCACTTTGAATGCAAATAAAACCTTTATTCTAGAGCAAAGAGTCCACAGTGAATAAAGTTATTCAAAATCCTCCAAGCTAAAATGAATAATGGGAATGATATTGCTCCAAAGTTTAATGAAAAATTAGAGGAGTTTTGCTTATCTTAATAAAATTCCAAATCTCTTTATAAACAAAATCACCATTGTAAGAAATCTTAAAGAGAATTTGGTAAGGTTCGTTAAAGAAAATAGGGATATTTTTAAAGTTATCTAGAAGAGAAATAGGAATATAATTCTCAAGTTTTTTTTCATTCGAAGTGTTATTATGCTAGAAAAAGTTAACTTTGATAGCTGTAGTAGAGTGAGTGGATAAAGGAAGTCAATAGAGACATTATCAATCCAATTATCTTGCCAAAAGAAAGAAGAACTCGAATGAATATCCCAAGATATTAAGGGTTCAACAACCTATTTAATGGAGCAAAGCCTTTTCCAAACTAGAGAGTCACCAACTTTATAAGCATAGATAAGAGGGTGTTTACCTTGGCAATATTTTTTTCATCATAAAATTAGCACAAAGGTTATCATTCTTTCTAAAATTCCACCAGAGCTTATGAGAGAAGGAAGTAATAGCTTGACAAATCTATTTGCAAGCCAGACCACCTTCACCCAAGGGACCACAATATTTATGCTAGGAAGTCCAATGAATTATTTTAGTAGAGTTACTGATCCCCAAAAAAAATTTATTAAGTAAGTGATCAATTTGGATAAGAGTAGCATTAGTGGGGATAATAGTTTGAATCAAATAAAGAGGCATTGAATTGAGAGTGCTTTTAAGAATAGTGAGCCTACCACCAAAGGAAAGGAAATGAAATCCCCAAATAAAAAGTTTATTTAATTTTTTTCAATTAACTCATCAAAAAGATGGGATCATTTTATACCTTTAAAAAAGAGGACACCCAATTAAGAGGAAGGTGTTGATGTTTAAAGTTAGTATGCATGATTTGATTATTTTTATTATTGGAGATGCTTGAAGAAGTAATAAAATAGCTTTTGTTATCATTGATAGATAGACCACTTTCTACCAAATTTATTTAAAAAAATTTGAGATTCTTGATATGATGAATAGCAAGATTGCAAAAAATAATTAAATCATCTACAAAGCTTAAATGAGAAACAGAAGACCACCAAGAATTCTATAATACATACTAGAATTGTTTAAGAATAGATCATTGATACCCTAGATAAGTACTCAACAACAATAATAAATAAGGGAGATAAAGGATCCCTTATCTTAGGCCATGGGAAGAAGGAAAGAAGCACAAGGCCTCCCCATTAAGAAAAATAGAAAACCAAGCATTATTAATATAATTTTAATAAGAAAGATAAATTTATCAAAAAACCCAAATAAATTCAGAATATGGATAAGGAAATCCCAAGAGATATTATCAAAAGCTTTGGTAATATCTAATTTGAATAGAATGTTGCAACCTCTATTGTGTCTAAATCATGAATTAATTAGTGAGCAAGTAGAATATTATCGAAATAGATCTACCAACAAAACTAGTTTGGTTTAGAGAGATATTTATATGAAGCAAGGACCGAGCTTGTTGGTTAGAATTTTGGAAATCAGCTTATTGAAGAAGTAAAGACTAATAGCTCTAAAATCACCCAATAGTAATTATCTTAAGTATGAGAATAATAAGTGCTAGAAAAATATCTAGAATAGGATTACCATTAAAAAATCAACCACAACCTCTACCAAATCATTTTTAATAATTAACCAGCATTTTGAAAAATTGGGTAGAAACCCTCAACCAACAAAATCTATGTTCATGCTATTAAGAACTAAAAAATTTTCTACATTAAGTACACAAGCAAATCATTATCATTATTATTTATAATAGAAGGAATCAAGTGAGATTTAGAGATAGCTTCATTAGAAACTCTTTAAGCATATTTCTAAAGTAATTAATGGTTGAATCCTTAATATCATTATTCTCCATAATCCATCTTGTCATCTTTAATTTTTGAATATTATTTAAAGCTCTAATTAACTAAAGCACAAAAATATCTAGTATTTTGTCACCATTCACAATATATGTTTCTAGTAGCTTTTGGCACCAATAAGTCTCTTTTAAAATTAATGTTTATCTTTCACTTGAAGTCCTTAATCTTAGTAAGATCGACATAGAGACTTCAAGATCACAAACCAATTTTTCCATTTCTTTGATATTAGCAAAAGGTTTTAAAATAATGCTTGTTCCACCAACCCAAATTTTGTTTAAATCTAATAAGCTTAAACCAAATTCTATTCATCCCCATAATCGAATTGTTAGGATGTTAGGGAGTTTTCCAATTATTTTTGACAACATTAAAGAAATCAATATGCTGAATCCACATGTTCTAAAATCTAAAATGAGAGAAATTTTTTATTCTATTAGAGTTATCTTTAATAGAAACCAAAAGAAAAGCACGATCGGATAAGGTTCTGCTTAAATGATCGATAAAAGTAATAGGCCATTGAGTAATCCACAGTATTAAAAGAATCGTATAACCTTGCCAAAGTCTAGAGTTTTGCCAAGTAAAATTTGAACCCTTAAAGCAAATAACAATCAAATTGCAATTACGGATCATATTGGAAAATTCTTCCATTGAATCAATATTATGAGAGCAACCACCACTTTGTTTAGAAGAGAATAAAATAGTGTTGAAATCCCTACCAACAAACCAAGGTTTTGATTGAGTAGCAAAAAATTCCTCAAATTTTCCAAAGAAGATTTCTACCATATCTATTACAAGATGCATAAATAAAAGAGCCTAAAACACAATAGTCACCATAAAATATTTGACTGTTGACAACTTGTTGAAAATCATCAAGAATAGAAACCTACAAAAAACTATTTCAAAAACACCAAATTTAATTACTAACATTAGAGAAAAATTTATTGAAATTGATCATTCTAGCAACATGGTTAATTTTCTTCGCATGAACAAGAGGCTCTAAAATAATAAGTAATGAAATATTAAGAATACGACAAAGGTTTCTAATACATTTATGAACAGAGAGGATACCAATCCCTCTAACATTCCAAACAAGAAAATTGAACATAAAGAAATAAAAAAAGTTAAGAAGAGAAGGTTAATTAAGAGAGGAGAGGGAGGTCATAGATCTAGTGTTTTGGACAATTTGGGAGGGAAGTTTTAACATTCTTTTTTTTTTAAGATGATAAGTTTGGAAACCATTTCCTTTTTCCCATGGAATCATCATCCAAGAAGGATTTATCAACATTAGTCATAGATTTAGGGGAAATCTCTAATATAGAAGTGAGTTCTCCTTCTTCCAAGCCATTAGAATTTATTAAAGGCAAATAACCTTCGAGTTTAGCAAGTGAGGGAGCCAAAAAAAAATTATTAAGAAGGCAAGTGTGAACATCAAGCCCTTCTTCTTCAATACCCAGATTATTAGACAAAACCAAATCTTTTTTGAGAATTTAAATCATCCTGAACTAAAGTAAAGTTAGGTTTTTCAAATTGAATATCATGAGAAACCAAAGCCATATTCTCCATTGAATTCAAATGATGCATAACATTGATATCCTTATTATTTTCAATTTAAGCTTCATTTTTGTCAATCAAAATTGGTAAGGATGCATGGATCAATTTAGAGGAAAAGAATCATCATCCAAAAGTTTAGAGAAATTATTATTTTCCATATTAGAAACCTTCAACATAGAAAAATAAGAGGTAAAATAGCCTTATTAAGAACATTCAATGAATCCTTTTTTAATTAACTTTTGATATTTAACAATGGTCAACTTAGGGTTAGAAATAATAGTTTTCTTAACAAATTTTCTTTTAGTGAGGATGCATAATGAAACATTCAAAATTATCATGCCCGTGGATTTTACAATGAGAATCAAAAGATAGGAAATTTTCAAAATCAACTTTCCATATAACTATAATTTTAGATCCCAACCAGATCTCTTTGGGTGTTTTGGTAATATCCAATTCAACAAGGATTCTACAAAAGGTCAAGATTTTGTAGACGCTAGATCAATTTGCAATGGCTAACCAAATAAAGCACCCACAAGAAAGAGGAATTGATGATTCAAATGAATTTGCATATTGGGAGAGAAATCCAAACCAAAATGATTGGGGATTCTTCCCTAATATCAAATAGTGGAGTCCATTTCAAAGAACCTCATTTGATTGAAAATAAAATAAGAATGATGAGCAAAAACATGAGTAATCCAAATCATTCATTAATCAATCAAAATGTGGTGGAGTTAAACTAATCATAAAAGCACCCAAAAGTTTTACTATGAAGAAAGTGAATGTTTTCGATTACCCTAAGAGTAAACTTTCCAACCAAAGTGAATTCAAATGGCTTTTTCACAATCGATCGAGCACATAACCAGCATGGTTTGAAAAGAAGTCAAAACAAGTTCGGTTCACCAAACAACTATCCTTACTAGTGAGGATGTCTTTGAATGATTTTGAAGCAACCGGCCAAGGTAGTTGATGCCTAGTAGATCCATTGATCCATCGTTTCCCCATGGAATCATTAAGGATGATGCTGCTATGGTATCACCCAAGTAAAACATGAAAGCCAATGGCCACCAATTCTAAGGAATCGGAGAATCAAGCCAAACAAATTTCAAGCATTACCAATGCCAAAATTGAAAGGGAAAAGGGGAACCACCGCAGGGTGAGGTCAGGGCTCGAGGGTGGGTATGGTGTGTACAAAGGGCTGGATAGTCAACGCTGAGTTGATGACTCATGCCTAGAAATTTAGGGTTTAGGTTTATTTAGTGTTTTGGGTTTAGGTTTAAAAAAAACCTAAACCTAAAGTAACTAAATAAATTTAAAAACCTAAATCTTAAATATAAACCTAAACCTAGGGTTAGGTTTAGGGTTTGTATTTAGTTTAGGTTTTAGGAGTTTATGATTTAGTTTTTTGTTTGTGGTTTTAAAAAAAGGTGGTTTAAGTTTATTTAGTTTATATTTTTTATTTTATTATAGTATTTTATTTTTTTTAATTTACATTTAGTTTAGTTTATTTATTTTAGTTTATTTTATTTTATTTTTGTAGTTTACTTTAGAGTTTTATTTTATTTTATTTTGCATTTTTTTTTAGGAAAGGTTTAGGTTTAGGTTTAGATTAGGTAGGTTGTATTTAGTTTGGGAAGGTTTAGGTTTAGTTTAGTCAGGTTTAGTAGTTTAGGGAGGGTTTAGGTTGTTTGGGTTTTAGGGTTTGGATTTGTTTAGTCTGGGTTTAGGCCAGGGTCATGGTAGGGTTATAGGTTGGTTTGGGTAGTTGGTTAGGTAGGGATAGGGTTTTTTTTTTTTTTTTTATTTATTTTTTAGGGTTTTTTTAGGTTTGTTTTAGTGTTTTATTTTAAATTAAGCAAATATATTTTATATTTTTATTTATTGATATTTTTATTTTAGTTTATTTTATTTTTATTTATTTTATATTTTTTAGTTTATTTTATTTATTTTAGTTTATTTATTTTAGTTTAGGTTTTTTTTAGTTTATTTCTTAAGTTTAGGTTTAGGTTTATGTTCCTTTTAGTTTAGTTTATTTTTATTTATTTTTATTTAGGTTTTATTTTTTTTTAGTTTAGGTTTAGGTTTTTTTTATATTTTTAGGTTTAGTTTTAGGTTTTTATTTTAGGTTTATTTTAATTTTTATTTTTCTTTAGGTTTATTATTTTAGTTTATTTTATTTTATTTAGTTTAGTTTAGGTTTTAGTTTTATTTTAGGTTTATTTTAGTTTAGGTTTGTTTTATTTTCTTTTTTTATTTTAGGTTTAGTTTTATTTTTATTTATTTTAGGTTTATTTTTTTTTAAGGTTTTATTTATTTTTATTTTTATTTTATTTTAGGTTTATTTTATTTTATTTTCATTTACATTTTAGTTTATTTAGGTTTTATTTTTATTTATTTTATTTTAGTTTTATTTATTTTTATTTTATTTATTTATTTTATTTTTTAGGTTTAGATAGTGTAAGTTTAGGTTTAGGTTTTATTTTAGGTTTTATTTTATTTTATTTTATTTATTTAGGTTAAGGCTTTTTTACTTATTTTTTTTTTAAGTTTAGTTTACTTTTTAGGTTTTTTGTTTTATGGTTTGATTTGGTTTGGTTTAGTAGGTTTAGTTTTGGTTTTGGGTTTAGGGTTTAGAGCTAGGGTTAGTTTATTTTTATTTTTGGGTTTAGGGGTTTAGGTTTTAGGTTTAGGGTTCAAGCTTTAGTTTAGGGTTTAGGGTTTTTGGTTTTTTTAGAGAGAACAAATTTAGATTTCATCAACCACATAACACACAAAGTTTTCTAAGACATAAGCAATGACATAGATTAAGAATGAGCACACATAGAGCAAATCAAAAACCTAGATAACTAGAGTTGTCTCTACTATAAAGACATAGTTCCATAAGTAGCAAATCATATTGACCATTCTTCAGTTTCTTCAATTCCCATATGAACCACCCCAGCCTCTCGAGTAGGTGATCCACCATCATATCCTCGATCTCTCCCTCACCACCATGATTATAACCTTCACTCCCACCTCCAAAACCACCACTACTGGATCAACACCTCCATATCCAATCAAATCCCCACCACCACTGATAACCCACCTCGCCTTTGCTCCACCTGCTGATCTACCGCCCCTGATGGTGATATTCCATCCATCAAGGTTCCACCATTCTTGGGTTTAGGTTTAGGTTTAGTTTATTTGGTTTTAGCGTTTATTTTTTTTTTAATTTATTTATTTAAGTTTATGTTAGGGTTTGGGGTTTATATTTATGGTTTTGGGTTTGGTTTAGGTTTGTTTTTAACATTTTAGGTTTATGATTTTGTGGTTTAGTGTAATGTTAGGATTAGAGTTTAGGTTTAGGGTTTGTGGTTTAGGTTTATTTAGTTTTGGGTTTAGGTTTAGGTTTGTGTTGGGTTAGTGCATAAGTTTTGGGGTTTGGGTTTAGGTTTAGTTTATGGTTTAGGTTTAGTGTTTAGGGTTTAGGATTTGTGGTTTAGATTTTTTTAAAATTAAGTAAAGTGATAGGTTTAGGTTTATTTAGTTTACTTTAGTTTAGTTTAGGTTTTAGGGTTTATGCTTACATTTTAGGTTTAGTTATGATTTTAGGTTTAGGGTTTAGGGTTTGGGTTTAGGGTTTGGGTTAGGTTTAGATTTAGGTTTTTAGTGTTTAGTTCAAGTTAGGGTTTATGGTTTAGGGTTTAGGTTTAGTTTTAGGTTTTAGGGTTCTGTGTTAAGTTTTTTTTACAATTTAGGTGTAGGGTTTAGGGTTTGGGGTTTAGGTTTTTATTTAGGGTTTATGATTTTTGTTTTTTAATAAAGAACAAATTTAGATTCAACATTTCTTCTTTTCGATTTCATCAACTAAGTAACACACCAAGTTTTCTAAGACACAAGCGATGACATAGATCAAAAATGAGCATGCATACAACAAATTAAAAATTGTAGATAACTAGAGCCATCTCTACTATAAAGACACAGTTCTATAAGCAAATGGATCGATTGGTGGTTCTTTAGTTTCTCCAGCTCATCGAACTACCACGCCTCTCGAGATCCACCATCATATCCCATATATCTCTCCCTCACCACCACCATGATTGTAACCTTCATCGCCGACTGCCTCCATAACCACCACTACTGATCAACACCTCCATATCCTCAAGACCTCAAATCCCCCACCAACACTGATAACCGCCTCCTCGCTTCACTACTAGATCTAGACCGTCCCTGACGGTGATGTCATCAAGGTTCTCACCATTCTGGGTTTAGGTTTAGGTTTAGGTTTATTTGGTTTGTGGTTTAGGTTTATTTTTAATTTATTTAGTTACTTTAAGTTTATTTGTTTTAGGGTTTAGGTTTATTATTTAGGTTTGGGTTTTGTTAGGTAGTGGTTTAACATTTGGGTTTATGCTTTTAGGGTTTGGTGTAGGTTGGGGTAGAGTTTAGGCTTTAGGTTGTGGATTTAGGGTTTAGTGTTTTTTAGGGGTTTAGAGTAGGGTTTATGGTTTTGTGGTCATAGGTTTGTGATTTGGGGGTTTAGGTTTGTGTGGTTTAGGTTTAGGGTTTGTGGATTTGTTTTAGGTTTTTAAATTAAAACCCAGTTTAGGTTTATTTTAGTTTACTTGGGGGCTTGTGGTTTTAGGTTTATGCTTTATTTAGTTTAGGTTATAATTTTAGATTAGTTTGGTTTGGGTTTAGTGGGTTTAGTTTAGGTTTAGGTTTTAGGTTTAGGGTTTTAGTTTTTTTAGGTTTAAGTTTTTAGGTTTGGGATTTGTGGTTTTATTATAGGTTTATTTTTAGGTTTAGGTTTAGTTTTATTTGTGGTTAGGTTTTTTTATTTTTTTATTTTTAGAGTTTAGGGTTTAGGTTTAGGTTTCAATTTTAGGTTCAAGTTTTATTTAGGGTTTATGATTTTATTTTAATAAAGAATAAATCCATATTCAACATTTCTTCTTTTGATTTCATCAACTAAGTAACACACCAAGTTTTCTAAGACACATAGATAAAATGAGCGACATACAACAAATCAAAACTAGATAACTATCTCTACTATAAAGAAGTTCTATAAGCAGCAGATCGGATCGATGGTTCTTCAGTTTCTCCAGTTCTCATCAAAACCTCCACGCCCTCTCGAGTAGCGTGATCCACCATCATTTCCTCGATCTCTCCCTTCGCCATCACCATATAAACCTTTGCTCTCCTCCTCCATAACCACCATGATCACCACCTCTATATCCACCAGCACCTCCGGATCCCCAACCACTATGATAATCTCCACCTCTGCCTTCATCTGCACCACCAAATGTAGACTGTGTCAGGCTGAAGGTGATGTTCCTACCATCAAGGTTCTACCCATTCTTAAGTTTTAGGTTTAGGTTTAGGTTTATTAGGATTTATGGTTTAAGTTTATTTTTATATTTATTTAGTTACTTTAGGTTTAGGTTTGGGGTTTAGGGTTTACTATTTAGGGTTTACGATTTAGGGTTTAGGGTTTATATTTATTTAATGTTTGGTTTAGGGTTTGGGTTAATGCTTTTATTTGGTTTTTGTGGTTTAACATTGGTTTGTTTTTGGTGTGTGGTTTATGGTTTAGGATTTAGGGTTATAATTTTGGGTTTGTTTTTAGTTTGTGGGTTTAGGGTTTTAGGGTTTAGTTTATGGTTTTGTGGTTTTTTAGGGCTTGTGTTTAGTATTTGTGGATTTAGGTTTAGAATTTTTTTTTGTAAATTAAGAAAATCGATATGATTATGTTTATTTAGTTTATTTTTTTATTTTAGTTTATTTTTTATTTTTATTTAGATTTATGTTATAATTTTTATTTATTTTAGTTTATTTATTTTAACTTCATTTTTTTAGTTTTTATTTTAGTTTATTTCTTTGGTTTAGTTTAGTTTATGTTTATTTTTAGTTTAGTTTATTATATTTTATTTTTAAGTTTAGGTTTTACTTTTATTTTAGGTTTAGGTTTAGGTTTTATTTTATTTTTTAGGTTGTTTTAGGATTTTATTTTTTAGGTTTATGTTTTGATTTTATTTGGTTTATTTTTTTTTATTTTTAGTTTAGTTTAGGTTTATTTTCACTTTATTTTATTTTATTTAGTTTATGATTTAGGTTTAGTTTATTTTAGGTTTAGGTTTAGGTTTTATTTATTTTAGTTTAGTTTATTTTAGTGTAGGTTTGATTTATTGTTTATTTATTTTTTTTTTTTACTTTTTATTTTATTTTATTTTTTTGGTTTAATTTTAGTTAGTTTTTATTTTATTTTATTTTATTTAATTTTGGTTTAAGTTTTTATATTATTTTAAGTTTTATTTAGTTTAGTTTAAGTTTTTGGTTTTGTGGTTTAGGTTTAGGTTTAGGTTTAGTTTTGTGGTTTGTTTGGGTTTGTTTTTAGTTCAGGTTTTAGAGTTTTTTGTGGATTAGGGTTAGGGTTATTTTTTATTTATTTATTTTTTTTTTAGTTTTAAATTTTGTTTTAATTAAGTAAACCAAGCATAAGTTTATTTAGTTTACTTAGTTTATTTTTATTTATTTTAGTTTATTTTAATTATATTTTATTTAATTTATTTTTTATTTATTTATTTAGTTTATTTATTTTAGGTTTATTTAATTTAGTTTAGGTTTTGATTTTAGTTATTTTTAGGTTTAGTTTTAGTTTTTAGTTGAGTTTTATTTTTATTTTATTTTTGGGTTTAAGTTTTATTTTTTTATTTTATTTAGTTTAGCTTATATTTTATTTTCTTAGGATTAGGTTTTAGGTTTTATTTTAGGTTTATTTTAGGTTTTATTTTTTTAGTTAGGTTTAGGTTTATTTTACTTTAATTTATTATATTTAGTTTAGTTTGGTTTAGTTAAGTTTAGGTTTAGGTTTAGGTTTTATTTATTTTATTTTAGTTTATTTTGGTTTTTAGGTTTATTTTATTTTATTTTAGTTTAGGTTTTTTTAGTTTATTTATGTTATTTTATTTATTTTTAGGTTTTAATTTTATTTTATTTTTTTAGTTATTTATTTAATTTTAATTTTATTTTCAAGTTTATTTTATTTTTATTTAAGTTTAGTTTTATTTTATTTAGGTTTTATTTTTAATTTAGTTTAGGTTTTATTTATTTTATTTTATTTAGTTTTATTTTATTTATTTATTTAAGTTTGCTAGTTTAGTTTTAGTTTAATTTTATTTTTTTTATTTTTTTAGGTTTTATTTATTTATTTATGATTTATTTTGTTTATATTAGTTTTAGCTTTTTTAGGTTTTGTGGTTATGGTTTAGGTTTGGTTTAGGTTTTAGGTTTAGTTTAGGGTTTAGTTTTAGGATTTAGGGTTTAGGGTTTGGGATTTAGGTTTGTGGGTTAGTTGGGTTGGGTTTTTAGGTTTTGTGGGTTTACAATTTAGGGTTTATGTTTTAGGTTTAGGGTTTAGGTTTTAGTTTAGGGTTTAGGGTCTTTTGTTTATTTTTTTACAGAGAAAAAATTGATATTCAACATTTCTTCTTTTCTATTTCATCAACCAAATAACACACCAAGTTTTCTAACACACAAGCGATGACATAGATAAAAAATGTGCATGCATTAAGAAAATTAAGAACCCTAGATAGCTAAAATTGTCTATAGTGTAAAGACACATTTTCATAAGTATGATCGGATTTGTTCTTGGTTGTCATGTTCCCATCGAACCACCCTCTCAAGTGGGATCCACCATCATATCAGATCTCCCTCCACAACCACCATTTGTAACCTTCATCACTCACTCTTCAACCACCCTTTGCTCCAACCACCACATCCATATCCACCGGTACCTCCAGATCCCCAACACCGAGAAGCGTGATTTCTTCCCTTGCTAGATCTAGACTAAGACTAGTTTACAGTGATGTGCCTGCCATCAAGGTTTTGCCAATTCTTAGGGTTCAGGTTTAGGTTTAGGTTTATTAGGTTTTAGGGTTTAAGTTAAATTTTAATTTATTTAGTTCTTTAAGTTTAGGTTTAGGGTTTAAAGATTAGGGTTAGGGTTCAAGGTTTAGGGTTTAGGGTTTAGGGTTCAAAGTTTAGTGTTTTAGGGTTTATTCTTTTAGGATTTAGGGTTTAGGGTTAGAGTTTTGGGTTTAGGGTTTAGGATTTAGGGTTTATGGCTTTTTTTAAAATAAGTAAATCAATATGTTTTGGTTTATTTAGTTTATTTTTATTTATTTTTATTTATTTTATTTGTTACTTTTTTAGGTTTATTTTTTATTTTTATTTAGTCTAGTTTATTTAGTTTAGGTTTCTTTATTTTAATTTAGGTTTGTTTTATTTTAGTTTAGTTTTTAGATTTACATTTAGGTTTAGGTTTATTTTTTAGTTAAGTTTTATTTTTATTATATTTTCGAGTTTTAGGTATTATTTTTTTATTTTTTGGTTTAGGTTTAGGTTTTTATGTTATTTTCTTAGGTTCAAAATTTAGGTATTTATTTTAGGTTTATTTTTAGGTTTTACTTTTTAGTTTAGCTTTCTTTTTATTTATTTTATTTTATTTAGTTTAGGTTTCAGTTTAGGTTTAGTTTATTTTAGGTTTAAATTTTGGTTTTATTTATTTTAGTTTAGTTTATTTTTGTTTAGGTTTAGGTTTTTTTAGTTCAGGGTTTACGTTTTATTTTTTATTTATTTTTAGGTTTATTTTCTTTTTAGGTTTTAATTTAGTATTATTTTATCTTTTTTTAGGCTTACTTTATTTTTATTTTATGTTTTGTTTTATTTTATTTAGGTTTTTTTTATTTATAGCTTTATATTATTTTTTAGTTTAGTTTAGTTTTTATTTTTCATTTTACTTTATTTATAGGTTTAGGTTTAGGTTTAGGTTTAGGTTTAGGTTTAAGTTTTATTTTAGGTTTTATTTTTTTTTTAATTTTGTTATTTTATTTAGGTTTAAGTTTTTTTATTTATTTATTTTTTATGTTTCATTTAGTTTAGGTTTAGGTTTTTAGGTTTTTAGGTTTTTAGGGTTTAGGGTCTATGGTTTAGGATCTATTTTTTAGGTTTAGTTTTAGTTTAGGATTTAGGGATATAGGTTTAGGGTTTAGGGTTTAAGGTTTAGGGTTTAGGATTTAGGGTTTAGGGTTTAGGGTTTAGGGTTTACTTTTATGATTTAGGTTTAGGGTTTAAGGTTTAGGTTTAGGGTTAATTTAGGTTTAGGTTAGTTTATTTTAGGATTTAGGTTAGTTTTATTTTATTTAGGTTTAGTTTTTATTTTAGGTTTAGGGGTTTAATTTTATGTTTTTTTGGTTTAGGGTTTAGGGTTTATGGTTAGTTTTAGGGTTTGGGTTTTTTTTATTATTTTTTTTATTTAGGGCTTAGGGTTTAGGTTTAGGGTAAGTTTTAGGGTTGATGGTTTAGGGGTTAGGGTTTAGGGTAAGTTTTAGGGTTGATGGTTTAGGGCTTAGGGTAGGATTTAGGGTTTAGGGTTTTTTTTAAATTAAGTAAATCAGGTTTAAGTTTATTTAGTTTATTTTTTGTTTTAGATTTTTATTTTTTATTTTTATTTAAGTTTATTTTTTATTTTTACTTAGTTTAGTTTATTTATTTTAGCTTAGTTTTTTATTTTAATTAATTTATTTATTTTGTTTAAGGTTAGGTTTATGTTTATCTTTTGTTTAGATTTTGGTTTTTATTTTATTTAGGTTTACGTTTTATGTTTTTATTTTATATTTATTTTTATGTTTTATTTTTAATTTAGGTTTAGGTTTATTTTTAGTTTATTTTATTTTATTTAGTTTAGGCTTAGGTTTAGGTTTAGGTTTTATTTATTTTAGTTTAGTTTATTTTAATGTAGGTAAAAGTTTATTGTATTTTTATTTTAAGTTTAGGTTTTTTTTTAGTTTGGGGTCTAGGTTTTTGTTTAATGTTTTGGGATCTTGGTTTTTTTTATCAAACGGAGAACAAATTTTGATTCAACATTTCTTCTTTTCAATTTCATCAACCAAGTAACATACCATGATTTTTAAGACAAAAGTGATGACATAGATCAAAAATGAGCACATATAAAGCAAATCAAATACCTTAGATAACAAGAATAGTTTCTACTATAAAGACACAACTGTATAAGCATTAGATCAGATTGATCATTCTTCTGTTTCTCTAGTTCCCACCAAGATCACCTCAGCCTCTCGAGTAGCGGGATCCACCATCATATCCCCGATCTCACTCTCTACCACCATAATGACTGTATCATCCGTCGCTCCTCTCGGTTACATGACCACCACTAGTCTAAACACCACCTCTATATCCACTAGCACCTCAAATCCCCCACCATTATTATGATAATTACCACCTCTGCTTTTGCCTCCACTGCCATATCTAGATTGTTTCTAGCATGAAAATTCTACCAATTCTTAGGGTTTAGATTTATTTTTTTAATTTATTTAGTTACATTAGATTTAGGTTTAGGGTTTGGGGTATAGGGTTTAGGGTTTAGGGTTAGGGTTTAGAGTTTAGGGTTTAGGGTTTGGGGTTTAAAGTTTTAAGGTTTAGGGTTTTAGGTTTAGTTTAGGTTTAGGGTTTTAGGGTTTAGGTTTAGGTTTAGGTTTAGGGTTTAGGGTTTTAGGGTTTAGGGTTTACGGTTAGGGTTTTGGGTTTATAGTTTAGGTTTTTTTAGTTTAGGTTTAGTTTAGGTTTAAATTTTTTTTAGTTTAGAGTTTTAAGTTTAGTTTTTTTAGTTTAGTTTAGTTTTTATTAGTTTAGGGTCAGGTTTAAATTTTTTAGGATTTTTATTTAGAGTTAGGTTTTTAGTTTAGTTTAGGATTTAGGTTTAGGTTGGGTTTAGTTTAGTTTAGTTTAGGTTTAGGGTTTAGGATTTAGTTTTTACGGTTTAGGGTTTAGGGTTTTTAAAAAAAATTAAGTAAACCGATAGGTTTAGGTTTATATAGTTTATTTTTTATTTACTTTTAGTCTATTTTATTTAGTTTAGTTTATTTATTTTAGTTTTATTTATTTTAGTTTATGTTTTCTATTTTTGTTTTTTTGTTTAAGTTTAGGTTTATATTTATTTTTTAGTTTAGTTTTATTTTTACTTTATTTATTAGGTTTTGGTTTTATTTTTTATTTTTAGCTTTTGGTTTAGGTTTTTATTTTATTTTTTTAGGTTTAGGTTTTAGGTTTTTATTTTAGGTTTATTTTTAGGTTTTATTTTTTAGTTTACATTTAGGTTTAGTTTTAATTTATTTAATTTTATTTATTTTAGGTTTAGGTTTAGATTTAGTTTATTTTAGGTTTAGGTTTAGGTTTTATTTATTTTAGTGTAGTTTATTTTAGAGCAGGTTTAGTTTTATTTTATTTTTATTTCAGGTTTAAGTTTTTTTATAGGTTAGGGTTTAGGTTTTAATTTTGGGTTTAGGGTATTGGTTTTATTTCTAACAAAGAACAAATTCAGATTTGACATTTCTTCTTTTCTATTTCATCAACCAAGTAACACACCAAGTTTTTTAAGACATAAGAGATGACATAGATCAAAAATGAGCAAGCATAGAGCAAATCAAAAACCTAGATAGCTAGAATCATCTCTACTATAAAGACACAGTTCCATAAGCAGCAGATCGGATGTGCCATTCTTTAATTTCTCCAGTTTCCATCAAGACCACCCCGGCCTCTCGAGTAGCGAGATCCACCATCATATCCCTGATCTCTCTCTCTACCACCACCACAGATGTATCCTCCATTGCTCCTCCTGCCACCATAACCACCTCTGCTCTGACCACCACATCCATATCCACTAGCACCTCCAAATCCCCCACCACCATTGTGATAACCACTGCCTCTACCTTCGCCTCCACCACCAGATCTAGAATGAGCCTTGTTGACGGTGATGTTCTTATCATCAAGGTTCTGCCCATTCTTAGGGTTTAGGTTTAGGTTTAGGTCTATTAGGTTTTACAGTTTAGATTTAGGGTTTTGGGTTTTGGGTTTAAGGTTTTAGGGTTTAAGCTTTTAGGGTTTAGGATTTAGGGCATAGGATTTTTTAGGTTTTAGGGTTCAGTGTTTACAGTTCATTAGGTTTTAGGGTTTGGGGTTTAAGGTTTTTTTTAATTAAGTAAACATGTTGGTTAAGGTTTATTTAGTATATTTAGTTTATATTTTATTTATTTTAGTTTACTTTATTTTTTATTTTTATTTAGGTTTATTTTTTAATTTAATTTAGTTAAGTTTATTAATTTTTAGTTTATTTAAATTAGTTTAGGTTTTTTATTTTAGTTTATTTTTTAGGTTTAGGTTTATTTATTAGTTGAGTTTTATTTATAGGTTTAGGTTTTATTTTTATTTATTTTTAGGCTTTATTTTTTTAGGTTTAGGATTTTATTTATTTTTTGTTTTATTTTATTTTAAGTTTATTTTATTTTTATTTTATGTTTACTTAGTATTTTATTTAGATTTTTTATTCTTAGGTTTATTTTATTTTTTAGTTTAAATTAAGTTTTTATTAATTTAATTTTAGTTTATTTTTTATTTTTTTATTTTCAGGTTTAAGTTTAGGTTTTAGTTTAGGTCTTTATTTTATTTTATTATTTTAATTTATTTAGGGTTAGGTTTTTTTATTTATTTTATTTTAGGTTTTATTTAGTTTAGGTTTAGCTTTTTCAATTTTTAAGGTTTTGGGGTTTAGGGTTTAGGGTATATGGTTTAGGGTTTATGGTGTTGGCATTTAGGGTTTTATGCATCATGGTTTAAGGTTTAGTGTTTAGGGTTTAGTGTTTAATCTTTAGGGTTTATGGTTTAGGGTTTAAGGTTAGCTTTGGGTTTAGGGTTAGTTTAGGGTTTAGGCTTTAGGGTTTAGGGTTTTTATGCTTTAGGGTTTAGGGTTAGTTTAGTGTTAGGGTTTAGGGGTTTAGGGTTTAGGGTTTAGGGTTAGGGTTAGGGTTTAGCATTTTGGGTTTAGGATTCAGAGATATAGGTTTAGGGTTGTAGGCTTAGGGTTTATGGTTTAGGGTTGGCTTTAAGGTTTAGGGTTTAGGGTTTGGGGATTAGGATTTAGCGTTTAGGGCTTAGGGATTTTTTTTATAAATTAAGTAAACCGATAAGTTTTGGTTTATTTAGTTTATTTTTAAATTATTTTAGTTAATTTTATTTTTTATTTTTATTTAGGCTTTTTTTATTTTTTGTTTAGCTTAGTTTATTTTATTTTAGGTTTTTAATTTTAGTTTATTTTGTAAGTTTAGGTTTAGGTTTACGTTTATTTTTAAGTTTTATTTTATTATTTAGGTTTTGGTTTTATTTTTTACTTTTAGGTTTAAGAGTAAGTTTTTATTTTATTTTTTTTGGTTTAGGTTTTAGGTTCTTATTTTAGGTTTATTTTATGTTTTATTTTTAGTTTAGGTTCTGGATTATTTTTAGTTTATTTTCCTTTATGTTTATTTATTTTTGTTTAGGTTTTTTATTCTAGCTTTTTTTATTTAGGTTTAGGTTTATGTTTATTTTTTTTAGTTTTGTTTTAATTTAATTTTTTTTTTAGTTTTATTAACTTTTTTACTTTTAGGTTTAGGTTTAGGTTTTTATTTTATTTTTTTAGGATTAGGTTTTAAGTTTTTATTTTAGGTTTATTTTAAATTTTATTTTTTAGTTTTCATTTAGGTTTAATTTTAGTTTATTTAATTTTATTTAGTTTAGGTTTTGGTTTAGATTTATTTTATTTAGGTTGAGGTTTAGGTTTTATTTATTTTAGTTTAGTTTCTTTTAGTGTAAGTTTAGGGTTTTTTTAGTTTATGGTTTAGGTTTTAGTTTAGGTTTTAAGATTTTGGTTTTTTTTTCTAATAGAGAACAAATTCTGATTCAACATTTCCACTTTTTTATTTCATCAACCAAGTAAGACACCAAATTTTTTAGACACAAGTGACGACATAGATCAAAAATAAGCATGCATAGACCAAATCAAAAACCCTAGATAAGTAGAATCGTATCTACTGTAAAGACATAGTTCCATAAGCAGGAGATCGGATCAACCATTCTTAAGTTTCTCTAGTTCCCATCAGGATCACCCTGGCCTCTCGAGTTGCGAGATCTACCATCATATCCCCGATCTCTCCCTCCTCCATCACCACGATTGTATCCTTCATCGATCCTCCTGCCACCATAACCACTTCTACTCTGACCACCACCTCCATATCCACCATCACCTTTAGATCCCGCACCAGCATTGCAATAACCACCACCTTTGCCTTCCCTCCCTTTGCCAGGCAGGCCTTGATGATGTTCTTCGTGAAGGTTCTACCCATTTTTAGGGTTTAGGTTTAGGTTTAGTTCTAGATGGTTTTAGGGTTTATTTTTTAATTTATTTAGCCACTTTAGGTTTATGTTTAGGGTTTGGGGTTTAAGGTTTAGGGTTTAGCGTTAGAGTTTAGGGTTTACGGTTTAGGTTTAGGGTTTTAGGAGTTAAGCTTTTAAGGTTTATGGTTTAGGGTTTAGGGTTTTTTGGTTTTAGGGTTTAGGGTTTAGGGTTTTTTAGCTTTTAGTTTTTAATGTTTAAGATTTTTTTAATTAAGTAAACATGTTGGTTTAGGTTTATTTAGCATATTTAGTTTATATTTTATTTATTTTAGTTTACTTTATTTTTTATCTTTATTTAGGTTTATTTTTAAATTTTATTTAGTTTAGTTTATTAATTTTAAGTTTATTTAATTTTGTTTAGGTTTTTTTATTTTAGTTTAATTTTAGGTTTAGGTTTAGGTTTAGGTTTATTTATTAGTTGAGTTTTATTTATTGGTTTAGGTTTTTCTTAAGTTTAGGTTTAGGTTTTATTTTTTATTTATTTTTAGGTTTTATTTTTAGGTTTATTTTTTAAGTTTATTTTTTAGGTTTAGGATTTTATTTAGTTTTTGCTTTATTTTATTTTAGGTTTATTTTATTTTTATTTTATGTTTAGTTTTTATTTAATTTATATTTTTTATTCCATGGTTTATTATATTTTTTAGTTTAAGTTTAAGTTTTTATTAATTATATTTTTTGTTTATTTTTTTATTTTTAGGTTTAGGTTTAGGTTTTAGTTTAGGTTTTTATGATATTTCATTTTTTTTATTTTATTTAGGTTTAGGTCTTTTTATTTACTTTATTTTTATGTTTTATTTAGTATAGGCTTAAGATTTTAGGTTTTTAGGGTTTAGGGTTTATCATTTAAGGTTTATAGTTTTAGGGATTAGGGTTTTATGGCTTAGGGTTTAAGGTTTAGGGTTGGGGTTTACGGTTTAGGGTTTAGCTTTTAGTGTTTAAACTTTTGGGTTTAGGGTTTAGGGTTAGTTTAGGCTTTAGGCTTTAGGCTTTAAGATTTAGGGTTTTAGGGTTTAGGGTTTAGGGCCTAGGGTTATTATTAGGGTTTAGGGTTTAGGGTTATAGGTTTAGGGTTTAAGGTTTAGGGTTGGTTTTAGGGTCTAGGGTTTATGGTTTAGGGATTAGTATTTAAGGTTTAGGTTTTAGGATTTAAGGTTTAGATTTTTTTTTTATAAATTATGTAAACCGATAGATTTAGGTTTATTTAGTTTATTTTTTAATTATTTTAGTTTATTTGATTTTTTATTTTTATTTAGGTCTTTTTTTATTTTTATTATTTTGCTTAGTTTATTTTATTTAGGTTTATTTCTTTTAGTTTAAGTTTTTTATTTTAGTTTATTTTATTGGTTTAGGTTTAGGTTGTTTTTTATTTTTATTTTATTATTTAGGTTTTGGTTTTTATGTTTTATTTTTTATTTTTAGGTTTTGGTTTAGGTTTTATTTTATTATTTTAGGTTTTGGTTTTAGGTTTTTATTTTAGGTTTACTTTTATTTTTTTTTTTGTTCTAGTTTAGGATTATTTCTAGTTTATTTTTTTTATTTAGTTTAGGGTTTAGGTTTAGTTTATTTTAGGTTTAGGTTTAAGTTTTATTTATTTTATTTTAGTTTATTTTTGTTTTTTTTAGGTTTATTTTATTTTCTTTATTTTAGGTTTAGTTTTTTTTTTTAGTTTAGAGTTTAGGTTTTATATTTTATTTTATTTTAGTTTTATTTTTTTAGGTTTAGGTTTTTATTTAGTTTTTATTTTATTTTCTTTTATTTTTATTTTATTTTTATTATACATTTGTGTTTTATTTTATTTGGGTTTTTTTAAGTTTATTTTATTTTATTTTAGTTTAGTTTTTATTTTTTTTAATTTATTTTTAGGTTGAGGTTTTAGTTTAGGTTTACATTTTATTTTATTTTATTTTATTTTATTTAGGTTTATATTATTTTATTTTTAGGTTTTATTTAGTTTAGGTTTTTAGGTTTTTAGAGTTTAGGGTTTAGAATTTAGGGTTTTTTTTAGGAAACCCCATATAGGAAAATTTTATTGCCACAAAAAAGGATTACAAGGTCCTTAAGAGGGGATAAACTCAAAAATTACTGCTCAAAGAGCTACAAACAGCCTAGAGAGTAAATCCCCTATCTAGTTACCATCAAAACAAAGCAAAAAAAAAGGAAAGATACAGATAAAGATAGATGAAAAGTAAAAGCCAATGGACCATCTTAATCAAAGGCTCTTGAGGATGAGAGAAGTCGATGCCTTCATTAGAGAAATAGCACAGAATCTGCAAGCATCTAGGTAAAAAGGTTAGCACAATTAAAGTAATACAGATCAAATTAAAGTTGAAAACTGAATAAAATGAGTGAATTATAGAAGATCTAGTGAGAGCAGGCTCAGGCTTAGTCACACAAACTTGGGGCAACCATAAACATAAGCATCCAAATTTCCAATGAAGGGTTACTTCACAAGTGCTACTACCAACCAAAAGATGAGTGAAATCATCCCAGCCTTCATAGTCTACATACCTGAGGTGGAACAACATCCATTTAGAGGAGTTGATATGGTCTTTAGTACTTGCATACACAATATAAAAGAAGGCAGCATAGATCGGTATGGTAAAGGGATGCCACCCATCCCATATAGGATATGTATCACCAAATAATGCCCACAAGGCATGAGAATGCACAACCAACAAAATCCCAAACCAGGTGAAAATTCTAGGCACATCCACCATATTGATAATAAGACCACAGCAATACATATACATATCAAAGAGAGTCAAGTAAAACATAACCCGGTAAAATAATAGAAAAATCAAGGCCACGGCTAAAGGGGTAAAATACATTACAATCATCAGAGTAAAAGGCCAGGCTTGAAATCATAATAGAAGCCATTCAGGATCAGCAATATAGATTTTAATAGTCCCCTTGATAATAGCATGATCACAACAGTAATTGCACAAGTTTAATAGATCCAAAGGCACATATCTGATGATTATCCAATCAGCAATTAAGAGAACAAGAAACCATCCACAAGAGCAACCACAAAATCTAGCCTACAGCTCATAATATCCAGAAAGAGCATACTAGAAAACACCAAAATAGAAAAAATAGATACTGAACCCGACAATGATTTTAGAAGACAACACAAAAAACTGCAAAGAACCAAAATGCGAATCAATCAAATAGCAGCAGAAAAAACTTGCCAGTCAAGGGAAAATAGCCCAGCAGCTACACAACTAGCCACAAAAAAGATAGCAAGAGAGGGAGTCAAGAAACAAAGCCAGCCGTGAAAAGAAAGAACAGAAATGGGTAGTAAATAAAACACTTTATCATTGTAGGTTGGGAAAAGGGGCAGCACAAACCCAAATGGAAAATGAAAAAGTACCCAACCAAAAGCAGGACAACCAACAACAAACCCACAGTTGGGAGAACAAAGGTAAGAGCCTCCAATACAAAAAATCCATAGAGATAAAATAGGTAAAAGCCTCAGTAACCAATTGTTCCATAAACAAAACCGACGATGAACAAAGGAAACCAAAGGTCATACAGATATAAGGAAACCCCATTCATGTCCTCCCAAAGATGCTAATAATCACCTTGGTAATAGCAAATTCACAACAAGAATTGCACAAATCTAAATGGTCCAAGAGAGTAATGAAAAGGCAGAATGACCCATACCTCCAAATCATCGATAATCTGGCTAACCACCCCTCAAACAATAGAAGATAGGAGTAGTCAAAAAGCCAACCATAAAAATAAGCCTGTTGTAGATAAAAACCCTTAAGACCATTCACCTAGAAGCCAAGACAGCAGACCAAATACTGAGCCCGATGGAGGATATAAAATGCAGTACAATTATAGCATTGAAATCGAAAGACAAAAGAAAAAAAATAGCAGCATACAATCCATTAAATCAAGGAGAAAAAGACCAGAGTCTAAGTAAACATTATCAGTAGAGACAGCAGGAAGGAGAGGCAAAACTAGTCCCAATCATGCAAAGGAACCAACAGAGAACAGTCCCAATCGTGCAGTAAGATAGCAGGGATTATAAGCAAATAAAATAGTCTATCCCTACAGGTTTGGAAAAGGGCCATCTCCAATAAGCAGATTAACAAAAAAGGAAGCACACCCCCCTTCAGGGAAACAACAAGAATAAAAATCTCAAATAAGTAGATGGACAAATAAGATTCAACCAATAGTTGAGGCAATAGTGGCAATAATTGCCAACACAAGAAATCCAGTAAATAGTTTTGGGGATATACATTAGAGAAACCCAAAGGGCGACAAAATAAAAATTAAGGATAGAACATATAGGTTGAAAAACCAATAACAGATTAAAGACCTAAAATAGAGACTAATATTTGATATATGGTAAACCAGTATTATCAAAATTTACTTACCCACGCAAGTGTTTAGGAAGATTAAGCTGATCAAAGAAGGTTATGTCATATAATCTAGCACCCATCTTAGCAAGGTAATCAGCACATGCATTATCTTCATGCCAAACATGAGTGATTTTGAAACAAACATGAGATAGAAGAGCTCTAGTGTGATTAAGGAAGTAGAACAAATCTGTATTGCCCATCTTGGTGGAGGTAAACATATCAATCAGTAAGAGGACATCCACCTCAATCCAAATGTTAAACCAACATTTTTGTAAAGAAATCTCAATAGCTTTTGACCATTAATTCAACAAAGATATGAGAACATGCAATAAGAGGATAGGCAAAGGCACAAGTAACAATACCTTTAAAATTTTGAAAATGCCACCACAAAAGCATTTTGAAAGCGAGCCATCGGTATTTTTTGATAATATTATTATGAGGCTTTATCCAATAGACAATCTTATCCTCTTTACCATTAGGAAATCAAGCGGATGAGACCAAGTTTGTTGGCCACAAATTTACAACCTTTAAATTGAATGTTGGTAATTAAACTGGCATTAAATAAAGCACAAATTTTTTCTTTGATTCTAGCAATAATCCTTTTATGATTCATAGGAATCCCACAATGGTTGGCATCATTTGTATCCATCCATATGAACCATATAAGAGTGATGGTAGTTACGACTTTAATGTGACCTTTAACAGTTCTTTGAAAATAAACATCAAGAAGCTGATAAAGGGATAAAGAGCCATTGAAATGATCAATATTGAATAGAACATCATACCAAATCCATAATTTAGAGGCAATAGATCCATTAACAAATACATGGTTCACATTCTCAATCTGAAAATAACAGTAGCAATTTAAAGGTAAATAAAACCCTTTACCCCACATTAAAGAATCAACGGGGATGAAATTTTCAAAATTCTCCAAGTAAGGATAGAGTAAGAAACAGGGATAGTGTTTTTCCAAAGTTTAAAAAACACGTTAGAGAAATCATGAGCTTCTCTAATATGAATCTAGACATCTTTAAGGTTAAAATCACCATTTTGAGATAGATTAAAAAGGATTTGATTAGGATGGTTAGAAATGATGGGGATGTTAGTAAATTTATGCAAAATGGAGGTAGGAGTATAATCAATAAGCATAGTATCATTCCATTTATTATTCTGCCAGAAATAGTTAACTTTAATAGCAACAGTGGAGTGAGTAGATAGTAAATCATCAATGGACCCACTGCTAGTCCAGTTGTCTTGCCAAAAGAAAGACGATCCAGAGTTGAACCCCCAAGAAATAAAGGATTCAACTTCCCATTTGATGGAACAAAGTCTTTTCCATACATGAGAGTCACCCACTTGTGGGAGTTAGAGGATGCTTACCCTAGCAATACTTAGCAGTCATGAATTTAGTCCAAAGACTATTTCTGCTCCTAAAGTTCTACCAAAGTTTATGAGAGAATGCAGTAATAGCTTCACGGATTGGCTTATAGCCAAGCCTACCTTCAGTAAGGGTGCCATAGCTTTTATACCAAGAAGTCCAATGCATCCTTTTAGTAGAGTTGTTTGATCCCTAGAAGGATTTATTCAGGAGATGCTCAATTCTATTTAAGGTAGAATTCGTAGGAACAAAGGTTTGAATAAGATATAAAGGCATGGAGTTTAGGATACCCTTAAGGAAAGTGAGCCTCCCACCAAATGAAAGTAAATGAAATTTCCAAACAAATTTTTTTTTGAGATTTTTTGGATTAACTCATCAAAAGATGTGCTCTTTTAGACCTTTGTATAGAGGAGCTCCAAGATATTTAATAGGAAGGTGTGTTGCTGAAAATTAGTGATTCTCAAGATTTGATTGATTTTGTTACTAGAGATTTTAGAGGAAGGAATGAGGCAACTTTTACCTTCATTAATAGAAAGACCACTTTCTTTCCCAAACTTAATTAAGAAATTTTTAATGTTTTTAATGTGATGAATGGAAGCATTGCAAAATATAATGAAATCATTAGCAAAACTAAGATGGGAGACAGGAAAATCACCTAGAGTTCTAAAAAACATGCTAGGATTATTGTTGAAGAGGTCATTAAGGCTCCTAGAAAATATTCCATTGTAATAATAAAAAGAGAAGGAGACAAGGGATCCCCTTGTTTTAGACCATGAGCAGAAGGGAAGAAACTTAAGGCCTCACCATTCAGAATAACAGAGAACCAAGCATTACTAATAGAATTTTTAACTAGGGAGATGAAATTACCAGAGAAGCCAAACAAATGAATGATTTGAAAAAGGAAGGTCCAGGAGATGTTATCAAAAGCTTTAGATATATCCAATTTGAAAAGGATGTCACCACCTCTATTAGAGGCATCCAAATCATGAATCAATTCTTGGGCGAGAAGAATGTTATCAGATATAGCTCTACCTCTAATGGAACTAGTTTGGTTGAGAGAAATAATTATATGAAGCAGAGGACTAATTCTTTTGGCTACCAATTTAGCAATAAGTTTATGTAAAAAGGTGCAAAGGCGATAGGTGCAAGTCACCCGACATTGATTATCAATTTTGGGTATAAGAATAATGGATGTGTTAGAGAAGTATCTAGGTAAAGGTGTACCATTAAAAAAAGTAGCCACATCATCAACTAAATCTTGCTTAATAACAGGCCAGCAATGCTAGAAAAAATTAGTAGTATAGCCTTCTGGGCTAGTAGTAGAATCAACATTCATGTTATTAAGAATTTTATCAATCTCTACTTCCGTAGGGACCATAGTAAGCAAGTTATTATCATCACTGGTAATTGTTAAGGGAATCAAATAAGAGTTGGAGATAGCCTCTAAAGTATGGTTATTGTTAGAATTTCTAAAATGATTAGTGATAGAGTCTTTAATCTTATTATTATCTGATCCAATTTCCATTATCACTTTTAATTTTTTTTACATTTAAAGTTCTTTTTTGGAAAAGAGCATGGAAATATCTTGTATTTGTCCCATCACAATATGTTTCTTGGGTAGCCTTTTCTTTGCCGGTGGTTTCCTCCATATTTTGATAGGTAACCAGGTTATCTTTAGCTTCATTTAAATCCTTCAGTTTAGAAGAATTAGTCAAAATAACATTTTTAAGAGAACAAACCAATTATTTCAAATTTTTTATATCAACAAATAAATTTATAAAATGATGCTTTTTCCACCAAGTTAGGTCTTGTTTAAGTCTTTTAAGCTTAAACCAGAGACGAATCATGCCCTTCACAGAATTATTAGGGTGAAGGGGGGCCAACCAGTTGGTGGAGACAACATTTAAGAAATCAAAATGCTGAGTCCACATATTTTGGAATCTAAATGAGGGAGGGGAGGAGAGTCTATTAAAGGGATTTTTAATGGATATCAAAAGAGGAGAATGGTTAGACAAAGTTCTACTCAAATGCTAAAAAAAGGTAGTAGGCCATTGATTAATCCATAGAGAGTTAAAGAGTGTCCTATCAAGGCATTTCCAGAGTCTAGAGTTATGCCAAGTGTAATCTGAACCCGAGTAGCCAATGTCAAAAAGGTTACAATCAAGAATCATGTTGGAAAAATCTTCCATGGAATGAGTGTTAGGGGAACAACCACCCCATCTTCCAGAGGTCGAGAGGATAGTGTTGAAATCACCCCCAACCAACCAAGGTTTTCAACTGAAGTAGAAAAAGTTCTTAAATTATCCTAAATGATGTTCCTACCAGCCCTGTTACAGGAAGCATAAATGAAAAAGCCTAGAGCAGAGAAATCACCCAAAGAGATGTGGACTTTGACAGCTTACTGAAGATCATCAATGATAGATATATTGACTAAATTATTCCAAAAAATCAAAATTTTATTGCTAATATTATAGAAAAAATATTAAAACCTAGCATTCTAGCAACATGATTGATCTTAGAAGAGTGTATGAGAGGTTCAATAACAACTAGTAAAGTAATATTATTAGTACGGTTATGGACAATGATGGTCCCAATCCCTCGAACATTCCAAATAAGTGAGTTAAACATAAAGGAAAATTAAATAAGCTAAGAAAAGAAAAATAGCTATGAGAGAGAGAAAAGGAAAGGAGATAATTATTTATGAGAGGAGGAACTAGATCTGGTAAATCTAGTTGGGTTATTAGGGTACATTTTTTACTTTTAGTGATTTCATTTTAACTACAGTTTGAAATGGTCTATTTTTGTCCAAAGAATCCCCATCTGAGAGAGACTGATTAGTAGTATTAAGAATGGGGTCAGGATCAGTCAAAGCAATTCTAATGGTAACTTCACCTTCCTCAATTTCACTATTAAGTTGTAAGGTCAAATTAGCATGCATGTCAATATCAGGATTAGAAGTAGGAGATGATGTGAAACCATTTAGAGCACAAATTTTAGGATCAGCTTTAGAGTTAGATTCCAGATTTTCCTCCATCATCAATTTACCATTCAAATTATTATTAAGAGTCACATGTTCCTCCTCATGTTCAGCAATTAAGAGAGGCAAGGTAGTCTGAGTAGAGGCAATATTTTGAGGAGATAAATTATTTTGTAAGCGGGATAGATATACAAACCATCATATTCAACATTTTGGGCAACATTAGCAATATCTTTAACACCTTTCAGTGTGATTTTGGAATATCATGATTGAGCACTTCATTAAGCAAAGTAGTTGGTTCCAATGAAGTAGAATTATGATCCCCATTATGATTAAGCTTAGGCACATAAATAGGTTTACCCACTTTATCAGTTATTTGATTAGGATTGGGATCAGTCAAGTTTTTCTTTTTAAGATGTGGGCACAGCACAAAACATTCTGAATTGTCGTGCCCATGAATAATGCAATGCTAGCAGAAAACAGGAAAATTCTCAAATTCAACTTTTTGATTGTAACCAAACTTCTCAAATCTGATCCAAACTTCTTTAGGGTGCTTTTTAGAGATATAAATTTCAACCAAAATGTGAGCCACAGAAGGTCAGGATCTCACAGTAGTGGCCTGATCAATTTGAAGAGGCCGGCCATAAAGGGCTCCCACAGCAAAAAAAACTTGATGCGCAACATAATGAATTCTCATATTCGGGAAAGCCAACCAAACAGGAACAATCGATGATTCCTATTTTATATCAAAAAGGGGAGACCACTTTAAAAGGTGCATTTGACAATTAAAAATAAAGTATGAACGATGAGAAAAAACCCTAGAATAATCTAGGTCATTAGTAAGCTGAATTAAAACGTGCCTTGGATCAATCAAACTGATAGAAAATGCACCTGAAATCTTAATATTGTGAAAGTAAGATCGGATATTATCTAGATTAGGTCAACGTAAAGTAAATTTACCAACTAAAGTGAATTTATAAGGCTTAGCAAACTTCTCAACATCAATATCTAAGCACATAATCGTAGGGATCTGATGAAATGAGTTCGATATCAAGTTCATCGAATCAATAGAGGAAAGGGTCTTACCAGAGAGAGCATCCTTAAAGGATTTAACCACATGTAATGATGTTGGAGCTTTTGAATCTAAAAATCCCGATAGATCTGATGCCCTAGCCGCCACCTCCATGAAGGAAACACTTTCGGCCAAAAGAACTGACCATCAACAGAGATCGAACATCAGCATGTCCAACAGAGCAAACCAACAAAGATCCGATTAGTAAAAGAGAAAAAAAACAACCAAATCGCAAGGAGAGAGGGATCCAAAAAGATGGAAACGTAGTCGCCAAAGAGCGTCGTAGAGTGGTTTAGATTTTAGATTTTAGTTTAGATTTTAGATTTAGATATTTAGTTTAGTTTATATTTTTTAGGTTTAGTTTACTTTAGGGTTTAGAGTTTAGTTTAATTTAGTTTAGTTTAGTTTAGATTTTGGGTTTTAGTTTAGTTTAGATTTTAGTTTAGTTTAGTTTAGTTTAGTATTAGATTTTAGTTTAGTTTAGTTTAAATTTAGTCTAGTTTAGTTTAGTTTAGAGTTTAGGTTTTAGTTTAGAGTTTAGATTTTGTTTAGTTTAGATTTAGTTTAGTTTTAGTTTAGTTTAGTTTTTCTTTTAGTTTAGTTTAATTTTTAGTTTAGGTTTTTTGTTTAGTTTAGGTTTAGTTTAGATTTTAGATTTTAATTTACTTCATTTAGTTTAGATTTTAGTTTAGATTTTAGTTTAGTTTAGATTTCAGAATAGTTTAGTTTAGATTTAGTTTAGTTTAGTTTAGTTTAGGGTTTAGATTTAGTTTAGATTTTAGATTAGGTTTTAGTTTAGTTTAGGTTTAGATTTAGGTTTATTTTTAGATTTAGTTTAGTTTTAGATTTAGTTTAGAGTTTAGGTTTAGATTTATTTTAGATTTAGATTTAGATTTAGTCTATATTTTAGTTTAGTTTAGTTTAGTTTAGTTTAGTTTAGGTTTAGGGTTTATATTTTAAGGTTTAGATTTTTGTTTAGTTTAGGTTTAGTTTTTAGATTTAGTTTAGATTTTAGATTTTAGTTTAGTGTAGTTAGTTATTTATCATTATTAGTTGATGTAAAAGTGGAGGTTGTGTTAGTAGTTTAGATAAAATTTATAATCATGACATGAATCCTTTAAATTATTATTTTATTTGCGTATTAGGTTTGAATCTTGAAAATGTGCTAGAGTAGGTTATTTAAATAAGCAAGGTTTATTATGGATGGATGAGTTAGTCCATGAAACTAGAATTAGGTTAGGATCTTGGAATATTGGTACTCTTATAGGTAAATTAATGGAATTAATAGATATTATGGTTTATAGAAAGATAAATATTTTATGTGTTCAAGAAACTAAATGGGTTAGAAGGCTAAGGAGATTGATAGTTTAGGTTTTAAACTTTGGTATTGGGTAAAAGTCGAACTAGAAATGGTGTAGTGTGATTATAGATAAAAATTTGAAGGATAATGTTATAAATATTAATAGATGTGGAGATAGAATTATAGCTTTAAGATTATTGTTGATATTAAGATTATCTATGTTATAAGTGTCTGTGCTCCTCAAGTAGGTTTGGAGGTAAGCTCAAAAGAAAATTTTTGGAATGAATTAGAGGATTAATACAAAAGATACCTCTTAGTATTTATTGAGATTTAAATGGACATGTTGGTAGAGTGGTAGAAGATTTTAAAGTATTCATGGTGGTTATGGATTTTGACTAATGAAGAAGGTAGGACTATATTAGATTTTGCCTTAGCTTATGATTTTATAGTTGCTAATACTTTATTTAAGAAAAGAGATGAACATATTATTACTTATAAAATGGATCTAGTAAAACCAGATTGATTATTTTTTGATAAGAAAAATAGATAGTTTAGATTGTAAAGATTGTAAGGTCATTAGTGAAATTTTAAGTACCCAACATCGACTATTAGTTTTAGATTTTAAGATGAAAGGTTGTAAGAGAAAAATAAACTTATTATTGTCCTAGGATTAGATGGGGACACTTAAAGAACACAGATAAAAATATTTTTAAATGCAAGCTACAAGAAATTAAAGTTTGGGATGTTCATAAGGAAGTTAACGTTATGTGGGAAAAGTATCAAGTACTATTAAACAAGTTTAAAGATGTGCTTGGCGAATCAAAAGGAAAAGCTTCTTTTAATAAGAATAGTTGGTGGTGGAGTCAGAGTGTGCAAGAAAAGATAAGAAATAAGAAGCATTGTTATAAAACTTGGCTTAGATGTAAAACTTCAGAATTGGGAAAGATATAAAATGGCTGTAGAGATTCTAAGAAAGCAATATATGATGCAAAAAAATTTAGCTTTAGTGATTTATACAATAGATTAGATACCCAAGAAGGTGAAAAGATGTATGTATAAGTTAGCCAACCAAAGAGATAGGAGAAGTAAAGACATAGTTCAAGTGAGGAGTATTAAGGATGAAAATAATAAAGTGCTTTTCTTAGAAAAGACATTGAAAATAGTGGACAGGTATTTTAATAAACTTTTCAATGAAGGATCTAAAAGTGCGATTGATTTTAGCAACCTTAATACCCTAAATAAAAATAGAGAATTTCATTTTAGTCGATTAGTAACTGGTTAGTGAAGCTTTAAAGAAAATGAAATATGGAAAAGCAGTAGGACCGGATAATATTCCAATAGAAGTGAGGAAATGTTTAGGAGATCAAGGAAGTTCATGGCTTACAAATCTTTTTAATGTTATTTCAAAGACTAAAAGGATGCCAGATGAGTGGAGAAAGAGTTTGTTGGTTCCTATATTTAAGAATAAACGTGATGCACAAGAGTGTGCAAATTATGAGGAATTAAGTTAATGTGCCATACATTAAAATTATGGGAGAGAGTAATGAGCATAGTTACGTGATATATAGAAGTTTCTCATAATCGCTTTTCATGCCGTGTAGATCTACTATGGATGCTATACATTTGTTAAGAGGTTTGATGGAGAAGCATAGAAAAATAAAAGGATCTACATATGATATTTATTGATTTAGAGAAAGCTTATGATAAAGTCTCAAGAGATGTTCTTTGGAGAGTTCTAGAACAAAAAGAAGTTAATATTGATTATATTCAAGTCATTAAGGATATGTATACTAGAGCTGTCACTTGTGTCCAAACACAAGGAGGATTGACAAACTATTTTCCTATTTCAATTGGATTACATCAAGGATGTTCTTACGAGGCATTTACAAGAAGATGTACCCTGGTGTATGCTTTTTGTTGATGACATTCTTCTTGTTGATAAAACTAGAGAGGGAGTCCAACAGAAACTTGAATTATGGAGGTCAACTTTAGAGTCTAAAGGTTTTCATTTAAGATCTAAAACTGAATATATGGAGTGTAATTTTAGTTGTAGAAGTTTTAAGTGTTGTGACTTTAGGTGAAAAAGTCATTAATAAGAGTGAGCAATTCAGATATTTAGGCTCTATTGTTCAAAAATGCTGGTGAAATAGATGGAGATATTATTAATAGAATTCAAGTTGGATGGTTGAAGTTGAGGAATGTATCTGACCTATTGTGTGATATAAAAGTTCCACTTAAACTTAAGGAAAAAAATTCATAAGATGGTGATAAGACCTGCAATGACTTATGGTGCGTAATGTTGGCCAATAAAAGAGAAACATAAGACTAAGTTAAGTGTTATAGAGATGAGGATGCTCGTGGATGAGTGGCTTTACCCTTAGAGATAGAATGCAAAATGAGTATGTTCAGGGAAAAAGTTGGAGTAGCTCCAGTGATAAGATTAGGGAGAGTCGCCTTAGATGGTTTGGCCACATAAAGCATCTGTCATCCGATGACCCGATTAGTAGAGTAGATGCATTAGATTTTCCTTATGTTAAGAAAGGTAGAGGTAGACCAAAAAAGACTTGGTTAAGATGTATAAAAAATGATCTTAGTATACTCGAATTAAATGAGAATTTGACATAATAGGACACAATGGAGACAAAGGATTCATGTACCTAATCACCTAGGGGATTAAGGTTATTCATTGTTGTTTAGTTTGTGTTTTAGATTTAGTTTAATTTAGTTTAGTTTAGTTTAAATTTTTAGATTTAGATTTTAGATTTTAGGTTTAAGTTTAGTTTAGTTTAGATTTAGTTTAGTTTGGGTTTATTTAGATTTTTTAGTTTTAATTTAGACTTTAGTTTATTAGATTTAGTTTAGGTTTGGTTTAGTTTAGTTTATTTAGTTTAGAGTTTATATTTAATTTAGTTTAGATTTAGTTTAGTTTAGTTTAGTTTAGATTTTAGTTTAGGGTTTAGATTTAGGATTTATATTTTGTTTAGATTTTTAGTTTAGTTTTGTTTAGTTAAATTTAGTTTAGATTTAAGTTTACTTTTGTTTTGGTTTATATTTAGATTTTAGTTTAGATTTAGATTTTAGTTTAGTTTAGTTTAGATTTTAGTTTTTAGGTTTAGATTTTAGTTTAGTTTAGTTTAGGGTTTAGATTTAGTTTAGTTTAGATTTAGTTTAGTTTTAGTTTAGTTTTTAAGTTTAGATTTAGTTTAGATTTAGGTTTAGTTTAATTTAAAGTTTTTAGTTTAGATTTTAGATTTTAGATTTAGGTTTAGTATAGTTTAGTTTAGTTTAGGTTTAGTTTAGTTTAGGGTTTAGATTTTAGTTTAGTTTAAGTTTAGATTTAGATTTAGTTTAGTTTAGTTTAGATTTTAGTTTAGATTTAGTTTAGTTTAGATTTAGTTTAGTTTAGGTTTTAAATTTTAATTTAGGTTTTTAGTTTTTTTCTTTGTTTAGTTTAGTTTAGATTTAGTTTAGTTTAGTTTTAAGTTTTAGGTTTAGATTTAGTTTTGTTTCGGTTTAGATTTAGTTTTAGTTTAGGTTTAGATTTTTAGTTTATATTTAGTTTACTTTTTAGATTTTAGTTTATTTAGATTTAGTTAATTTAGTTTAGTTTAGCTTAGTTTTTTTAGAGTTTAGTTTAGTTTAGTTTAATTTTTAGTTTAGTTTAATTTTAGAGTTTAGTTTAGTTTAGTTTAGGTTTAGATTTAGCTTTAGTTTAGTTTAGATTTAATTTAGGTTTAGACTTTTAATTTAGTTTAGTTTAGGTTTAGTTTAGATTTTAGATTTAATTTAGTAGAATTTAGTAGAATTTGGTTTGAGTTTAAGGCCTGGTGTTTAAGTTTAGTTTTGGGTTTTAGGGTTTAGGTTAGTGTGGTTGGATTTAAGGTTTATGGGTTTAGGGTTTAGAGGGATTTAGGGTTTATGGCCTAGTGGTTTAGGGTTTAGGGTTCCTTTAGTACTGTGTTTAATGTTTAATGTTGTGATCAGGTTTTTAGGGTTATGATTTAGGTTAAGTTTTTATTTTATTTATTTAGAGTTTATTTTGTGATTGTGGTTGTGGTAGAATTTGGTTTGATTTTTATAGGTTGGATGATTTTAGGGTAGTTTGGGTTAGGTTTAGGGTTTAGTTTAGGATTTGGGTTTAGTTTTCATTTAATTAAGCAAACCAGTTTAGGTTTATCTTTGTTTTATTTATTTTAACTATTTTATTTGGTATTTTTTTTATTTAATTTATTAGTAGGTTTTATTTTAGTATTTTTTAAGTTTAGGTTTAGCCTTGGCTTTTAGGTTTAGTAGTTTGTGGTTTAGTAAGGCTTTAGATTAGGGTTTAGGTGCAGGGTTAGTGGTTAGGATTAGAAGATTACAATTATTTTATTCTTTCCATTTTATTTAGAATTTAAGTTTGGGTGATTGAGTGGTTGTAGTAGATTTAGGATTTGGTGGATTAGTTTAGGGCCCAGGGTGTGCTTACTAGGTTTAGGATTCTTTGTTAAACCAAGCAAACCATGTTTAAGTTTTAGTTTATTTTATTTATTTTAGTTTATTTATTTATTTATTTAGTTTATTTATTTATTTTTATTTATCTTAGTTTATGTTTATTTTAATTTATTAGAAGAGATTTAGGGTTTAGGTTTTGATTTGGCCCAGGGTTCTTTAGTTAGGTAGGGCTCAGGTGGCCCAGGTCTTAGGTTTTAGGCAAGGATAGGGTAGTGCCTGCTTTGTGGTAGGTTTTGGTAAGGTAGGAGTCAGAGGGTAGAGTTAGGATTTAGCTTGTGGTTTAGGATTTTTAGTGTTTAGGTTAATTTAGAGTTAATGTTTAGGGTTTTGGGATTAAGTTTAGGTTTAGGGTTCAAGTTTAGTGTTTATGGTTTAGGATTTAGGATATATTTAGGTCAGGTTTTTATTGGTTTTGGGGTCTACACCTAATTTTTTGTGGATTTAGGGTTTAGTGGTCCAATGTTTAGTGGGTTTATTTTTTTTTAAATTTAAACCGATAGTTTAGTATTTAGTTTCATTTTTTAATTATTTTATTTTATTTTATTTTTAATTTTTTATTTGGGTTTACTTTTATTTTCTTTAATTAATTTATTTATTTTAGGATTATTTATTCTTTAGGTTTCTTATTTTAGTTTATTTTTTAGGTTTAGTTTAGGTTTATGTTTATTTTTTAGTAGTTCTATTTTTTTTTTTATTTTTAGGTTTCATTTTATTTTTATTTTAGGTTTAAGTGTAAGTTTTATTTTATTTTTTTGGGTTTAGCTTTTAGGTTTTATTTTAGGTTTATTTTTATGTTATTTTTAGTTTATGATTATTTTAATTTATTTTCTTTATATAGTTTAGGGTTTAGGTTTAGTTTATTTTAGGTTTAGGATTAGGTTTTATTTGTTTTAGTTTAGTTTAATTTAGTTTAGATTTAGGGTTTTTTATTTTTTTATTTTCGGATTAGGTTTTTTTTTAGTTTAGGGTTTAAATTTTATTTTATTTATTTTTTTAGGTTTTATTTTTAGGTTTATTTTTTAGGTTTAGGTTTTTATTTAGTTATTATTTTATTTTATTTTTATTTTACATTTGGGTTTTATTATATATATCTTTTTTATTCTTAGGTTTATTTTATTTTTTAGTTTAGTTTAGAATTTTGATTTATTTTATTTTAGTTTAGTGTTTAGGTTTAGGTTTATTTTATCTAATGTTTTTTAGGTTTATGATATTTTTAAAGTTTAGTGTTTACATTTTATTTTTTATTTATTTTTAGGTTCTATTTTTTAGTTTTTTTTAGGTTTAGGTTTTTATTTATTTATTTTTTTATTTTATTTCTGGTTTATTTTATTTTTATTTTACATTTAGTTTTTATTTTATTTTTATTTTACATTTGGCTTTTACTATATGTATGTTTATTATTTGTAGGTTTATTTTATTTTTTAATTTAGTTTAGATTTTGATTTATTGCATTTTAGTTTAGTTTTATTTTTACTTTATTTTTTTTAGGTTTAGGTTTATTTTTTTTTACTTTAGATTTGGCCATAAAGCGAGATGATCTTAGAGGGTAGATGCATTAGATTTGCCTTATGTTAAGAAAGGTAGAGTCCTAAAGACTTGGTTAAGATGTATAAAAATGACCTTAGTATACTTGAATTAAATGAGAATTTGACACATAATAGGACATAATAGAGACGAAGGATTCATGTAGCCAACCCCACTTAGTGGGATAAAGGGTTGTTGTTGTTGTTGTTGTTGTTGTTGTTGTTGTTGTTGTGTTTAGGTTTTATTTTTTATTTATTTTTAGGTCTTATTTCTAGATTTATTTTTATTTTTCATTTTTATTTAGTTTTTATTTTATTTTATTTTCGATTAATTTTACTTTTATTTTAGGTTTGCTTTTTATTTTATTTAGGTATTTTATATTTAGGTTAATTTTATTTTTTGGTTTAGTTTAAGTTTTCATTTATTTTATTTTTGTTTAGTTTTATTTTTTTTATTTTTTTATTTTTTAGGTTTAGGTTTAGGTTTAGGTTCATGTTTAGGTTTTAGTTTAGATTTTCATTATATTTTGTCTTTTTTATTTTATTTAGGTTTAGGTATTTTTATTTTGTTTATTTTATTTATGTTTAGGTTTTTAGGTTTTAAGGGTTTAGGGTTTAGGGTTTAGGATTTTGGGTTTGGAGTTTAAGGTTTAGGATTTAGGGTTGTAGGTTTTAAGGTTTAGGGTTTAGGATTTAGGGTTTTTATTTTAGGTTTTAGGTTTTATGTGTTTGGGATTGGGTTTAAGTTTGATTTAGTTTAGGTTTAAAGGGTTAGGGTTTAGATTTAGGGTTTATTTTATTTTAATTTTTCTTTTGTTTAAAATTTTTTATTTAGGTTTATAGTTTAGGATTTTTTAGGGTTTAAGGTTTAGGGTCAGTTTTAGGGTTTAGGGCTTAGGGTTTAGGATTTAGGATTTCTTTTGTGAATTAAGTAAACTAGAAGTTTAGGTTTATTTAGTTTATTTATTTAATTTTTTATTTATTTTAGTTTTTATTTATTTTGATTTATTTATAATTTTTATTATTATTTAGTTTAATTTATTTATTTTATGATTATTTATTTTAGTTTAGATTTTTTATTTTAGTTTATTTTGGTTTAGGTTTAACCTTATGTTTATTTTAAGTTTAGTTTTATTTTATTTTATTTTTTTTAGGTTTAGGTTTTATTTTATTTCAAGTTTAAGTTTAGCTTTTATTTTATTTTAGGTTTAGGTTTTAGTTCTTTATTTTAGGTTTATTTTTAGGTTTTATTTTAGTCGTAGGTTAATTTTAGTTTATTTTATTTTATTTTTTGGGTTTAGTTAATTAGGTTTTGGTTTAGTTTTATTTAGTTTATTTATTTTAAGATTTAGGTTTATTTTATTTTGGTTTTAGGGTATTTTAGCTTAATGTTTAGGTTATTTTTGTTTATTTTGGTTTATTTTTTAGGTTTATTTTAGGATTAGATTTAGTAATATTACATTTTTTATTTTATTTTATTTACATTTAGTTATATTTAGGTTTTATATTTTAGGTTTAAATTTTTTTTTAGTTTAGGTTTTATTTATTTTATTTTAGTTTAGTTTTTTTTATTTTATTTTATTTAGGTTTAGTTTAGGTTTAGTTTAGTTTATTTTTTGGGTTTTATTATTTTATTTTTTATTTTTTTAGTTTAGGTTTTATGTTTTAGGGTTTGGGGTTTAGGGTTTTATTTAGGGTAGGTGTAGGGTTTAGGATTTGGGTTTAGTTTTTAGGGTGGGGTTTGGGGTTTAGGGTTTAGAGTTTAGTTAGTTTTTTTTTTTTTGGAACCCCATGGGGAATTTTATTGCACAAAAGAGGGTTACAAGGTCCTTAAAGGGGATAAACTCAGACTATTGCTCAAAGAGCTAAATCAGGAGTAAATCCCCATCTACCAAAAGCAAAAGAAAACAATAAAGCAACCAAAAGATACAAATTGATTAACAAATAAGCCAATGGAAGATTAGGGCCAATGCTCTGCAGGATGGGAGAATGCATTTCGCTCTGGAGCAGACCAACAAGAGGACAAGAGAGAATCACCTGCTGGAATGTAAACAGAAAAAAGTTAGAGCAAGGAACTGACAAAATGATAAAACGCATAATCTAAGAATGATAAGAGTTGTGATAGAGAAGGCTCAGCTCAATCACACAAGTTGTGATGCAAATATGAGCATCCAAATCAACGGAAGGGTTACATCACAAGAGCTACTACCAAATGGTGTGAAAACATCACCATCATAGCCAACAAACCCAGATTGGATCCATTTGATAAAAGTCGTGATATCCTTAGCACCTGCAATTTTAATCCAATACAAGGTAGATAGATAATCAGCCAAAGTCAGAATGATAAAGAGGTTCCCATCCTAGAAATAAGACTCGATATAATACACCATGTCAAAGAATGCCCAAAGACTAGTGCAAGTACATCGATATAGCATTCAAAGAAGCTCATTATAAGACAACCCATTCGAATGATGATAGGTAGAATATGAATTAGTTAAGAGCATCTTAACAAGGGTTACAAAGCCCATACAAACAAATAATCAACACCACATTGCTAGCCAGGGGAATTAAGTAATCTCTCCATCGAGACATTGCCATCATTAATAACCAAGTAGGAAGGGCATAAACAAGTATGGAAGGCAAAAACCTGCAGAATCCCAAAACCATTAGAACAGCAATGTTAGAAATAGCTAGCTAAACATAGGACCCAAAAATCCTACAGCCAATCAGGATGGAGCCAACATAGGAGTCCTGAAGAACCAAAACAGCAAATATCCAAGACAAGAAAGAACCATAGAAACAAAACCGCTTGTACATACCACCCATCCAGGATAAATATTGCAATAGATACAAATTTAACTGAACAAAGATGGAGAGATCTACTCGATGTTAACAGAACCAAGAGAGAAAAAATAGAAGCAACCCAATTGATAACAAAGAAATGAAAATCAAAAAATAGGAACATATAATCATAAAGTCCACTAGACAAAGGGCCCAAGTCAAAAGCCAACAAAAGTAGCAAAAAGGGTTCAAAGGATAATAAAAGAAAAACCTTCATAAAGCATATCAAAAGCAAGAAACCTACAACCATGAACAAACTCAGAATTAGAACCAAAAATTGGGTAATCCAGATCAACAAACAACCAAGAGAGCAAGGCAGGAAAAGACAACAAATGTCCATATTACCGCCAGAGAGAAGGTATGACCGCACAACCTAACCTAAGAGATGGGAATAGAGACAATAGCTAATGTAGATCACAATCAGATGAACAAGATCCATAAACAAAGAGTATTCCAAAAGCCAACCCAATAGCAAAGAAGTTAATGCAACATTGGAACCCACCAAGAAAAATAAAAAATGGATTCAAATGAGTATCAACATTAGAATCTAGAAAAGCAAGACAAGAAAACAAGGCAAAACCACCAAGACAAAGAACACTTAAGACAACAACATTCAAGACAGACAAAGAAATTGGCCATAAAACTTCCATCGTGAATTCATTGCCATATTTAATAACCAATTAGATAGAGCATAAAATAGGTATCTGAAGGCAAAGAACTGCATAAAGAATCACTAAAAACCATCGAACATCAATGTCGAAATAGAAAGAATAATACGAAGTCCTAAACAACCAGATGGAGCCAACATAGAGAAAAACTAAGACAAGAATATCCAAGACAAGGAACAACTAGCTAGAGAATAGAAACCAGCTAGTTTACCATAAAGCCACCCATCCAAGATAAACATTGCAATAGAAATAGGTTTAACTGAAAAAAGATGGAGAAAACTGTAGTAGATAAAGTAAACTAGAGCATTAAGGTGATATGCATATAATAAACCATTAAGTCAAGGCAAAACTAACAAGCAATCAACAACTACAATAGTTCAAGCAAAACAAACCAAAACCCCAGACAAAGATGAAGAGTATTAAAATTCACCAACAACCAAGGCAATTAAAACCAACAAGCTGGCCAAGAGTCCACCCAAAAACATATGAAAGATCCAAATAATCAGATGGACAATCACCGATGTTTGCTCAGAAAATGTAACCCAAGGGAAAGAGCAAGGAAAAAAATAGTAGTACCAATTGATAAAAAAGGTGAATAGTTAGAGAATAAAAAATCTGGGAACATATAGTAAGCACCAAGTCCACCATGGTCAAAGGGCCCTAAGACCAAAAAGCCAACAATGTGCAAAAGGGTTCAAAGGATAATAAAAAGAAAACCTTCGGATAAAGTGATCGGTAGCAAGAAAACATACAACCACGTAAAAGGCTAAGAGAAGCCATTAAGGAATCAAACCTGAAGGAAATAATAAAATAGAACAGAAATACCAAAATTTGACAAGTTGGGGAAAAAGGTAGAAACAAAGAAGATAATACCAAAATCCCCTCAAATAGATAGAAACAACAATAGCTTGGGATATAAGACAAGAAAACATCCAACAACCAAGAAATAAAAATAAGAAGTTGGCCATAAAACCAACCATTCAAATTATACCGCATAAGTAAATTCATAGTTAATGAGATGGAAAGTAACAGAAATAAATAAGAGAGTGAAAACATCATCATCCCAATTGTTAGTAGCACAAACAATATATAGAGGCAGATGATCCAACAGCCTGTAGGCCATAGAATAGCTTGAGATCCAACAACCATAGTTTAAAACAAAATTAGCCTGCAAAATAGTGAATCCAGTAATCCAACAGTTATAGCTTAAAAGAACACTACCATGATTGCAACCATAGGGTAAGCCAAGGTTAGCAGCAGAAATATCATCTTCAGAGAAATTGTACAGAGTGAAGATTAATAAATAATTCCAAACATAGGATAAGCCATTAAAGAGCAAAGGAACACAAAGAAATAGACCAGTAGCAAAACCCACAGCATCAAGAATATTGAAAGTCAGAAAATAATTCCAAAGATAGAAAGATTTTAACCATGATGTTGCATCTATTATTGTTACAGATGTGAAGGTAAGATTATGAAGTATAGGAGAAAAAGAAAGACCAAGACCTCTTCATGCAGAAAAATAAAATAAAAGATAACTCCCAAAAATAAAAGGTAAATGTTAGCTCAAAGCTGGAGACTAAAAGAATATCGAACCAAGATCTAATAGGGAGATAGATTTCAAAGTCCACCACCAATCATTATCTAAAATCCAATAACCTAACAGTAAATCTTCAAAATAAATATTGCAACCAGCATAATGAACACTAATATAATGCATAGAAACAACATAAGTAACTAAGATGCTCCAAGCAATATCTTTGAAAACAATCTACAGTGTAGTAATAAAAGAAGCTAAACCCATCATGATAAATATCTCCAAGATGATTGTTATAAAACTAATAGTGACACGAGCTCAACATAATTCTAATGCAAGATATATGCACATAGCTCACAAAGAACCCTTTATCAGTGTAAATGCCAAAAGTAGTGAGCCCACAGAAATCAAAATAGCAAATAATATCCGTGTGAAACATCCATAAAAGACCCAAAAAGGAATAGAAAACCATCAAGTAAAGAGGGATACAGTAAAAGGATGAATGGACAGAAAAGAGCAAAAAGGTAGATTAGGTTCTGAGATAAGGAAACCCAGAGTTGTCCAAGTTAACCAGCCCACGCAAGTGTTTGGGTAAGGTGAGTTGATTAAAGAAGATGATACCATCGATCTAGCACCCGATTGGCAAGGTAGTCGACAAGCATTTCCTTCATGCTAAACATGAGTGATGTTAAAATTCAATTGGAAAGAAGAGCTCTAGTTTGTTTGAGGAGGTAGTACAATCGCTACTCATCTTAGAGGAGTCAAAAGATCAATCAAAGCATCCACCTCAATCCAAATATTGAGCCACCATTTTGAGGCAAATCTCAAGAGCTTTGAAGACCGCCATAAGCTCAAAATGGGATAGTGCTGAAGTATGGGATAAGCAAAAGCACATAGTACTATACCCTTAGAGTTCTGAAAATGCCACCACAACCGTGAGCCATTATGAGAGACAGAGCCATCAAGATTCAATTTTAATAATATGGTCAAAAGGTTTTTCCAGATAATCTTGTCATTTCGACAAGAAGGTTCATCCAGTTAATGCCCAATTTATTGGCGACAAATTTACAGCCTTTGAATTGTCTGTAATGAATGAGATTGGTTTTAAACAAGTCATGAATTTTGTTTTTAGTTCTAGAATAATCCTCACGTGGTTCATAGGGATCCCACGATGTTTTGCATCATTACGTCCATCCATATGAACCGATAAGAGTGATAGCAATGATAACTTTAATGTGACCTTTAATAGTATTATTAAAATAGATTTCAAGCAGTTGATATAGAGTAAGAGAGCCATTGAAATTGACAGTGTTAAAAAGATCATCATACCAAACCCAAAGTTTAGAAGCAATGACCCCATTAACAAAAACATGATTAACATTCTCAATATGGAAACAGCATAGACATTTAGAGGGTAAATGAACCCTTGCCACACAAGGAATCAACAGGGATAAAATTTTTCAATACGCCAAGTAAGAATAGAATAAGAAGTAGGGATATTGTTATTCCAAAGTTTGGAGAATACATAGAAATCATGAGTATCTTTAATGGAGCCACACATTTTGAGGTTGAAGTTACCATTATGAGAGAGCTTAAAGAGAATCGATCTTGATTGTGAGGAGTGATAGGAAGAGAAACCATATTCAAGAAAGTAAAAGGGATAAAATCAGCAAACTTACTATTATTCCACTTATAATTATGCCAGAAATAGTTTACTTTAATAGCGACAGTGGAATGGGTGGAGAGTAACTCATCTATGGATCCACATCCACTCCAGTTATCTTGCCAAAAGAAAGAGTCGCCAGAGTTAATGCCCCAAAAAATTAAGGATTCTGCATCCCATTTGATAGAACAAAGTCTTTTCCACATAGAGTCATTTAAAGGGACAAATGAGGGGGTGCCTACCCTGGCAATATTTAGCAGTCATGAAATTTTCCCAAAGACTATGTTTATTCCTAAAATTCCACTAGAGTTTATAGGAAAAGGCATTGATAGCTTCTTTTATGGATTTACAACCAAGACCACCTTCACAAAAGTGCCACAACTTTAAACCAAGAGTCCAAAGGTGCATTTTTTAGAGGTGTTGGAGCCCAAAAATTTATTTAGAAGACGCTCAATTCTATTGATGCTAGAAATGGTCGGCACAATGGTTTGGATGAGATATAAAGGCATGGAATTAAGAGTGCTCTTAATCAAGGTTAGCCTACCACCAAAAGAAAGAAAATAAAATTCCCAAACTGAGATTTTATTAAAAATTTTTTGAATAAGGTCATCAAAAATATGAGATCTTTTCTAGCCTTTAAAAGCCCAGATAAGTAATGGAAGTTGACTTTGATTAAAATTAGTAATCGAGATTTAATTTAGTCTATTGATGAGAATCTTAGAGGGAATAAAATACATTTTCTTTCATTAAGGAAGAGACCACTAAATTTGCCAAAATCATTTAAGAGATTCTTAATAATTTTAACATGTTGAAGAGAGGCAGAAGATTATAAAATCATCAGCAAAGCTAAGATGAGAAACAGGGAAACCACCATGAGTTTTAAAAGCCATATTAGGTTTTTTAATGAAAAGATCATTGAGACTCCTCAAAAGATATTCAACAGCAATGATAAAAAGAGAAGGGGAAGAGGGTCACCTTGACGCAAACCATGGCTCGAAGTAAAGAAACCAAGGGATTCACCATTTAAGATAACAAAAAACTAGATGTTAGTGATACAACTTTTATAAGTCGGATAAAATTATCGAGAAACCAAACAAATGTAAGATTTGAAAGAGGAAATCCTATGAGAGGTTGTCAAAGGCTTTAGAGATGTCCAGCTTTGAAAAGCATATTACCTCCTCCGGAAGAACATCAATGTCATGAACTAGCTGGGCGAAGAATATTATCGATATGGCTCTATTTTTGATGAAACCAGTTTGATTAGGGAGATGATTTTAGGAGTGGGGCTAATCATTATTAAATTAATTTAGCAATGAGTTTTTGGAAAAGGTGCAAAAAGACTAATAGGTCAAAATTGCCCCAAGATTCGGATTGATGGTTTTGGGAATAAGGATAATAAGTACTTGAAAAATTGGAATAGAGATGCCATCAAAGAAATCAATAACAAAGATTAACAAGATCGATTTAATAAAAGGCCAATAATGCTGAAAGAAATGAGTCATAAAACCATCGTACAAAGAATGTAATCGTGTTCATGCTATTGAGAGTACTACTAATCTCCGCTTCCGAGGGACGCATAGTGAGCAAATGGTTATCCTTATTGCTAATCAAAGAAAGGATAAGGTGGGTGTTGGAGGGCGTGTCTAACGAAGGATTAGAATTTAGTAAATTTTGAAAGTGATGTATGACAATTTCTTCTTTTTTTATCGCTTATCCAATCATTAGAGTTCTTAATTTTCTTAATTAAGTTTAAAGCTTTCATTTATAAAATAGCATGAAATAGTGTTTTGCCATCGAATATATTTAGCGCTTTTTTAATAGGTTTCCTCCATATTTTGATGATTTATCAAACTATCTTTGGCAATGCTCAACTCATCAAGCTTACGGGTCGCTTAAGACATTTCTTCAAGTGAACAAACCACTTGTTCCATAGCTTTAAGATTGGTAAAGAGATTTTTAAAAATATGCTTGTTCCACCAATTGAAGTTTTATTTAAGCCACTTGAGCTTAAGCCAAAGCCGAAGCATGCCTTTAACAGAATTATCAGGGTAAACAGAAGCCATCCAATTAGTGAAAACAACATTAGTGAAGTCACCATGTTGTGTCAACATATTTTGGAATCTAAAAGGTGAGGGAGTAGAAGGGTTAAGAGGGGGAGTTTTGATAGAGATCAAAAGAGGAGCATGATCAGACAATGTTCTGCTCAAATGCTCAATAGAAGTAAGAGGCCATTGATTGTTCCAAAGAGAATTAAAGAGGGTCTTATCAAGATGCTGCCAAAGTCTAGAGTTTTGTCATGTGTAATCAGACCCTGAAAAACCAATATCAATCGAGTAGTCAAGGATCATATTAGATGTCTTCCATGGAATGGAGGGAGAACATCCTCCCTCCTTTCAAGAAGTAATGATAGTGTTGAAATCACCCCCAACCAAAAGGTTAAGAGGAAGCAAAGGTTCTTAAGTGATTCCAAAGGATGTTCCTACCGTCTATTACAAGAAGCATAGATAAGGAACCAAAGGTCAAAACTCACCTAAAGAGATTTTGACATTTACCAATTGTTCAAGATCATCAATGATGGAAATGGTGATGGAATTATTCCAAAAACACCATATTTTATTATGAAGAGGAAATTTTGAAATCCAATAGATATAGCAACATGGGCAATCTTGGAAGAGTTAATGAAAGGCTCAATAATAATAAGTAATTTGAGACAGAGACTCTAACAGGTGATAGGAAGAGTCCCACAACCCTGATATTTCAAATAAGAAAATTGATCATAAGGAAACCCAAGAAAAGGAAAAGAAAATGAAAAAAAGAAGAGAGGAGGACAAAATTATTTATGAGGTGTTAGGGAAGAACGAGATTCTAGTGAAGTTATTATTAGTTATTTTGGCTTTATAAGATTTTTTTAAAAATTGTTTGGAAGGGTCTATCAAGATCAAAGTATCTCCATCGAGGGATTGGTTTAGGTATCCGAATAGAGCAATATCAAACAATGTTTTATTGGTGATTTCTCCTTCTTCATCGAGTGAGAATGGGAAATGGGAATTTTGAGTATCACTTTGTAGTGAAGTAGAAGGAGTTCTTGCACCATTCAAAGTACAAATATCATTCTCATACCATGATGCATAATCTAATTTTGATCTGACACCAAAGGATTAACATTATTTTGATCTAATATAAGATCCCCATTCAAATTATCATTAAGATTCAAGTGAAGCAAATGATTGTCATGAAAGGCCAAATTATTACAAGTGGGAGTAGTGCTAGGTAAATGCTTATTAGTTTAGGGTTTAGGGTTTAGGATTAGTTTTATGGTTTAAGGTTTAGGGTTAGGGTTTTCTTTTTTAAGAGTTTTTATTTTTTAAAATTAAGTAAACTAGTAGGCTTAGGCTTATTTAATTTATTTTTTATTTATTTTAGTTTATTTTATTTTATATCATTATTTAAGTTTATTTTGTTTCATTTTAGTTTAGTTTAGTTTATTTATTTTAGGTTTATTTATTTTAGTTTGGGATTTTATTTTAGTATATTTTTATGTTTAGTTTAGGTTTAGGTCTATTTTTTAGTTTAGTTTTATTCTTATTTTATTTTTTATTTTTTGGTTTAGCTATAGGTTTTTATTTTAGGTTTATTTTTAAGTTTTATTTTTAAATTTAAGTTTTGGGTTATTTTTAGTTTATTTTATTTTATTATTTTAGGTTTAGATTTAGGTTTAGGTTTAGTTTATTTCAGGTTTAAGTTTAGGTTTTAGTTATTTTAGTTTAGGGTTAGATATATTTCATTTTTATTTTAGGTTTAGATTTTTTTTTTAAGGGTTTAAATTTTTTTATTTATTTCTAGGTTTTATTTTTGATTTATTTTGGTTTTTTTATTTATTTTTATATTTTATATTAGGTTTATTTTATTTTTATTTTAGGTTTAGTTTTTATTTTATTTAGATTTAACATTTTTTAGATTAGTTTAGGTTTATTTATTATATTTTAGTTTAGTTATTATTATTTATTTGATTTTCTTTTTTAGGTTTAAGTTGAAATTTAGGTTTAGGATTTAGTTTATGTTTTGGTTTTATTTTATTTTATTTATTTTATTTTATTTTTGGTTATTTATTTATTTTATTTAGTTTAGGTTTAGGCATTTAGCTTTTTAGGGTTTAGGGTTAGTTTAGGGGCTAGGGTTTAGAGTTTGTGGTCTCGAGTTTAGGGTTTAGGGTTTAGGTTTTAGGGTTTAGGGTTTAGGTTTTAGGTTTAGGGTTTAGGGTTTAAGGTTAAGGGTTTTAGGGTTTAGGGTTTAAGGTTTAGGGTTTAGGGTTGTTTAAGGTTATTTAGGGTTTGTTAGATTTTAGGTTTAGGGTTTAGGTTTAAGTTTTAGGTTTAGGGTTGTGTTTTAGGTTTAAGGTTTTTCATTTTTTTTATTAATAGGGAACAAATTCATATTCAATATTTCTTCATTTCAATTTCATCAACCAAGTAACACACCAGGTTTTTTAAGACACAAGTTACAACATAGATAAAAAATGAGCACGCATCGAGCAAATAAAAAACCCTAGATAACTAGAACCGTCTCTACTGTAAAGACACAGTTCCATAAGTAGATTAGATCGTTCTTTCTTTAGTCCAACCACCCTGCCTCGAGTAGTGGGATCCACCATCATATCCTTGCTCTCTCCCTTCACCACCACCATAGTAACCTCTATCACTCTTCCAGCCTCAGTAACCACTGCTACTCTGACCACCACCTCCATATCCACCCTCCCACGACCACCACGATAACCATCTCCTCCTCCTTCGCTTCCACCTGATCTAGACTGAGCCTAGTTGACATGTTCTCCATCAAGGTTCTTCCCATTCTTAGGGTTTAGTTTGTTTAGGTTTAATAGGTTTTAGGATTTAGGTTTATTTTTTTAATTTATTTAGTTACTTAGTTTAGGTTTGGGTTTAGGGTTTGTTTAGGTTTTAGGGTTTAAGATTTTAGGTTTATGTTTTTTTTAGGTTTAGGGTTTATGTTTTTTTGGGTGTGGGTATAGGGTTTAGGGTTTTGGGCGTAGGTTTAGGTTTAAGGTTTAAGGTTTATTTGGTTTAGGTTTTAGGGTTTAGGGTTTAGGATTTAGGGTTTAAAGTTTTTTTTATAAATTAAGTAAAATAGTAAGTTTAGGCTTATTTATTATATTTAGTTTATTTTTTATTTATTTTAGTTTAGTTTATTTTTTATTTAGGTTTATTTTTTATTTTTGTTTAGTTTAGTTTTATTTTATTTAGGTTTATTTATTTTAGTTTAGGCTTTTTTATTTGAGTTTATTTTTTTATAAGTTTAGTTAGGTTTATTCTTTAGTTGAGTTTATTTTATTTATTTTTAGGTTTAGGTTTTATTTTTTAGTTTAGGTTTATTTTTAGTTTATTTTATTTTATTTAGTTTAGGTTTAGGTTTTACTTATTTTAGTTTATTTTTTTTATGCTTAGGTTTAGTTTTATTTTATTTTTTTTATTTTTTTTTTATTTTAGGTTTAGGTTTTTTTATTTTAGGATTTAGGTTTTATTTTTATTTATTTTTAGGTTTTATTTTGAGGTTTATTTTTTAGGTTTAGGTTTTTTATTTCATTTTTATTTTATTTTGTTTTTATTTTACATTTAGTATTTATTTTATTTAGATTCATTCTTAGGTTTATTTTATTTTTAGCTTAGTTTAGGTTTTTAATTATTTTATTTTCTTTTTAAGTTTAGGTTTAGATTTTATTTTAAGTTTTTATTTTATTTTATTTTTTTATTTTATTTGGGTTTAGGTTTATTTATTTATTTTACTCAGGTTTTATTTAGTTTAGTTTAGGTTTTTTTAGGGTTTTAGATTTTGTAGTTTTAGGAATTAGGATAGGTTTTAACATTTAGGGTTTAGGGTTTTATTTAGGGTTATTTTAACCTTGGTTTTAGAGTTTAGTTTTTGGGGGTTTAGGGTTTGGGGGGGTTTTGGGTTTAGGTTTAGGGTTAAGGGTTTATGGTTTGTTAGGTTGTAGGTTTAGGGTTTAGGTTTAGGTTGGGTTTAAGGTTTTTTAGGGTTTAGGATTTAGTTTTTAAGTTTTAGGGTTTAGTTTAGGGTTTTGTTTAAAAAAATTAAATAAACTAGGTTTAAGTTTATTTAGTTTATTTTATTTATTTAGTTTATTTTATTTTTATTTCATTTTATTTATTTATTTATTTTTATTTAGTTTATTTATTTTAAGTTTATTTACTTTAGTTTAGGTTTTTTATTCAAGTTTATTTTTTTTGTTTAGGTTTAGGTTTATGTTTATTTTTTAGTTTAGTTTTAATTTTATTTTATTTTTGAGGTTTAGGTTTTATTTTTTTATTTTGAGGTGTATGATTAGGTTTTTATTTGATTTTTTTGGTTTATGTTTAAGGTTTTTTTTAACAATGAACAAATTAGATTAAGCATTTCTTCTTTTTGAATTCATCAACCAAGTAATAAACGAGGGAAGTGAGGTAATCAAATGACCTCCTTGAGGCTAGCTAAAGCCTTGTGCTTCCGGGATGTCCAGACTATAGACCCATTACGATTCAATCTTATATAAATCAACACATGAATAAAGGAAAGAGAACTCAACATTCATACACTTAAGCTATAAGCACATGCATTTCTTATTTATTTATAACTAGCATCATAACACATATTATTATTATTAATTTATAAGCTTTTAAAAAATACATTTCGATTTAATAGTGATAATAGCCATGCATATATTAAATTAAATCAACACATGCAAGCTTACATAAAGGAAATAAATTTTATTTTACATGATTTTGAAAAGATGGATGCCTGAATTCAAATGACATGCCAAATTTAACTTGATTGGAAAGAGGACAATCAAATATAAGCATGTGATTCATTCAACCAAACTAGTTCTTAAGGATAATCAAATCAAATAAAATTATTTGAAGCAAACCAAAGCATTTTTCTCTAATTAAGTTTTTGATTTATTTTGATTTAAAGAGGAAAAGATAAATCATCACTTCTTATTTTAAACCCTTTCCCACATTAGTGATTTGATCTAATTTAAGGAAATGTAATTAAGTTGAGTTTATGGGTTCATTAAGTTGAACCCTTAATTAGATGAATTAATTATCCTTACCTATGTCACCTTAAAGTAATTAACTAAATAATTATGAGCCAACATGATATGCATGGAAAATAAACTTGCAATGATCTTAGGAAATAGAAGGGGCCTAATGCAGTTGGTTCATGATTAATAGTTAATTAGATTAAGGGACATAATTAATTACTCTTATGGTTTTCCCACACATGTGGACTAACCATAATTTCATTAAACTCTTTTAGGTTATTAAACACCTAAAGATCTACCCCATGATTTAAATAATTAAGGTATGATGTGATTATAATTTCAATTTGATTAAGTGATTTAACTAATTAGTAAAATTTTAATTAATTTCATTTTAAAAAAGTGATAAATCAACTTAGGGAAAGGGGTCCCAACCCTATTCCTTAGTTCAGTTACTGTTGAACATTGATTAATAAATTTAATTAACTAATTTATTACTATTCATGGGTTAATAAATCATTAATTAACTTAAAATAGTAGTTAAGGTTTAATTAGTAAATTTTCTTAATTAAGTGAGCAATAAATCCCAAGAAAATCATGGGAGGTAGAGGTCATCCCATTAAATTAACCCACAAAATTTGTGATTAATTGCTCAAGTAATTAAGCTAATTAATTTAATAATTAAACCTTAATTACTATTCAAAATTATTTAAGAACATTTTTAATTATTTCTCTTTTGAAATACCTTTAAAATGTGAATTTATTTGCATTTTTTATTTCTTTATGAATTTTTATGATTTTTCAAAGTTTCAGCCATTAAAATTGATTAATTAAGCCTAATTAAAGCCTAATCCTATTACCACCATGTGGTGTGCTAATGCGGTGCACTTTTCACATGATGTCGCAGGATTGGATACTTAAAACTTATCCAACTGCCGGTGGCGAGGATGCATTTTTTTTTGTCCATCATCCGATCTAAGATTGATGGCTGATTAATCCACAGCTTAATAGATTAAATCGTTGATCTAGTGGATTTAATCAAACCGCTCATTTTGATCATGCATGGACGGTGTCCGATCTAACATCACACGAGTGAGGGAGAATGAGTCCATCTCCATTGCTCACTTGATCCGAGCTTTGAGCTGGATCAACTCCCAAAGGATCTCACACCTTCATAGCATCGATCAGAGGGGATCCAATAGTCAAGATCACACGAGATGCAAGTTTTCTTCAAAAATCTCCAACCCAATTTTAGCAAAGGATCAGTTTTGGAAGCCAACATCGACGAAGCTTAAGATCAGTGGCTCGAACAATTGAAGAAGCTTCATCAAGTAAATAAGCCCATTGAGCAATTGGATCCTCATGTTGTTGAAAGGTCATGAACTAATGATTTGGAGCTCATTTTGATTGAAGTCCCACCTCCAATGCTCGAGAAGCTTGGGAGATGATTTGTTCTTCAATGAGGCCTAGAAGGTGCGCAAAGTTAATTTGAGTTTGATGGAGAAATGAGGAAGTTAGGTCGAAATGGGAGTGTCATGTTTTGACAATGGAATGGCATTTTTTGATAAGAATGAGCTTGGGAGCTTAAGGATTTGATTTAACATATCATCTTGGGTAGCAGGGCTCTGAGGAATGATTTTTTTGCATGTGTTTGAGTGGAAATGAGGGGGGTGTATAACCCCCTTCATATTGATTAGACGGTGGGATCGAGTTTGGCTTCTAGTGGCCATCCGACCATCTTAGGGAGTCTTGGGCGGAAGGGAGGAAGAAATTTGGCTCGGCTTGGTTGGATGAAGGTGTGGAGGTGGCTTCCAAGAAGGAATCATGGGTGTCCTATGGGTTTTAAATGCAGTAATGGAGAGGGTGTGGTGATTTCAGCTCCCATTGTTCATGGCTGACCCAACCACACCTTGGGTAAGGTTTGGTAGTGTCCTAAGTGCTTAGGTGGACCATTTGGAGATTACCAAGTGGCCAAAGAATGGGTGACTTGTCCCATGTGATTCCGTTGACCCATGGGTAGAATGATCATTTAGCATTAGATTTGATTTGGGCGGATTTAAAATGATCAACAAGTAGGCTAGCCCAAATTTCAAGTCAATTGGAGTTGATTTGGTTAGGTTTGGCTCAATTTGACTCATTTAGGTCAAATTGAGGTTGGGTCAAGTTGACCAATTGGTCAAATTGGGTCAAACCAAGGGTTAGGTCAAGTTCATATGATCATTTGGGATGTTTTGGTTCAATTGGTTTGGTTTAGTTTGGCTTAGATTTGATTTTGGCTCATTTGAATTCATTTGGGTCAAATGGATTAAGTTGACCAATTTGACCAAATTGGCCAAATTGGCTTGGGTTGGGCGTTGGTTAGGGTTTAGCTGAACAATTATAGATGGTTTTAGGCTTTGGTTTTAATTAATTTAGATTTGGTTTTGATTTAGGCTAACTTGAACCTTTAGGTCAAAGGGCTAAGTAGGTCAATTGGGTTCAATTAGGTCCAATCATGGCCTGGTCAAGTTCAACAATCAATTTGGAATGAACTTGAGCCATTGATTGCAATCAATTTTGTTTATATTTTGATTTGACCCAATTTGGTATTTTATGTCAATTTGGGTCAACTTGGGTCAAGAGGGCCAATTGGATTTGGTTTGACTCAATTGAAGGTCAAGTCATATTCAAATATTGATTTTGATTTGGTATGAATCATTGGTTTTAAGGGATTTGGTTACAATTTGGCTAGTTTGGGTTCATATGGTTAAGAGGTTGACTTGGTCAAATGATGAAGTTGACTTGGTTTGACCTCTTGTGATAATTGATCAACCTAGGGTGATCAACAATCATGATGGGAGGTTTTGATAGCTTGGTTCAATCCAATTTGGGTAGATTAGAACTTTGGTCAGGTCACTTTGGGTCAAGTGAACCAATCGGGTTTAGTTGGCTTGATTTTGGGTTGAGTTTGATTTAGTTGAGTTTATATATGGATTTGGGATTGATATATGAATTCAATTGCAATTGGCTTGGGTTCAAATGGGTTTTGGTTCATTTGTACATTTCAAGTCAAAAGGGTTAAGTTGGGTTTGACTTGGGTTGATTTTCATTTTTCTTGATGATTCTAGAATTCATTTATATTTGTGAATATGAGCAAAGGTATGATTGATTCATGAGAAAATCAAATGAATTTGGGTTTTGGAATGAAGAAATTTGGCTAAGTCCATCGAGTTGTGTCATGTAGCTTAGGTTTGGATTTTGATTTGGTTAGATTTAGTTTTGATGATTTAAATGTATATTTCATTTAAATTTGTGAAAATGATTGAAAATATGATTTGTGAGAAAATCATTGAGTTTAACTTGATTTGGATTAAGATTTGGCTAAGTCCATGGGATAGGTCATATGGCTTAAGGGTTTTGATTTAATTTGATTTAGTTTTGTTCATTTGAATGTAGATTTGATTTATATTTAGTAAGATGATTGAAGATATAAATTTATTATGAGAAAATCAATTTATTTTGGATTGATTTGGATTATGATTTGGCTAAGTCCATAGGATAGTCATATGGCTTAGGAAGGGTTTCAAGTTTGATTTGATCATGGGCTTCAATCATTTGATTTTGGAATTTGGGTTTGGATTTGAATTTGAATTTGATGTTTGAATTGAACTTGAGATTTGGTTTGAGAAGGTGAACTTGGATTGATTTGGGTTGTAGTAAGTGGATTATCCTAATCCTTAAGGCATAACTAATCCTGGTTAAACCTTCTAAGTCTTTAGGCTTAGGTTAAGTGTTCACCTAATTGTTAGAAGTGTCTTATGACTAGGAACTCTTAGTGTCTAGAAGACTCTTAAGTCCAAGATGGGAAGATTGAATCTGCACTCCAAAAGTGAGGTCAACAGGCCTTAGGCTCCATAGTGTTGCCCTTGGAGATAGATGATTGGAAGACCGAAGCCAAGTTTCACATTATAGACTTGGATACATCTTATAACACTTTGCTTGGGAGAATATAGATGCATGAGAATAATATAGTTCCATCCTCTCTGCAACAGTGTATGAAGTTAGTAAGAGGTGGGATCATCTACCATGTCAAAGGAGATCTGAAGCCATTTATAGTTCACGAGGTCAGCATATATGAAGATGCGATGTACTAACTCACTCAAAATCAACAAGTCTATTCTAGTGAACTTGGCCAAAGTTTAAAAATAAAAGAAAATGAAAAGAAAAGAAAAGAAAAGAAATAGAAAAGAAAAGAAAAAAAAGGGAAAATGAAAAAGAAAATAAAATGGAGCAAATAGACTTGGAGGAGGAAGTGGTGCCTAACATTAGATTCCACCCATAGTTCACTCCATTCGAATATATATATGGATAGGATGACGACCTCCACCAGTGAGGAAGAGGCTAGTTGAGGCGGTCTGGGTGGAAAACCTCATTATTGGCCATCCAATAGAAGATATGTCCCACTAGGAGTACACTATCCATATAGACATAGAATCTAGTTCATAGATGAGTCTTATATGGTTAGCACACTAGCCAACTCTTCTCAGATTCCCTTGAGGTGACACTTGATAGATAGCGATGAAGACGGCTCAAAAGCAAAGCATAAGTATCCAAGTCTATATGTAGGCATCAATTGAGAACCTTAGCTAACCCCACATTCCTCTCAAAAGTTGAGGGTTTGGTAAGAAGCCCCTATGTCATCCACACATGTGAAGACTTAGGTTTTTTGGAAGCATCATCCTCAAGTCAAGAAGTTGATATAGAACTGAGGATGATTCATATAAAGATTTAATAGAATTACCTTTTGATTGGTACTCCTTGTGTTCATAATTTAGCAAAGGAAGGGTTAATCCCACATACTTGGTCAAAGCACGTAACTACTTTGAAAGAATATGTAAGAACAAATGCAAAAGCTCTCAATCAAGATCGGACTAGATTTGGTATAGTGGGTCCGCCGATGATGATGATTATAGCTCATCACCAATCATTTGAATTTGATAGTTCTTTCAAAATCACATTAACTCATATGAGGAGTCGTGCTTAGAAAATTCATATGATTCATGATTTTGAAGACATATGCACCCGAGTTCAAAGAAGAGATCAAGTCAACCATCGATGAGCTCAAGGAAATCAACTTAGAAGAAGAAGATCCACACTCATACACTAGTTCTTTGTTGAATGAAATTGAAACCAATGACTTAGTTAGACTATTGACCGAAGTTTAAGGACTTTGCATGGAGTTATGAAGAGATGCATGGATTGGCTCCTGGCATAGTGATCCATAAACTAGTAGAGCCTACTTAATCTATGCAAGCTCTAGATGCATGCGATTAGACAACAAGTCATTTACAAAATCAAGAAATTGTCATTTCATCTAGAAGAAAAATACCCTACCGTTAGCTAGCATCATCCTAGTTAAGAAAAAAATATTGGCCAAATTCCTATGCATTGGTTTTAAGGATTTAAAAAAGGCATGTCCAAAAGATGAATTTCTACTACCAATCGGAGCATGGTGGATATTGCCTCATCTCATGCAATCTTCTCTTCATAGATGGCTCATCTAGATATAACCAAAAATAAAGATGGTTACTAAAGATGAAAGAAACACTACTTTTAGAACCCCAATCGAATCTATTGCTATAAGGTCATGCCTTTCACCTTAGAAATGCCATGTTACATACATGGGCTATGACTCAAATCGATGAACTCATTCATCATCAAGTGCTATGTCGATGATCTCGTGGTCAAAAGTAGAGAAAAGGAAGACCATCTCTTTGACTTGAGAGTAGTTTTCAAATAGTTAAGATAATTTAACCTCAAAATGAACCCCTCAAGTGTGCACTCGGAGTAGCTTCAAGGAAATTCCTTGGTTTATTGTCCCACAGAGAATCAAATTCATCCAAGAAGATCAAGGATATTAGAAATGCCACCCCTAAAAGTTTAACTCAACTCGTGATCATTCCAAGGGGTTGGCATCTAAGATGCTATATATATCCAACCTATCAAGAAGATGTCAGCCATTCTCGACACTTATCAAAAAGGATGCCAAGTTCAAGTGGGATGATAAGTGTGAGCATGCCTTCAAAGACATCAAGCATTACTTGATGACGCTATCAGTTCTAGCAGCCCCTATCCCGGGCAAGCCTCTCATACTTTACATTGTTGCGTTAGATGACTCCATTGGTGATTTGTTGGCCCAAGCCAATGATAAAGGGATAGAAAATGCACTCTACTACCTCAGCCATCATCTAATCCTTGCTAAGACTAATTATCCATCCATTAAGAAGCATTACCAAATTTTCATCTTTGCATCCCAAAAGCTATATATGCTCCTCATAGGTGAACTTAATCTCTAAAATCAATCCACTATAGTATCTCATGACACGACGTATATCCAAATGGTTAGCACGATGGTCCATGATCCTCTCATAGTTTGACATTACCTCCCTCGCGTGAAAGGACAAGTGCTAGTGGATTTTTTAGCAGCACACCCACTTCCTACTGACTTGCTTAGTGATGATCTCCATGAACAAATCATGAACTTAGACACTAGCATTCCGGGGAGATTTACTTTGATGGTGTGGCTTCCTCTCAAAGAGGAAGAATCACAATACTATTCCATGAAAAATAGGGGTAGGAATAGTTCTCTTAACTCGTACAATGTGATGAGATTATCATATCATTTGTCCAATCCTTGCACAACAATGAAGCGAATATGAGGCACTAATTGGGTTAGAGTTTTTACTCTAAGCATCCAAACATCAACATATTCAAGGATTCTTTCCTAGTTATCAACCAAATCATTGTGTCCTATAAGGTTATAAAGCCCAAGCTCCATGACTACCACAAGTACACCATGGAGTTGTTGGCCCAAATCGAGGTTACCATTTATAAGATTCCTCGAGGAGAGAACATCATAGCATATGCTTTAGCTTTAACAAGGAGTTGGCATGTTTGAGGATGAGTCCATATCAATAAAGGTCCAAAATAGACAAGTCTCAACCTTTATTGATATTGAAATCATCAAAAGTACTCTCTTGAAGGGAGGTTGCCATCCAAAAAGGTTGAGGAGTTGATTGGAAACCATTCATGGGTTACCTAAATAAAGGAAAACTACCTAGAAGTCCTAAGCCCATCATGAAGCAGAGAGTACTTTCCTACACTCTCATGGATGGTGTCTTACTGGTATTTATCATATGTGGTTACATTATTTTATACAAGCACAAAAACTATAAGATCATGACCGAGGGTCATTGATTCATCTTAGCTACTACTTTTTTTCCAAATGGGGAAGATTCGCCTGAGAGGTCACATCTCAACATATGTTAAAGATATTCTACCATTAACTACCCGAGGGTAAATAGCTTAGCAGAAGCCCTCAACAAAACTCTCATCCAAATACTGAAGAAGACACTTGACAATAACAAGAGATAGTGGCATGAGCATTTAGTTGAAGCCTTATGGGCCTACCGTTACATATAGAACTCCAACTCAATCTACTAATTTTTCCTTTAATGTATGGGTCCAGTCATTCTACCATTAGAAGTCAAACTCCCACCACTAAGAATAGATATGGTAGCAAGATCACAATAGAATAGAATGCCAAGTTAGTTAGAATCCGAAGGTTTGAGGAGAGCTACCACGGCATGCCAAAACCTCGAGTTGTACAAAGCTAAAATGATTCAAGCTCTCAAGTTGGTCTATCCAAGGCTTTCAGTAGGAGAGCTTATTAGTTCAAAGGAGATCGATTGTTTCCCATCATAAGATGGGAAGCAAGTTTGAACCCACTTGGGAAGACCCTTTTTCCATAGAAAAGGACTACCAAGGTGGATCTTATCAATTTATTAATCATAAGGGAGAGAACCCAATGCTTCCAATCAATGGTCTCTACTTAAAGAAATATTATAAATTATTTGAAAATAATTATCATCAATGAAAATTCCATTTGAATTCAATCTCTTCCATGTTGAAAGTATTCTTGTTTTGAATCCACCATGATGTGTTTAGGGTAGGTGTAAGGAACCCAAGCATCCTATCCTTCATCGACATAACACAAACACAAACTACACACAAACATATAAAGCAAGCACATATCTTTCATCTTGGTCTATTCTGGGTTGAGATATCGCCTCAATGACACTCACTCAAGAGTGACATGCTACCCCTGTGTGTGTCTGGTCTTCTTGCTTTGGAAGATGTGAGTCTACTATATTTTCCTTCCTTACTTGGCCAAAACACTGACAAGCACCTTGTTAATTTGGTAGGCCTTACTATGGTGTAAGCTACCTCATGTTAGCTTTATTTAAAAGGATGACTACGCTTTCTTCTTGGATTAGCCTTCATCCATCTCAGTATATTTGAGGTTTAGGATAAGTCACCTAACAACTCCTTCCCTCTAGATTGCTTTAAGTTTTGGTCTAGTCCTTCCTCGGGGCTCCCCACTTAGTAGTTGTTCTAGGTTAGAGAACATCTATCCTGCCAATGACAGACTATCCCGATGATCAATTATGCTTGGAAAGTTGTAAGCCTACACGCTTTATTTCCAAATTGATCATTGCACACCGATAGGCACCTTAGATTGGTTTGTTCTCACTATACTGATGGATACACCACTCATGCATGTGGTTTTAGGTTGGTTGGCTCAGATACACCACTCATGGTAGATGTAAGTCTGCTATGCTTTCTCCTTGAGTTGGCCACCGTACACCTATAGGCTTTCTTTTCTAGGGCTCAGAATAACACCCCTATCAGCACCTCCCATATGGGCACTATATTTGGATCACGTCCTTTGTGATCCTATTTAGACATTATCTCAGCGGATTGACAGTTCCCCTTTCCTAGTAGCCATCCCTATGGTTGGAGAATCTATCTGTGGATGTGCAGATTCTCCCTTGGTCTAGTAAATATGAGATAGGTCAAGCCTTACATAGCCCCTTCTCAGTGTGGTCCCTCACACACCAACAAGGTCTACGTAAACATATAAATAAAATATATATTCACTTGTGGATTAGGAGGACCCTAGTGGTACCTTTTCCCAAGAAAGCATCCTATCTTTAGGATAATGTCAATAAAACACTCTATAAGAATTGCCTAACTACTCTTGAGTTTATATAAGTCCCAGTAGCATTCACTCAGTAGTCACCCCTAAGTCGGTCTATTTGTTGTGCTATCAATATGTCACCCCAACTATTATTCCCTACTATATAAGATGTAAGTCTGCTACGCCTTTGTTGACCTTATTTTTAGGATGAGCTCTCAACCCCTCTATCTTGGACATAAGACTTCTCTTAGACTTTAAGAGTTCCTTAGTCTTAAGACACATCTAGTGATTAGGTGGACACTCAACCCAGCCCTAGAAGACCTAGAAGAGTTAGCCATAAGAATAGGTCATGCCTTGGGGTGTTAGAAAATTTCCTACCCTTCTTAAACCATTCCTCACTTCTTCTTCAAGTCAAACTCCAAATCTATTTGATTTCCTTGAAATCAAAATCAACTCCATAAGATTGAAAACCCATGATCAAAATCCATCAAAAAATTCCTAAGTCCAAATTTTGCCTAAGTCCTTAATCCTTCCCTTAAGGAATTAACCAAAATCATGATTCAAACATATTCAAACCATTGATATTTTCTCATAATTCATTTATATTCTTATATTCACATATATAAATGAAATATAAATTCAAATCAAACTAAACTCAAAACTCCAAATCAAATCATGAAAATTTTCTTAAGTCCCTTTAATTTTCCATTAAAGGACTTAGCCAAAATCAATCCTAAACCTTGATCAAACCTATTCAAATTCATGGGATTTTCAAAACTTATTTATATTCTTATATATAAATGAAATATAAATATAAATCAATCAAATCAAACCCAAAAATTAAATTCCAAATTAAAATCCAAATTCAAATCCTTTAAATTCCTTTAATAGATTTAACCTAAATCATGATCAAACCATTTCAAATTCATGGGATTTTCTCAAAACTTTTATATCCTCATTTATATTCTCATATATAAATATAAATCAAAAAAAATTAAATTTCAATTTAAAAAATTCTTAAATCCATTAAATTCCCTTTAATGGATTTAACCTAAATCATGATTAAACCACTTCAAATCCTTGAAATTTTCTCATGATCAATTTATATTCACATATATAAATGAAATATAAATTCAAAACAATCAAAATCAATTAAAAAATCAAACTCAAATCCACTCAAAATCAAATCTAAGCCTTTCAAGCCAAAATCTTGAACTTAGTCAAATCACTTTCAAATCAAGACAAACTCTTGATTTTCTCATGGTTCAATCAATCCTATAATCATGAGCTCATATGTAAAACCAAACTTCACCATTCAATTAAAATCAAACCCAAGACCCTTTCATATCCTTCCTTTGAATATGAAATTTTCAAATGGATCTAAATCCATTTGACTTCAAACCACTTGTAAATGGATTTATATTTCAATCATGAGTCCATATACAAGATCAACCAACTTCAAATCATGCTTTGACCAAGCCATTTGACCCACTTAGGCTCACTTGACCCAAAGTGACAAAGTACCTTATGAGCCAACTTTTGATCCTAACCAAATTGGATTGAATCAAACTCATATATCCCTCTCATCATGATCATCAATCATCATGGGATGATCAATCAACCAAATTGTCAAACCAAGTCCCTAAGGGTTGACCAAGTCAACACTTAACCTAAAATGAAACCTTACATAACCAAATTCCACCATAGGCCAAATTGATTGAAACCATTGATCTAAGTTCACTCATGACCTATGTTTGAACTGATCCAACATCTAAGCCAACCTAGCCTAATTGGACTTTGAAAGTTGCATTTTGACCTAAAGGGTCAAAATGTGTCAAAACTTGATAAGCTAAAATTGATTGGAACCAATGGGTCAAGTCATCCCAAATCACATGGAACTTGACCAAAGCCTCAATTGGCCAACTAGACCCAACCTAGCCCAATTGACCTTAGACCCAATATGACCTAAAGGGTCATGTTGAGCCAAAATTGAACTTAACCCAAATTGATTGGAAATAAAATACCAATCCACTCATATGACTAACCAAACCTAAACCTACCCTTGACCTCCTCAAATAGGTCAAATGGGTCAAATAGGTCAACTTGACCCATTTGACCTAAATGAAGTCATATGAGCCAAAACCAAATATATACCAAATTGAATCAAACCAAAGCCACAAAACATTTCAAATGGTCATATGAACTTTACCCAACCCTTGGTTTGACCCAATTTGACCTATTGGTCAACTTGACACCCAAAGTTGACCCATTTTGACCTAAATGGGTCAACATGAGCCAAACCTATCAAATGGATTCCAAATCCAATGAAACTTGGCCAAACCTAGTTTCTCCACATACCCAACATGTCCAAAGTAAAATAGCAAAATGACCATCCCTAGTCATAGAACAAATTTTGGCCTAACCCATGTAATTTGGTCATACCCTCTTCACAATCACTTGAGGCTTTCCTAAAAGCTCAAGGGGACTTAATGATGAGTGGTGCAAAACCCAATGGGTCAGACCCATTTGGTCCTTAGACCAAACCCATCCCCTAGCTTAAAATTGAAATTTCAAACTCCTTTAAGCTCAAATTCAAAGACAAAGTTGGCAACCATTCCTTGGATCAAACCACCATGTGCACACTCAAAATAGATCAAATAACCTCCTAATCTCATCAATTGGATCAAAATAGCAACCATTACACCATCTGATCCTTCAAGGGGAGATATACTCCCCCAATTCATTTTTTTCACACACTCAAGGTCAATTAAAGAATAGAAGCGAGGATCCATTAGGGATTGATCCTAAGCCTCCAGAGCTCTTCCTTTTCTTCTCGCTTTTGAATAGTGAAAATAGGGAGGTAAAGTGAATTGCCAACTTTATTTACACTTGATTTCCACCTCCTCTACACACTTCTTCTAAGGACCAATCCTGAGCTCACTCAAGCTTCCATTGGAGTTCCCATAGCAAGGAAAGGAGCAATTGAATCAAAGCTAATGATCCAAGTGGTGTTGGTCCATAGAGCAAGCCACTCAATCCCAAGGCCTAAGAATTTCAACAGGGCTTCGTCTCCACCAGACGAAGCTACCTCATCGATCTCAAGCACCGATGATCACCTCCATGAGGTATGGAATTTTTTGATCACTAAACTCAATGTGGTGTGGAGCTTTGTGAAAGAAATTTTACCCTCATCGAATTTTGACCGCTGGATTTTTGCTGTCTCTAGATGGTGGGGGTTGATTTTGGTTTGATTCAATGCGATTGGATCTTCTTGATCATGGCTCTGTTGATCAAGGGAAGAACTTGGCTCATCTCAACCGTCCATCCGCGCATTTTAGATGGACAAATGAGATTATTTAGAATGTTTAGTTAACTGTTTATCCTTTATAAACTGTGGGTGAATACTTAGCTTCCCGATCTTTGATTGAATGACATAGAATATAAGTGTGTTCGCTACCACCGCCATTTGGGATGTGACATTTAAGTTACCCCCTCATGGCATGATGCGGTAAAGTACCGACACACGATCGCATGAGCTAGGGATTACTTAGGTTAATTAAAATGCTTAATTAATTTTTGGTTAATCCATGGATCTTCAAAAATGAATAGCTCCTCATAGAAAATTCAGAAAAAATATGAAATAAAATCCTTTAGATAGATAATTAAACCTAGAACATTTTAAAATTAATTTTGATGAGTTTTAAATTATGATTTTATTTGAATTTGGGTTTTATTATAATGTGTATTTTACTAATTACTCTTTGATTAAGCCTATGATTAATCCCAAATTTCTTGGGTAAGTTTTAGGGATGACCTCTGCCTCTAATTTTCTTGGGATTTATTGAAGGCTTGATTAGTTTCATGTGGTTTCAATTACCCTTCTCATGTAATTAAGCATAATTAGGGTATAATCAGTGGTTTTACCCTGATTAGGGTTGATTAAGGTCGGATCAAGTAAGTAGGAGGTTTATGGAATAATTTTGGGGCATTTCCCTAAGCTATTCCCTAAACCTCCTTCTCTCTTAATCTCCTCAAGGGTTAATTCATTAATTATCCCCTTAATCAATTTTCTAAAAATTATAAAAGTTCCAAAACTTAATTAATCTACCGATGCTTAGGTGTTTAATAGCCTAAGTTCAATTAAGAAAATTAAAACATTCATAAGTATGAAAGGGTGTTTTAAATTACTTAAGCTAACCCCTTAGCTTAATTAACTTTAATTGTGAGCCAAATTGCATTAGCCTTTTCATTATTAGGTGCAAAAATTTAAATTCTTGGGTTTTATGTCATCTCATTGACTCATAATTATTTAGTTAATTCTTCTAAGGTGGTGTAGGTAAGGGTTAATTAAGTTACTTAATTCATACCTTAACCTAATCAATACATAAAAATGGATCTAATTATTTAAAATTAAACAAAAATATAAAACACATGTGATGAGGAATAGTAAACTCATCTCACCTTTTCAAAATTAAATCAAACTTCAAACTAAACAAAATTACTTTGAAATTCACTTTGATTTATTCTAAATTTTCTTATTCTATAAGAATGTCTTTAGATTTAAGTGAGTTTGTTTACATGTTTTCATTACTTTGAATCTTTCCCAACATGTTAAGTTGTATGCCATGTGATTTCATGCATTCATAATTTCATGTTTCAAATTTTAAAATGAAATTGTTTACTTTATGTCAAATGTGCATGTGTTGGCTAAAATAAAATATGAGTGGCTATTATCACTACTAAATCCAAATTATTTTCAAAACTTATAAATGAAATATGAAATCTGAAAGTATGCTACTTATACTTTAATTATAAGCTTGCATGTGAAATATTATAAAGTATGCTTAGTATAGGTTTTCTCTCTATGTTGGTATAGTTTTGAATAGAATTTGGTGAGATATAAGGTTCATTTGAAAAGGACCTAATGCTCACCTAATTTCATATCATATTCATCCCTATGCTACCATCTAAGAAGGGTTACCTACACTTACATACATAAATTTCATAAACAAAATAAATCTATTAAACAACTTTTGCAACTCTTTTCTATTTCATTTTTTATGCATGTTTGTATTTAAGGAAAGTGGTATATTAGTCTGACAACTCCAAGGTTTTGCCCTAAGTAGGTCTTGTACCTTACACCTCTGGTTAACAATGGCACTTTACTCACTTATGCCATTCTTACTTTCATGTATGTATGTGAAATTTTGGATAAGGAAAACCTTTTCTACTTAAGAAAAATCATGCATATTCAACTTCTAAATTTTCATAAATGGATTACTTAGCATGCATCATAAAGTGTGTTAACTACTCTCATTTGCATGTATAAATATGCTTATGGTCCATCCATATGCATGTTATATATATATGTTGGGAAAGAGATGAAGTAATGTGTGTTATGTGGATTTTGATTCATTTTATTTAATCTTAAAATGCCTTTCTCTAATAGGTTTGTTTAGGGTTTATCTAAACTTAGATTGATTAAAAGATGTAATCAAAACATTCACCTAAATGAAACTAAAATATGAACCCACTTAGAAAATTACTTAAGGTTAGGAAGGAAAGAGAAGTTCTCTCTCTTTCCTCTCTTCATAACTAGTAATTAATTATAGGTTTCACTTAAACCAAATTAAAACATGAAATAAAATCAACCCAAAACACTTAAACAACTTAAATGAAACCTTCCTCTAAGTTGAACATGTCCTTCACACTTAGAAAATTTGAACCTAAAGCCATAGCTAAGCATACCACAAAACCTTCAAAGCACACACTAAGTCACCACTTCTAGCCTTAGGTTAAGTCGGCATGGTTTGATGTTATGTTTCATTTTGTGATATATGTTTTAGAATGGATGTTAGGGTGTATGCTCAGAATGAATGGTAGGACGTTAGTCTAACTATTCTTTTCTAGGGGATTGTGCTGCTATCAAAATCAAAATATAAATGCTTTTGCTTGCTGATGCTTTATACCCCTAAGCATAATCCATAGACCAGGTGGACTTAGTCACCCATGTGTGGGGTGATAAGTCTAATATACATGCTTGGGATTTGTGTGGTGTGTTTTAGCTAATCTTTATTTTGCAGGTGTTAGTTAGATTTCACTTTTCCCTTTTCATGTAAAATTTGTATAATTAGGATTTTGGAATGATTTGTTATGGGGATTAGGATGAGCATTGGTCATAAGATCTATCTTATGCACCATATGAAGCCTTGGAGCATCTATCATCCAACCATCCAAAGAAGGAACCAAAGAAGAAAAGAAAAGAAGAAAGAAGAATAAAGCTTGAAGACCCCCATAATAATGAATTCCTTTGCTTAATTGTAATTTAATTCATTTGTAATCTAAGTTTTATAAGGGTAGAGCTTGCTACCCACATTTGATATTTTTGCTTTATGCGGTGGTGCCCGACCACAATGGCCATTTATTCTTTTTATGATTAGCTTTATAAATTGATTGATGATTTGTTTAGCTTTTGCATTAAGTGGCATGATTTTCCTAGTTTCTTCCTTGCTTTATGTATGGCCTGGATGTGGATTAGGCTCTTTGGGAAAAAATAAATCTTTTACCCAACTTAACAATTCAAATTAAAATTAAACAACTCATAACCTCACCTAAAGCTTAGGTTTAAAATCAAGATAAAAGAATTAGCAACCCCTTAGCTGGATGAGCATTTCTATATAATATCATGCACAAATGCATCTTATTTCACTCTTGATTGGAGGGCTTCCACCTTTGCAGAACTCGCTTGATCTTTGAGAGCCATGGAAACTCACCTCCTTCTTGATTTTGGCCAATAATCTTCTTTATCATGCATTAGTCATAAAATCCTTATCTGAGTCAAAATATTTGTCCAAAATAAAAATAAAATGAAATTTTAATCATTAGATTTAGGTCATTTGAAGCATGTCCCTTTACATGATCTAGTCTCTTTAGGGAGTGAGTTTAAGGACTTAATCTCTTTCTAAATAATAATAGCCTAGCTATCTTGCATAAGCATAAAGACTTGCCTACATGTATTTAAAATCATAGAGGAGTTAGTTAGGCCACCCGTTGGTCCAAGTTGTGGTTTGTCCTCTTATGGAGGCAAACCAAATTACCCATTTTTCACCTAGGTTGTGCTTTCCCCTCACCAAGCTCCCTAGATTTAGGTTTTGAGGTTACTTCTCCTTTTGAGGCCATAAGCATAATTCCTCACCTCTTAATTTCCTTAATCTTATGTTAAGGAATCTTAAGTCCTAAAATTCTAATGAAAAATTCAACTTAAACAAACTAAATCAATTTCAAAAATGTAAAGCCCAACTATAGGATAGTCTGAGATGCTCACTAGGTTTCCTAGCATCATGGGAATCTCCTACTTATCTTTATTATGGCTTCGATAATTAATCCTTCTTTTGATTCAAAGATAAACCAATCGATTGATAGTCCTTTCCTATTGAAATCTTCAAAGACAATGATCATTTACCTTAATCGAGAGTTTTCCTAAGGGATCCCATCCTTTAAGATGTAATTAATTATGGGGGCTTGCCCTATAGGGAACTTAACAATTTAAAATAAACCCTACTTTTTCATGTAAAGTAGGAAGAATCTGGGTACATATGCACCCATCATCCTTAGAGTCCTTAGAGGTGATTAGATCCATTAAAGGGTAGTGTTTTCTATCTTTCAAGATAGTACACTATTTCTTAATGATGTACCGATCACCGAATAAGTACATGGGATCATGGTTCTTACCAAGATGAATTTCTATAGGTCTCTTCTTTCTTTCTCCCCATAGATTTGAAGGTAACTCCTATAGGAATTTATTCACCACAACCTTCTTTCCTAGCGTTTACAATGAAAACCCCCTAGGTTGGTTAGCTCTACCCCACGGCTAGTAGACTATCCCTTTGGATTTGTAAATCTGAGATAGGACAAGTCCGATATAGCCCCTTCTCAGTGGGTCCATCACACACTAACATGGTCCATAAATTAAATCTATCAAATTTGACCGACCTCACATCTCTAAATGCCCCTCAATTCAAAATCAAACTTAACCAAACAAACCATATCAAATGACATGAAATTAAGATAAAATTAATCTTGACTACTTTTCAGTTGACATAATCCCCAACATCATTCACTCAATAGTCGCCCTGGTCAAGTTTGATTTGTTGTGCATCCAATAGGTCACCTCAACAGTTGTTCCTCTCTTTGGAAGATTTAAGTTTTCTACGCCTTCTTCCTAGCATAATCATTGCACACTGAAAGGCAACCCCTTAGGTTGGCTTTACCCCACATCATAGACTATCCATTTGATTTGTAAACTGAGGTAGGTCAAGGTGATATAGCCCCTTCATGGGTCCATCGACAAGATCCATACATTAACTGGATTAAATTAAACCCATCTAATTTTCCTAGTGGAGTTAAATCACACCCATTGGAGCCCCAAATCAAATATAAACAAGTCAAGCAAAAATCAAATTCAAAACCAACCTCCCAAAGCCAAATTAAACTAACTCCCCAATAGAGTCTAAATCATAAAAATCTAACCAAACACTTATTCCTGGATACATCCCCAAACAAATCTATGAAATCAAACTCAAATCTCAATCCCAATAGATAGCTTGAATCTTCCCTAGTGGAAGGTTCATATATCCCTACTGAGTGGAGCCCATATCTCTAGGATGTGCCTCCACATAAATTATTAAAATAAAATAAATTAAAGCCGATTGATTTAATCCATGTGGATTATAGATTCTTATCCCAAGATCTTCTTTCCACAAAACATATAATCAAATCAAATTCAAACCTTAATTTTCTTCTTCTATGCCACATAGACCCCTCACACTCCCTCCATGTCCTTGACATGGAATTCTCATCAAATCTTATTTCTTCTCTATGCACACCTTTAATACTTCAACCAAAAGCCTAACAATGTATTTGTTCAAATTACATCATCTTAACATTGTTATCAACATTTTGTGATTTTTGATGGTGCAAGCTCAAACTAACTATACAATATCATGCTAAACATATTATAGTGGGAATTAACACACTATATTATATTACAATATATGATGTAATATTATAATTTGATATAATATAATATATTGCCTAACATTACAATACATTAAAATATCTAAAAGGAACAAATAATAAATTTTCTCAAAATATGAATAATGTTCATTTTAGATGTAAAATTGTTATTTTTCTATTAGAAATGGTACAAATAAAGATAT
>JAKCPB010000372.1:0-143226 GCA_021442155.1 Cymbidium sinense
TTGAATTTACTTTAGTTGGAAAGTTTACTCTTCGTAGGATGGAAAACATTCACTCTTTCTTTCATAGTTTGAAACTTTTGGGTGCTTTTACGATGGGTTTAATTGATCCCCGCCACATTTTGATTCAGTTAATGAATGATTTGGATTACTCACATGTTTATATTCATTCTTATTTTGTTTTCAATTGCCAAATGAGGTTGTTAAAATGGATTCCACTATTTGATATTAGGGAAGAATCCCCAATCATTCTGGTTTGGATTTCTCTTCCCAATATGCAAATTCATTTCGTTAATCATCAATTCTTTTTTACTATGGGTGCTTTATTTGGTCAACCGTTGCAAATTGATCAGGCAATGGCTACAAAATCTTGACCTTATGTGGCTAGAATCCTTGTTGAATTAGACATTACCAGGAAACACCCCAAAGAAATCTGGTTGGGATCTGAAAATTATGGTTATATGTAGAAAGTTGATTTTAAAAATTTGTTGTCTTTTGTTCTCATTGTAAATTCCACGGGCACAATAATTATGAATGTTTCATTCTGCATCCTCACCTAAAAAAGAAAATTCTTGTTAAGGAAACTATTGTTCCTAACCCTAGGCCAACCACTATTAAATATAAAAAAAGTTAATTAAAAAAGGATTCATTGAATGTTCCTAATAAGGCTATTTTACCACTTATTTCTTCTATGCAATTGAAGGTTTCTAATGTGGAAAATAATAATTTCTCAAAACCTTTGGATGATGATTCTTTTTCCTTTGAGTCGATCCCCACATCCTTAGCAATTTTGATTGATGAAATTAAAGCTTTAATTGAAAATATTAATGAGGATATCAATGTTATGCATCATTCAAATTCAATGGAGAATATGGCTTTGGTTTCTCTTGATATTCAGTTTGAAAACCTGACTTTACTTTAGTTCAAGATGATTTAAATTCTCAATAAGATTTGGTTTTATCTAATAATCTGGGTATTGAATAAGATGGGCTTGATGTTCACACTTGCCTTCTTAATAAATCTATTTCGGGTCCCTCGCATGCTATACCCGATGCTCATTTGCCTTTAATAAATTCTAATGGCTTGGAAGAAGGAGAACTCACTTCTATTCAGGAGACTTCCACTAAATCTATGACAAATGTTGTTAAATCCTTCTCGGATGATGATTCTATGAGAAAAAGAAATGGTTTCCAAAAGTTATCATGCTAAAAAAAACATGTTAAAAACTTCCCTCCCAAATTGTCCAAAAACACTAGATCTATTACGACCTCTCTCTCATCTCTTAATTAACCTTTTCTTGACCCCTTTTTTTACTTATGTTTAATTTTCTTGTTTGGAATGTTAGAGGGATCAGCACCCTCTCTATTCGTAACTATATTGGAAACCTTTGTCGTATTCATAATATTTCTTTACTTATTGTTTTGGAGCCTCTTATTCATGCAAACAAAATTAACCATGTTGCTAGAATGTTAGTTTCAATAAATTTTTCTCTAATGTTAGTAATAAAATTTGGTGTTTTTGGAATAATTTTATGGAGGCTTCTATTCTTGATGATTTTCAACAAGTTGTCAATGCTCAAAAATCTTATGGTGACTATTGTGTTTTGGGCTCTTTTGCTATGCATCTTGTAATAGATCTGGCAGAAATCTTCCTTGGGAAAATTTGAGGAATTTTGCTACCTCTATTAATAAACCTTGGTTTGTTGGTGGGCATTTCAACATTATTTTATTCTATTCAATAAAGTGGTGGTTGCTCTCTAATATTCATTCCATGGAATAATTTTCCAATATGATCCTTGATTGTAATTTGATTGATATTGGCTTTAAGTGTTCAAATTTTACTTGGCAAAACTCTAGACTTTGGCAAAGGTTGGAGATTCTTTTAATACTCATTGGATTACTCAATGGCCTATTATTTCTATCGATCATTTAAGTAATTATCAATCATGCTCCTCTTTTGGTTTCTATTAAAGATAACTCTAATAGATTAAAAATTTCTTTCATTTTAGATTTTAGAACATGTGGATTCAGATATTGATTTCTTAATGTTGTGGCTAACAATTGGAAAGCTCCCTTACATTAACAATTCGATTATGGGGATGAATAGATTTTGGTTTAAGCTTAAAAGACTTAAACAAAATATGGGTTTGTGGAATAAGCATTGTTTTAAAAACCTTTTGCTAATATCAAAGAAATAGAAAAATTGGTTTGTGATCTTGAAGTCTCTATTATGTCTGATCCTACTAAGATTAAGGACATGACTGAGGTGAAAGATAAACTTGTTAATTTTCAAAATATGGAAGAGACTTATTGGTGCCAAAAAGCTACTAGCAAACATATTGAAGATGATGATAAAAATACTAGATATTTCCATGCTTTAGTTAATCAAAAGAGAGCTTTAAATAATATTCAAAAAATTAAATATTATAATGGAGAATGGATTACAGAGAATAATGATATTAAGGATTGGACCATTAATTGCTTTAGAAATATGCTTAATAAGAGCTATTTTTATGAAGCTATTTCTAAATCGTACTTGATTCCTTCTATTATAAACAATAATGACTATGATTTTCTTACTATTATATCGAATGAAAAAGGTATTTTTAAAGTTCTTAATCGCATGAACATAGATTCTATTGTTGGTCTAAAGGGTACCAAATTTTTTTAGAAATGCTAGTTTATTATTAAAAACGATTTGGTTGAGTCTATCGTTGATTTTTTTTAATGGTAATCCTTTTCCTAGGTATTTTTCTAGCTCTTCTATTGTTCTCATACCAAAGAAAGATAATCCAGACTATTGGACTGATTTTAGACCTATTAGTTTTTGTATCTTCTTCAATAAGCTTATTTCCAAAATTCTAACCAACAAGCTTAGCCCTTTACTTCATAGGATTATCTATTTAAACCAAATTAGTTTTGTTTGAGGTAGATCTATTTATGATAATATTCTGCTTGCTCGAGAATTAATTCATGATTTAGATGTTAAGACTAGAGGTGGCAATATTCTATTCAAATTAGATATTACCAAAGCTTTTGACAATATCTCTTGGAATTTCCTTATCCATATTCTGAATTTTTTTGGGTTTTCTAATATATTTATTTTTCTTATAAAAAATTATATTAATAGTTCCTAGTTTTCTATTTTGCTTAATGGGGAAGCCTTGGGCTTCTTTCCTTCTTCCCATGGCCTAAGATAAGGGGATCCTCTATCTCCTACCTTATTTATTATTGTTGTTGAGTACTTATCTAAGAGCATCAATGATCTATTCTTAAACAATCCTAGTATGTATTACAAAACTCTTGGTGGTCTTCCTGTTTCTCATTTAAGCTTTGCAGATGATTTCATTACTTTTTGCAATGCTTCTATTTATCATATCAAGAATCTCAAGATTTTTTTAAATAAATTTGGTAAAGAAAGTGGTATATACATCAATGATAACAAAAGCTATTTTATTACTTTTTTAAGTATCTCCAAAAATAAAATTAATAAAATCCTACATATCACTAACTTTAAACATCAACACCTTCCTCTTAAGTACTTGGGTGATCCTCTTTTTAAATGTTTGAAATGATCCCATATTTTTGATGAGTTAATTCAAAAAATTTTAAATAAAATTTCTGTTTAGGAATTTCACTTACTTTCCTTTTTTGGTAGGCTCACTATTCTTAAAATCACTCTAAATTCAATACCTTTTTATTTGATTCAAACTATTATTCCCACTAATTCTACTCTTATCAGAATTGATCGCTTGCTTAATAAATTATTTTGGGATCCAATAATTCTACTAAAAGAATGCATTGGACTTCCTAGCATAAATGTTCTGGTCCCTTGGGTGAAGGTGGTCTCGATTACAAACCGATTCGTGAAGCTATTAATGCTTTCTCTCATAAGCTCTGGTTGAATTTTAGAAAGAATGATAGCCTTTGGGCTAATTTTATGATGAAAAAATATTTCCAAGGTAAACACCCTCTTATCTGCTTATAAATTTGGTGACTATCTGGTTTGGAAAAGGCTTTGCTTCATTAAATGGTTGTTGAACCCTTAATATGTTGGGTATTCATTCTGGTTCTTCTTTCTTTGGCAAGACAATTGGATTGGTAATGGCTCTATTGACTCTCTTTATGTACCCACTCTACGCAACTATCAAAGTTAACTCTTTCTACGCATAACAACACTTGGAACGAAAATAAACTTGAGAATTATATCCTATTTCTCTTTTAGATAACTTTAGAAATATCCTTATTTTCTCTAACAAACCTGACCAAATTCTCTTTAAGCTTTCTTACAATGGTGATTTTGTTCTCAAAGAGGGTTGGAATTTTAATAGAGATAAGTAAAACTCCTCTAATGTTTTCATTAAACTTTGGAACAATAACATTCCCATTTCTTATTCGATTTTAGCTTAGAGGATTTTGAATAACTTTATTCCTGTGGACTTTTTGCTTTGGAATAAAGTGTTTTATTTGCCTTCAAAGTGCTATTATTGCTTTCATATTGAAAGTTTTAATCATGTTTTGTCAGTGGTGATATTACTTCTAAATTATTGTTATGGTAAGATGATTTACTTAATACCAACTATTTTCATGGTTCTCTTTCCATAAATCAACTTCTTGAAGTCTGTTTCCAAAAAAACTATGAAAGGTCATATCGAAGTTCTAGTTGCTATTTCCCTTACCTGGTTCATCTAGATGGATAGAAATGATGCTAAATATTGTGGTATTCCTATGAGCCATAAAGGATCCTAGCTAGAACCAAAGAAAAAAATTCAAGCTCTTTAATGCCAATCTTATTAGTAACATTCATTTCTATATAATTTGTGGCTAAAAAATTGGGTATCATTCTACGATGTCGACTCTTATCAAAGAGCTAGGATTATCCATTGAATCAAACCCAAAAAAAAATTTGATTAAAGTAAATACTAATGGTTCTATTTCCAATAAATATGGTTGTGGTGGTATTCTTAGGAATTCTAAAGGTACTCATTTGTGTTTTGCCTATCCTCTTAAAGCCTATTTTGTTATCTATGTTGAGCTTATGGCTAATAAAGCTATTGAAATTTATTTGAATAAGGTTTCAACATCTGGATTGAAGTTGATGCTCTTGCTTTTTGACATGCTAAACTCTAATATAACAGGAAATGTTGATTTATTTTATCTTCTCAATCATACTGTAAATCTTCTTTCTCAAGTTTGTTATAAAATTTCCATATCCTTTGTGAAGGTAATGCCTGTGCTAATTTCTTGACTACTTTAGGTACCAGCTTAACTGATTTCACTTTATTTGACAATCAAAATTTATTTAAACTTTTAAGGGATTTGGTCAATCTGGTTAACACTGGCTTACCTTATCTTAGAATATAATTTGTTTGGCTTGGTTTTTTTTTTTGTTGGTTTTTGATGAGCCATTGCTTTTGGTTCCCCTTTGTTAAACCCTCTTTGGTTGTGGCCATTTTCTTATTTTCACTCTTGGCCTGTTTGGTTTTGTTTTGAGCTCTTGCTTTGGGTTTCTGGTGGTTGCTACACGTGGTTTTGTTTTTTTTTTGCCTAGGTTATTTTGGTTTTTTTCGCTGGTGGATTATTTTCCTATGATGATTATTGTTGCTTGGTTGTTTTTTGGTTACCTTCATTTGGGTGGTTTTGCCTACTATTTTTTGTATGGGATTTTCCATATCTCTAGGGTTGTTTCCTTAACCGAGTTGGATTTTCTGGTGGTGGATGGTGGTGGGTTTGGGGTTATTTGTTTTATCCGCTTCATTAATGGCGTAATGTAGTTGGTGGTCTAATTTTGGATTGATTTGGAAAGTTGAGGTTATTTGTTGACTATTATTTCTTTTTTTATGGATTGGGTTTTGGTGGTTACTTTTGTTTTGGGTTTCTTTTGGTTGTGGTTTTCACCTTCATGGTCCTCATCTGGCTATTGTTTTGTTTTGTATTATTTTGGGTTTGTGGTTGATGGATATTTAGGCAATTATTTTCATTGATATGGTTACTTGTATTGCTACTAACTGGCTATATTATTCACCCACCGATTAGATTTCTACCGCTTTGGTTGGGTTTGGTGGATGCGTTGTTTGCTTCTACCTTTTCCGGTTTGTCTTGGGTGGTTTTGGCATGATGGATGTTGTTGGTCTTATCACGATTTGGATTTTCTATGATTTGGTTGGAGGCTATGTTATCGGTTTGTTGGTCGCTAGGGTTGGTTGGATGGGTGGCTATTTTGGCCTTTCTTTCTTGCTCTATTGGTGACATGATGGTTGGCCTGCTCCTACTATGGTACTCCTCTTGGCTACCGCTTTTTCCTTTTTTGGGTGACAACCTTGTCGCTTTCCGCTTGTTTGTGGAGGACATGAGCTATTGTGTTTTTTTTTTGGTTTTGGTTTATGTTGTTAAGGTCATGATGTTTGCTCCCTTTGATGTTACTATTCCTTTTTGGTGGTGGCTTTGGTGGTGTTCCTATTGTACTACTATTGTTCCAGATGGTTGGTTGATTTTTTGCCTTATTGGGCTTATTTATTTTGGTAGCTTTATGGTTAGCTATTATGTCTCGCTTGAGGAGTTTGCCTTGTAGGATGATGGACTTGGGATGATGGGCTATAATAGGTATGTCGGCAATGATGGCCTTGATGTTTCCTCTATATATTCTTTTATGGTAGCACTATATATAATTGTAACCCTTCTTCTGAGGTTTGGATGCTTACATATAGTGTTGCTCCTTGAGATGATTGTAATTTGAGCCTTTTCTTTACTTTATTCCTTTCTTTGCTCATACTCTTTATGCTTGCTTAATTATACTCATCCTTTCATTAGTATGTTGCGATTTCTTTTATAGGTTGGAAGAATCTTGCGTGTGGATCTTCTTGGTATCAAAAGGACCTAGTGGATGTCACATTACATGGATCAATTGTTGTTGCTAATTTTGTTTTTTTTTGCTTTTGTTATTTTTTCTTATATTATTGTAATAGTTGGGGTTTTTCTCTTTAGGACTTATTGTAGCTCTTTGAGCATTAGTTTAGAGATTTACCCTAAGGAGTTTGATTTTTTCTTTGTGGCAATAAAATTCCCTAATTTCCTAAAAAAACCCTAAACCCTAAACTAACCCTAAACCCCAAAAAAAGCTAAAACCTAATCCTAAACTAAATAAAACATCAAAATAAAATAAATAAAAACCTAAACCAAAATAAAATAAAATATATAATAAATTAAAACTAAAACCTAAACTGAACCTTAAAAAAATTAAAAATAAAACTAAACTATAATAAAATAAATAAAAACTTAAACTAAACTAAAAAATAAAAACTTAAATAAAATAAAAACTAAACCTAAAATAAAAATAAAATAAACCTAAAATATGATAAAATAAAAACTAAATAAACATCTAAACCTAAAAATAAAACCTAAAATAAAAAAACCTAAACCCTAAACCAAAAAAAAAACCTAAACCTAAAATAAAAATAAAATAAACCTAAACCTAAACTAAGATAAACTAAACTAAAATAAATAAAACCTAAACCTAAATAAAAAATAAACTAACTCTAAACCTAAACCTAAACTAAATAAGATAAGTAAACTCAAAATAAACATAAACCTAAAATAAAAAAATAAAACCTAAAAAATAAACCTAAAATAAAAACCTAAAACCTAAACCTAAAAAAATAAAATAAAAACCTAAACCTAAATCAAAAAAAATAAAAAGTTAAACCTAAAAAAAATAAAATAAAATAAAACTAAACTAAAAAATAAACATAAACCTAAAAAATAAACTAAAATAAAAAACCTAAACTAAAATAAATAAACATAAAATAATAAACTAAACTAAACAAAACAAAATAAATAAATATAAATAAAAAATAAATTAAATTAAAATAAATAATAAATAAACTAAATAAATCTAAACCTACCAATTTACTTAATTTAAAAAAATAAAAAAATAAAAAAAATAAAAAATAAAAACCTTAACCTTAAACCCTAAACCCTATAAGTAACCCTACATCCTAAACCCTATATCTACAACCCTAAACCCTAAAATTAAACTCTAAACCCTAAAACCATAAACCTAAACACTAAACTAAACCCTAAAAAACCTAAAACTAAAAAACCTAAACTAAACCATAAACTAAACCCTAAACCTTAAACTAAAAAACCCTAAACCTAAACCCTAAACTAACCCTAAACCTAAAAAAATCATTTAAATGCACACTAAACTAAAACCTAACCCTAAAACCTAAACCCTAAAAAAGCATAAAACATAAAACCTAACCTAAACCTAAACCTAAACCTAAAGTAATTAAATAAACTAAAAAATAAACCTAAACCCTAAAACCTAATAAATCTAAACCTAAACCTAAACCCTAAGAATGGGAACCTTGATGACAGAACATCAAACCATACTCCCTAGATTTGGTGGTGGAGGTGAAGGCAGAGGCGATGGTTATCATAATGGTGGTGGGGGATCTAGAGGTGCTTGTGGATATGGAGGTGGTGGTCAAATTAGTGGTGGTTTTGGAAGGAGGAGTTACGGAGGTTACAACTGTGGTGGTTCCAGAGGGAGAGATCAGGGATATGATTGTGGATCCCACTAATCGAGGGGTCGAGATGGTTCTTATGGGAACTAAAGAAATTGAAAGAATGAGATTTGCTTCTTATGGAACTATGCCATTACAGTAGAGACGATTCTAGTTATCTAGGGATTTTCATTTGCTCAATGCATGCTTATTTTTATATCTATGTCATCGCTTACGTCTTAGAAAACTTGGTGTGTTACTTGATTGATGAAATTGAAAAGAAAAAATATTGAATATGAATTTGTTCTCTCTTAAAAAAAACCAAAAACCCTAAACTCTAAACTAAAACCTAAACCATAAACCTAAAACTAAATCCTAAACCCTAAACCCTAAACCTAGACTAACCTAAACCCTAAACCCTAAACCCTAAACCCTAAACTAACCCTAAACCCTAAACTAACCCAAAACCCTAAACCCTAAAAGCTAAAAAATTAAACCTAAACTAAATAAAACCTAAAAATAAAATAAAAAAATAAAACCTAAACCAAAATAAAAAATAAAATAAAATAAAATAAAATAAAATAAAATGAAAACTTAAACCTAAAAAGAAAATAAAATAAAAAATAAAAAATAAAAACTAAACTAAAAAATAAATAAAACCTAAACTAAACTAAAAAAAAAAAACCTAAATAAAATAAAACTAAACCTAAAATAAAAATAAAATAAACATAAATAAAATAAAATAAAAAACTAAATAAAACCTAAACCTAAAATAAACATAAAATAAATAAAAAATAAATAAAACCTAAACTAAATAAAAAAAAACCTAACCTAAACTAAAAAAAAATAAAAATAAACTAAAATAAACCGAACCAAAATAAATACAACCAAACCTAAACCTAAACTAAATAAAATAAAATATAATAAAAATAAATGAAAACCTAAACTAAAAAATAAAACTTAAAAATAAACCTAAAATAAAAACCTAAAATCTAAAACTAAAACAAAATAAAAAAAACCTAAACCTAAAAGTAAAAAATAAAACCTAAACCTAAAAATAAAATAAAAATAAAACTAAACTAAAAAATAAACCTAAACCTAAACCTAGAAAATAAACTAAAATAAAAAACCTAAACTAAAATAAATAAATCTAAAATTAATAAACTAAAGTAAATAAGATAAAAAATAAACCTAAATAAAAACAAAAAAAATAAAATCAACCTAAATAAATTAAAAATAAACTAAATAAACTAAATGAACATAAACCTACCGTTTTACTTAATTTAAAAAAGAAAACCATAAACCCTGAACCCTAAACCCTAAGCCTATAACCTTTAACCCTAAACACTAAATCCTAAACCCTAAAAAACCTTAAACCCTAAACCCTAAACCCTAAAACTAAACCCTAAACCATAAAAGCATAAATCTTAAACCCTAAACCCTAAAACCTAAACCTTAAACCCAAAACCAAAACCCTATACTATAACCCCAAACCCCAAACTTAAAACCTAAAGTAACTAAATAAATTTTAAAATAAACCTAAACCCTAAAACCAAATAAACCTAAACCTAAACCTAAACCCTAATAATGGGCGTAACCTGACAACAAGAACATCACCACAACTAGGCTCTGGCTCTAGTAGCTGTAAGGCTAATACAAGCATGGTTATCGTAGTGGTGGTGGGGGTTCTGGAGGTGCTGGTGGGTATGGAGGTGGTGGTCAGAGCAGTGGTGGTTATGGAGGTATGAGGAATGACGAAGGTTATAGCCCTGGTGGTGGCAAAGGGAGAGATCGAGATATTATGGTGGACCCCGCTACTTGAGAGGTCAGGATTATTCTGATGGGAACCAAAGAAACTGAAGAATGACAGATCTGATCTACTTCTTATGGAAATATGCCTTTATGGTAGAGACGTTTCAAGTTATCTTGGGTTTTTGATTTGCTCTATGCATGCTTATTTTTTAACTATGTCATCACTTATCCATTAGCAAACTTTGTGTGTTACTTGGTTGATGAAATCAAAAAGAAGAAATGTTGACTCTGAATTTGTTTTCTGTGTAAAAAAATCTAAAACCCCTAAACCCTAAACCTAAAACCTAAACCCTAAACCCTAAAAACCCTAAACTCTAAACTCAAAACCCTAAACCCTAAACCTTAAAACCCTAAATGCTAAACCCTAAATCCCAAACACTAAACCCTAAAGCCTAAACCCTGAAACCTAAACCCTAAGCCCTAAACCATAAAACCCTACAACCCTAAACCCTAAGCCCTGAAACCCTAAATCGTAAACCCTAAACCCTAAAATATAAACCCTAAAACCCTAAGCCCTAAAAACTAAAACGTACAACCCTAAACCCTAAACACTAAACCCCAAACCCTAAACCTAAACCCTAAATCCTAAACCCTAAACCCTAAAAACCTAAACCCTATGAGCCATTTTACGACCTAACTTTTTTGAAAACAAAATAAAAACTAAAAATAAAATAAATAAAGAAACCTAAACCTAAATTAAAACCTAAACCTAAACCTAAACATAAATCTAAACCAAAGCTTAAAAATAAAATAAAAATAAAATATAAAAACTAAACAAAAATAAAAAAATAAATACTAAGAATAAATTAAAAAAATAAAATGAACTTAAAAATAAAAAAACTTAAATAAAAGAAAACCTAAATGTAAAATAAAAATAAAATAAACCTAAAATAAAATAAAATATAAACTAAATAAAAACATAAACCTAAATAATAAACCTAAAAATAAATAAGAAATAAAATCTAAACCCTAAACTAATAATAAAAAACTAAACTTAAAATAAAAATAAAATAAACATAATCCTAAACTAAAATAAACTAAAATAAAATAAATAAAAACTAAACCTAAACCTAAACCTAAACTAAATAAAACAAAATAAACTAAAAATAAACCTAATCCTAAACTAAAAAAAATGTAAAAGTAAACCCTAAACTAAATAAAAACCTAAACCTAAAATAAAAATAAAATAAACTTAAACATAAATTAAAATAAACTAAACTAAACTAAATAAAACCTAAAGTAAACTAAACCTAAACCTAAACCTAAACTAAATAGGATAAATAAACTAAAATAAACTTAAACCTAAAATAAAATATAAACCTAAAATAAAAACCTAAAACCTAAATATAAAAAAATAAATAATGTCCTTAACCTAAACTTAAAAATAAAAAATAAAACTTAAACTTAAAAATAAAGCTAAAATAAAACTAAACTAAGAAACAAGCATAAACCTAAACTTAAACCTAAAAAAATTAAAATAAAAAACCTAAACTAGAATAAATAAACATAAAATAGATAAGCTAAGCTAAATACAAAATAAACCTAAATAAAAATATAAAATAAACTTAAAAAATCTAAACCTATCAGTTTACTTAATTTAAAAAAAAAACCTTAAACCCTAAACCCTAAACCCTAAAATACCCAAAACCCTAAACTAACCCTAAACCCTAAACCCAAAAATAAAAATAAAAAAATAAAAAAAAGAAAAAAATAAAAAAATAAAAAAAGAAAAAAAAAGAAAAAAATAATAATAAAAAAAACCCTAAACCCTAAACCCTAAACCCTAAACCTTAAATCCTAAACCTAAACCAAACCAAAAACCCTAAACCCTAAACTAACCCTAAACCCTAAAAAGCTAAAAACCTAAACCTAAACTAAATAAAACCTAAAAATAAAATAAATAAAAAACTTAAACCAAAATAATAATAATAATAATAATAATAATAATAATAATAATAATAATAATAACATAAACTAAAACCTAAACCTAAACCTACACCTAAAAAGAATATAAAATAAAAATATAATCTAAATTAAAATAAATAAATAAAAAATAAACTAAACTAAAAAATATAAAAAACCTAAATAAAAAAATACTAAACCTAAAGTAAAAATAAAATATACCTAAACTAAAATAAAATAAAAACTAAATTAAAACTTAAATAAAATATAAATAAAAATAAGCCTAAACAAAAGTAAAAATAAAATAAACTAAAATAAATAAAAAATAAACTAAATAAACCTAAACCTAAAAGTTTATACAATTTGAAAAAATTAAAAAAAACCTTAATCATAAACCCTAAACCATAAAATTAACCCCAAACACTAAACCCAAAAATCCTAAACCCTAAATCATAAACCTTAAACCCTAAAACCTTATACCATAAACCCTAAACCCTAAACCCTAAACCTTAAACCCTAACCCTGAATCGTACAACCCTAAACTCAAAACCCTAAACCCTAATCCTTAAACCCAAAAAACCTAAAAACCTTAACCTAAACCTAAATAAAAATAATTAAAAAAACTAATAGCTAAATAAAATGAAAAAATAAAATAAAATAAAAACCTAAACTAAAACCTAAATCTAAACCTAAAATAAAATAAAATAAAACTAAACTCAAATAAAATAAACCTAAACTAAATTAAAAAAAATAAACCTAAAAAATAAAGCCTAAAATAAAACTAACATAAAATAAAATAAACTAAACCTAAAATAAAATAAAATAAAAACTAAATAAAATCCTAAACATAAAAAATAAATAAAAATTAAAATCTGAAAGTAAATAAAAAATTTAACCATAAGCAAAAAAAACATCAACCTAAAATAAACAAAATAAAATATACCTAAACCTAAAATAAACTAAACCTAAACCCTAAACTAAATAAACCTAAACCTACTAGTTTCTTAATTTAAACAAAAAAACCCTGAACAATGAATCGTAAAGCCTAAACCTTACCTAAACCCTAAACCCTAAACCATAAGCCCTAAACCCTAAACCAACCCTAAACCCTAAACCCTAAATAAATAAACAAAAAATAAAAAATAAAACCTTTACCCTAAACCCTAAATCCTAAAATTAACCCTAAACCCTAAATCTATAACCCTAAACCCTAAACATTCAACCCTAAACCCTAAAACTCTAAACCATACACCCTAAATGATAAATCCTATACCCTAAATCCTACAACCCTAAACCTTAAATCCTAAACCCTAAACCCTAAACCTTAGACCCTAAAACTTAAATCATAATCCTTAAAGCCTAAAACTTGAAAACCTAAACTTAAACTACATAAAACCTAAAAATAAAATAAATAAATAAAACTTAAACATAAATAAATTAAAAAAATTAAATTAAATTAAAACCTAAACCTAAACATAAACATAAAAATAAAATAAAATAAAATAAATTAAAACCTAAACTAAACTAAAAATATAAGATAAACCTAAAAAAAGCCTAAATAAAATAAAAACTAAACGTAAAATAAAAACTAAAAAAAATTCTAAACCTAAAAAATAAACATAAAAATATAAAAAAAAATAAAACCTAAACAATAAACTAAAAAAACACCTAAACTTAAAATAAACTAAACCTAAACTCTAAGCTAAATAAAATAAAAGAAACTAAAATTAAATTGAAACCTAAACCTAAAAAATAATCTAAAATAAAAAACATAAACTAAAATAAATTAAATAAAACTAAATAAACCAAACTAAATAAAAATAATGAATAAATAAAATAAAATAAACTAACATAAATAAAAAATATACTAAATAAACATAATAAACTTAAACCTACCAATTTTCTTAATTTAAAAAAAAACCTTAAACTCTAAATCCTAAATCTTAAACACTAAATCCTAAACCCTAAAACTAACCGTAAACCTTCAACCCTAAACCCTAAACCCTATACCCTAAATAATAAACCCTAAATAAAAATAATAAAAAATAATAAAATAAACCTTAACTTAAACCCTAAATCCTAAGCCATAAAATGCTAAACCCTAAACCTTAAACCCTAAACCCTAAACACTAAACTTAAACCTTAAACCCTAAACCCTAACCCTAAAACCTACAACCCTAAACATAAACCCTAAACCCTAAAACCTAAGCCCTAAAGATTAAACTATAAACTCTAAACTCTAAACCCTAAACCCTAAACCCTATACCTTATACCTCAAACCCTAAACCATAAACTAACCCTAAAAAGCTAAAAACTTGAACAAACTAAACCCTAAAATGATAAAAAACCTAAACCAAAATAAAATAAAATAATAAAATAAAATAAAAACATAAACCCTAAACCTAAACCTAAACCTAAAAGAAAAATAAAAATAAAACTAAAATAAAATAAATAAAACCTAAACTAAACTAAAAATAAAAAACCTAAATAAAAGAAAACTAAACTTAAAATAAAATAAAACTAAATAATAACCTACATAAAAATAAAAATAAAAAAGTAAAAATAAAAATAAAAAAAATAAAAAACACTAAAATAAATAAAAATAAATTAAATAAACTTAAACCTACCAGTTTACTTAATTTAAAAAATTAAAAATAAAAAATTCCCTAACCCTAAATCCTAAAATTAACCCTAAATCCTAAACCAATAACTCTAAACCCTAAACCCTAAACCCAAAAACCATAAAACCCTAAACCCTAAACCCAAAACCCAAAACCAAAATAAATCTAAATTAATTTAAACCCTAAACGCTAAACCTTATACCCTAAAACCTACAACCCTAAACACTAAAAAGTTGAAAAGCTAAACCTAAAATAAATAAAATAAAAACAAAATAAATGGAAAAACATAAACATAAATAAAATAAAATGATAAAAGAAAATAAAAGCCTAAACTAAAACCTAAACCTAATCCTAAACCAAAACCAAAACCTAAAAATAAAATAATATTAAAAATAAAAACTAAATTAAAATAAAATAAACAAAAACCTGAACTAAACTGAAAAAATAAAATAAATATAAAAATAATAAACCTAAACAAAATAAAATTTGAACATAAAATAAAAATAAAATAAACCTAAAATAAAATAAAATAAACAATAAATAAAAACCTAAACCTAAAAAATAAACCTAAAAATAAAACCTTAAAGTAAATAACAAAATAAAACCTAAACCATAAACCAAAAAAAAACCTAAACCTAAAATAAACAAAATTAAAAAAACTTAAACCTAAACTCAAATAAACTAAACTAAATAAAACTAGACCTAAACCTAAAATAAAAACCTAAAACCCTAAACTAAATATAAAAAAATAAATTAAAATAAACATAAACCTAAAAAAATAAAATAAAATAAACCTAAACCTAAACCTAAAAAATAAAACCTAAACCTAAAAAATAAAATAAATATAAAACTAAACTAAAAAATAAACATAAACATAAACCTAAACCTAAAAAATAAACTAAAATAAAAAACCTAAACTAAAATAAATAAACCTAAAATAAATAAACTAGATTAAATTAAAAAATAAACCCAAAAAAAAAAAAAAGTAAATTAAACTAAAATAAATTAGTATACTAAATAAATAAATAAACCTAAACACTAAACCCTAAGCCCTAAACTCTAGACCCTAAATCCTTAATAAAAAGAAAAATAAAATAAAATAAAAACCCTAACCATTACACCTCATTAGGATCACTTAAAAGGAATAAATAATGAAAGTTTCTCAAAATATTAATAATGTTCGCTTTGGATGTAAAATTATTATCTTCTATTAGAAATGGTACAAAATAGCATAATTTTGGTGTTGCTTCTTGGTGTGTGCCATGAATTTGTTCAAATTCTTCCATCTCAACCATAAAATTAACATTTTTATGAGTTTAGACCCAATATATTATAACAAAAGTAAAACATACTAAAATGTATAATAACATTTAGTAACACACCACCACATTCATATATATATATATATATATATATATATATGTGTGTGTGTGTGTGTGTGTGTGTGTGTGTGTGTGTGTGTGTGTGTGTACTATAAGCAACATATTTATAAAATTTGGTTGAAAAATTAACTTTTATTTTGGATGCAAAATTCTATTCTTTTGATTAAATGACACACCATAGCCCACCCCCAATGATGTTCCCTAAAGCTTACCTTAAATTTGGCCAAATGCCATCATCTCATCTTATAAATCAGTATTTTTATGAAATATACCAATACAAACTCTACTACATCATACTATAACAAACTAAAATATACTAAATAATAAGTAGTAATACATAATAGTATCCTATAATGCATGATGCTACACTATGTTATAGCATCTTATACTATAATACATTATAACATATAATATTATATTATAGTGTGTATCACATCACAAGGGATTGCTTAAGATAAGAAATCATAAAATTAGTCTAACCAATAAAAAACTATATATTTTAATTGTATCACATACATATTTTAAATTTAAATAATACATTATGAAGCCATACTCTACCTATTATGAATTTGGCCAAATTCGACCATTTTAATGTCTAAATCAACATTTTTATAAATAATGTTAGTGTTGGCTAGGATACATGATTGTAAAATACTAAAAGAATTTAAAATGCGTAGAACAATATATTATGATATATGTTGTTATATTATGCTACAACTTATAATATTTATTTTGAACATAAAATCTTACTTTTTAGAATACAAGTGTCATAGCACACCTTTGGTACTATAACCTAATTCCCACTTCAAATTTAACAAATTTCATCATTTGATTTATTAAATCAATATTTTTATGATTTATATTAATATAAATTATAGGGCAACATACCATAATATACTAAAACTTTTCAAAACATCTTATAACATCCAAAAACACATAATTACATGCTCAAATATATGCTACATTATACTATAATATATGGTATTATAAAATGACTTAGTGTTAGGGTTTAGGGTATTCAAATCTCTAATAGTCAAAGGAAAGTCTCTTGAAAGCATTTTCTTCAGCTTCCATAATAATGTTAAGATTAGGTCATTCTTTAGATCTACTCCTAATGACATTTTTTTTCAAGGTTTCAGGTTTATGGATTAGTGTTAGGGTTTAGGGTTAGTTTAGGGTTTAAGTTTTAAGATTAGCATAAGATTTAGGGTTTAGGGTTAAATTAGAGTTTAGGGCCTGGGGTTTAGGGAAGGTTTAGGGTCATAAGTGCAGGGTTTGGGTTTGTGGGTAGGGTTTAGAGTTTATGGTTTAGAGTTTAGGGTTTAGGGTTTAAGGTTTAGGGTTTTAGATTTAGGGTTTGGGATTTAGGGTTTAGGATTTAGGGTTTAGGTTTTAGGTTTAAGATTTAAGATTTAGTTTAGGGTTTAGGATTTAAGGTATTTTTTTAACAAAGAACAAATTTAGATTCAACATTCTTCTTTTTTATTTCATCAACCAAGTAGCACCCCAAGTTTTCTAAGACAAAAGCCATGACATATATCAAAAATGGGCACCCATGGAGCAAATAAAAAACCCTATATAAGTAGAACTTTCTCCACTATAAAGAAACAGTTATATAAGCAATAGATCAGATCAACCGTTCTTCAATTTCTCTAGTTCCCATCAGAACCACCCCCGCCTCTAGAGTAGCAGGATCTGCCATCATATCCCTGATCTCTCCCTCTGCCACAACCACAACAGTAACATTTGTCGCTCCTCTTGGCTCCATAATCACCACTACTTTTACCACCACTTCCATATCCACCAGCACCTCTAGATCCCCCATCACCACTACAAAAATAACCACCTCCATTATTAGATCTAGATTAAGCCTAGTGACGGATGTTCCCTCAGTTCCTCCCATTCTAAGGTTTAGCTTAGTTTGAGTTATTTAGGATTTAGGATTTTGGGGTTTAGGTTTAGGTTTTACAGCTAGTTTTGTGTCAGCTTTAGTGGCTTTAGGGTTTAGGAGTGGTTTGTAGAGTTTATGGTTTAGGGCTCAGTGATGGCCTACCTGTTTAGGGTTTAGGGCCTAGGTCTTTGGATTGAAGGAACAGTGTTGTAGGGTGGGTTAATTTTGTGATTTAAGCCTTTTAAAAATTAATTAAATCAACAAGTTTAGTTTAGTTTTATCATTTATTTGAGTTTACTTTATTTTATATTTTCTCTATGTTTATTTTTTATTAATTTAATTTAGTTTATTTTATTTTATTTATTTTAGTTTAAGTTTTTATTTTATTTTATCTTGTGAGTTTATTATTTTAGTTGAGTTTTATTTTATTTTAATCTTTAGGTTTGCCTAGATTAGATTATTTTAATTATTTTAGGTATCTTAGGCCTATTTTAGGTTTAATCATAGCATATTTTTAGGTTTATATAGCATTTATTTATTTTATTTTATCATTTTAGTTTTATTTATGTTTTTTATTCCCAGGCTCATACTTATCTTAGCCCAGCCTTTAGGCTCTCTCATCTTATCTTAGCTCATCTTTATTTCATCTTGTCATCTAGCCCACGCCTGGGTCTTAGCCAGGCTCTCATCCCATCACACTCCATCTATTCTTATCCAGGCTCACTCCTCCCAGGCCTAGCCCAGGCTCTGATCTCAAGCCCTTCTTTCCAGGCTCAGGGCCCCAGGCCCATATCTGGCTCTATCTGCCTCCCACACCAGGGTCGTGGCTCAGGGCCTCTGGCCTGGGCCCAGCCCAGCCTCAGTGGCCTCTGTATCCATGGGCCCCATGGCCTATAGCCTCATTGGCCTCAGTGATCAGCCCAGGATCTCCAGGCCTCAGGTCTTGTGGCTCAGGTCAGGCCAAGGCTCACAGGCCCAGGGGCCAGTGGCCTTTGATAATCAAGCAACCAACAGGCTCATGCTCATTCAGGTCTCATCCATCTTGTGCTCTTATTCCTTAGCTCTTTATCTTTATCATGCCTTTATCCCAGATCTTTTTTCTTTTATCTTTAGTTTATTCTAGGGCTCTTAACTCCATTTTATCTTTAACTCCATTTCATCTTAAATCCATCTTACTTCCTCAAGCCTTAGCTCAGGGCTCTTTATCTTATCTTATCTTATCTTATCTAAGCTTCCTCTTATCTATTCCATCTTCTACTTTAGGCTCCACTCCTTCCCCTCAGGGCCAGGCCCATTCAGCTCTGGCCTGGGCCCAGGGCCCTGGCCCAGGCTAGGGTCAGTGGCCTGTCAAGTCATGGCCCAGCGCTGCCTGCCTGGGCCCCTGAGGGCCTAGGGCACAGTGTCTCAGTGGCCCAGCCTCAGGACTCCAAGACTCCAGGGCCTGGGCGTCAGCCTGCCAGCCTGGGCCCAGTGGCCCAGTGATCAGTGTGCTCCAGTGATCAGGCCAGGGCTCAGGCCCAAGACTGGCTCAGTGGCCCAAAGACTCAGGGCCATGGCCTCACCCAATGCCTCCAGTAATTGCAGATCAGGTCCAAGGCTGTCTGCAGCCTTGGGTCCCAGCCCATGTCAGCTCAGTCTGTATTCAGTGGCCTCCTGTGACTCCATGGCTCAGTGCCTGTGCTCTAGTTTATTCTTTATTTTTTTTAAACTAAGCAAACCAAGCAGGCCAGGCCCATCCATTCATTTAATCCATATTTTATCTTATCATCTTTATTTTTTATTCCATTTTTTCATTTGCATTTTAGCTCATCTCATTTATCTTAGCCATTTATCTTAGCAAGTGTGCCTTTTATCTTTAGCTTCATTTTTTAGGCTTATTTTATTATCAGAACCGAGGTCTATTCTTTTATTTTATGTTTAGCCTCTTTTATCTAGGTATTATTTAGGTTTATAGATTTTAGATCTTTTATTTTAGTTTTTAGTTTATATTAGGTTCTCGCCTTTGTTTTATTTTATCTGGTATTTACTTTAGTTTAGAGATTTAGCTTCTTTATTTTGTTTACATTTTTGGCTTCAGTGTTTATTTTCTTTATCTTAGGTTTATTTTATTTTATATATTTTCTTTTTCTTTTATTTTATATAGGTTCTTTATTCTTTGTTTTGATTTTATATTTTAGTTTACTCTTTAGGCTTTTATTTATCTTAATTTTTAGTTTAGTTTTTCTTTATTTTTATTTTATTTTTATGTTTTCAGCTTCAGCTTAGCTCTAAGATCAGGTCAATGACTTTGCTTGGGCCTTTAGTCTTATTTATTACATTTTATCCATTATCTCATTGACCTCAGCCTCAGCTTTGTGCCTAGGGCCTGTGAGTCTCACTCAGGCCTGGGGCCTAGTGGCCTGGCTCAGGTCAGTGCCCAGTCAGCCTGCCTAGTGGCCAGGGCTCTATCTAGGCCCAGGGCCCTTGGACTCAGGCATGTATGTGGCAGCCAGGATCTGTCTCTTTAGGGCCCAGCTCAGCGGCCTTTTAATCTTATCTGATCGACCCCATTAATACTCAAAACAAAGCAAACCGGCAAAAGGCTATCTATTTAGCCTTTATCTTTAGCTTCTTTATATCTTACATGTGCCTAGGCCTCATTCTTTAGTTAGCTCACTTAACTCCATCTTGGTTTAGGCCTTATCTTTTTATTTTTTAGGTTTATGTTTAGGCTTATCTGATCTTTTTATCTTTGTTTTAAGCCCTTGTATATTTTAGGTTTATTTTTTGGTTTAAGTTTAGGTTTATTTTTGGCTTATTTTATTTTATTTAGGGTTTTGGTTTAGGTTTAACTTTACTTTATTTTAGGTTTATGTTAAGGTTTTATTTATTTTAGTTTAGTTCATTTTAGTTAAGTTTAGGATTATTTAATTTTATTTTAGTTTAAGTTTTTTTTTTTAGTTTGCCTCTTTATCTCTTTATTTATTTTAAGTTTTATTTTAGGTTTATTTTTATGTTTAGGATTTTATTTATTTATTTTATTTTATTTTATTTTAAGTTTATTTTAGTTTAGTTTTTCTTTTATTTAGGTTTTTTATTATTTAGTTTAGTTTAGTTTTTTATTTATTTTATTTTGTTTAGTTTTATTTTTTCTTTTATTTTTTTTGGTTTATGTTTTAACTTAGGTTTTTATATTTGTTAATTTTTTATTTTATTTTAGTTTAAATTTTTTTATTTATTTTATTTTTAGGTTTTATTTAGTTTATGTTTTGGTTTTTAGCTTTGTGGGTTTCTCGAAGTTTATGGTTTGGGGTTTGTGTAGGGCTTTAGGGGCTTGTGTGGTTAGGGTTTGGGTTTAGGGTTTTAGGTTTTAGGGCTTTTAGGTTAGGTTTGTAGAGTTTAGGTAGGGTTTGTGGTTTGGGGTCAGGGCTTAGCTTTTGGTCAGGGTTTAGGTTTTATTTAGAGAAAAATTTAGATTCAACATTTCTTCTTTTTGATTTCATCATCCAAGTAACACACTAAGTTTTCTAAGACACAAGCGATGACATAGATAAAAAATGAGCACGCATATAGCAAATCAAAAACCTTAGATAACTAGAATCATCTCTGCTATAAAGACATAATTCCATAAGCAACAGATCGGATCAGCCATTTTATAATTTCTCTAGTTCCCATCAGAACCACCCTGGCCTCTTGATTAGCGGGATCCACCATGATATCATAGATCTCTCCCTCCACCATCGCCATCAATTCCTCACCACCGCCCATATCCACCAAAGACTCAGATCACCCATTAGCATCAAGGATAATCGCACCGCTTTCACCTCCACCACCGTGATCTAAACTGACGGTGATGATGTCACATCAAGGTTCTACCTATTTTAGGGTTTAGTTTAGTTTATTAGGTTTTAGGGTTTAGGTTTACTTTTAATTTATTTAGTTACTTTAGGTTTAGTTTAGGGTTTGGAGCATATAGGTTTGTGGTTTGGGGCTTAGGGTTTAGGGTTAGGCTTTAGTGTTTAGGGTTTGTGGTTTTAAGGTTTATGCTTAGGGTTTAAAGTGAGCTTGTGGGTTTGTGGGCTTCAGGGTTTAGGGTTTAGGGTCAGGGTTTAGTGGCTTTAGGGTTTAGTTGTTAGTGTTGCAGGCTTAGGTTTTCAGAGTTTAGGGTTGTTTGTGGATTTGGTAAGCCTAGGGTTTAGGTTTTCTTTAAAAAAATAATTAAGCAAACCGACAGTTTAGGTTTATTTACTTTATTTAGTTTATTTTTTATATATTTTAGTTTTTTGTATTTTTTATTTTTATTTAAGTTGATTTTTTTTGTTTTTATTTCATTTGTTTTATTTATTTTAGGTTTACTTATTTTAGTTTTGGTTTTTTATTTTAGTTTATTTTTTAGGTTTAGGTTTAGGTTTATGTTTATTTTTTTTGTTCAGTTTTATTTCAATTTTCTTTTCTAGGTTTATGTTTTATTTTTTTATTTTAGGTTTAGGTTTAGGTTTTATTATATTTTTTTAGGTTTAGGTTTTAGGTTTTTATTTTAGGTTTATTTTCAGGTTTTTTTTTTTAGTTTAGCTTTAGGTTTATTTTTAATTTATTTTATTTTATTAAGTTTAGGCTTTAGGTTTAATTTTATTTAGGTTTAGGTTTAGGTTTTATTTATGTTAGTTCATTTTGCTTTAGTTTAGGTTTAGGCTTTTTTATTTTATTTATTTTATTTTTATTTTTGGTTAAGTTTTAATTTTTAGTTTAGGGTTTGGGTTTTATTTTTTATTTATTTTTAGGTTTTATTTTTAGGTTTATTTTTTATGTTAAGCTTTTTATTTAATTTTTATTTTATTTTATTTTAGGTTTATTTTTATTTAATTTTACAATTAGTTTTTTTTTTTTTAGGTTTTTTATTCTTTGCTTTACTTTATTTTTTAGTTTAGACTAGGTTTTTATTTATTTTATTTTAGTTCTTTTATTTTATTTTATTTTATTTTTAGGTTTAGGTTTAGATTTTAGTTTAGGTTTGTATTTTATTTTATTCTATTATTTTTATAGTTTAGGTTTCTTTTATTTATTTTATTTTTAGGTTTTATTTACTTTAGGTTTAGGTTTTTAGGTTATGGTTTAGGGTTTAAAGTTGTGGTTTAGAGTTTAGGGTAGTTTTAGTGTCAGGGTCTTAGGATTTAAGGTGTCAGGATTTATAATGGGTTTAGGGTTTAGTGTTTAACTTTTAGTGTCAGGCTTTAGAGCTCAGGGTAGGCCTGCTGTCATGGATCAGTGTGGGTGTCAAGGGATTAGGGTCACGATTTAGGCTTAGTGTCCAGTGGTTTAGTGGTTTATGTTAGGCAAGTTTATGGTAGATTAATGTTTGTGGCCTAGGGTGGTTTAGTTAGGGGAGTTTATGGTTTATGATTTATGGTTTGTGGTAGGATTTAGGATTTAGGCTCAGTTTGTTTAGGGTTGTAGGTTTAGCATTAGTTTTAGGGTTTAGGGTTTAGGATTTATGGTTTAGGGTTTAGGGTTTAATGTTTATAGTTTTATTTTAATTAAGTAAATCGATAGGTTTAGGTTTATTTAGTTTATTTTTATTTATTTTAATTTATTTTATTTTTTATTATTTAGGTTCATTTTTTATTTTTATAGTTTCTTTATTTATTTTAGGTTTATTTATTTTAGTTTTGTTTCTTATTTTAGTTTATTTTTTATGTTCACGTTAGGTTTATGTTTATTTTAGGTTTTGTTTTATTTTATTTTTTATTTTTAGGTTTAGGTTTTCTTTTATTTTAGGTTTAGGTTTGGGTTTTTTAATTTATTTTTTTAGGTTTAGGTTTTAAGTTTTTATTTTAGGTTTATTTTTAGGTTTTTTTTAGTTTAGGTTTATTTCTAGTTTATTTTATTTTATTTAATTTAGTGTTTAGGTTTAGTTTATTTTAGGTGTAGGTTTAGCTTTTATTTATTTTAGTTTAATTTATTTTAATTTTGGTTTAAGTTTATTTTATTTTATTTATTTTAGGTTTAGTTTTTTTTGGTCTGTAGTTTTATTTTTATTTATTTTAGATATTATTTTAAGGTTTATTTTTATGTTTTGGTTTTTTATTTAGTTTTATTTTATTTTTTTAGGTTTATTTTATTTTATTTTATGTTTAGTTTTACTTTAGGTTTTTTATTTTAAGTTTATTTTATTTTTGAATTTAGTTTAGGTTTTAATTTATTTTATTTTAGTTTAGTTTTTATTTTTTATTTTATTTTATTTTTATGTTTAGGTTTAGGTTTAGGTTTTGGTTTTTATTTTTATTTTATTTTATTTCATTATTTTATTCAAGTTTAGGTTTTTTTATTTATTTTATTTTTAGGTTTTATTTAGTTTAGGCTTATAAGTTTTTAGGGTTTATGGTTTAGTGTTTAGGGTTTGGGTTTTAGGGTTTATGGTTTTAGGGTTTAGGGTTTAGGGTTTAGGGTTTAGGGCTTAGGGTTTACTTTTTAGGGTTTAGGGTTTTACGGTTTAGGGTTTAAAGATTAGGGTTTAGGGTTGTAGGTTTATGGTTGAGGGTTTAAAGTTTAGGGTTTATTTTAGGGTTTGTGGTTTAGGGATAGGGTTTTTTTTTTTTAAAATTAAGTAACTGGTTAGTTTATGTTTATTTAGTTTATTTTTTATTTTAGTTTAGATTATTTTTTATTTTTATTTATATTTAGTTTAGTGTATTTATGAGTAATTTTAGTTGTAGAAGTTATAGTGGTAGTGTTGTGACATTAAGTGAACAAGTCATTAAAAAGAGTGAGTGATTCAAATTTTTTGGCTCTATTATTCCAAATGATGGTGAAATACATGGACATGTTATCTATAAAATTCAAATTGGATTGTAGAAATGGAGTAATGCATCTATCCTATTGTGTGATAGAAAAGTATCGCTTAAACTTAAGGGAAAAGTTTATAAGATGGTGTTGAGATCTGCAATGATTTATGGTCCAATGTCGGCCAATAAAAGATAAGCATGAGACTAAGTTAAGTGTTGCAGAGATGAGGATGCTTAGGTGGATGAGTGGCTTTACTCTTAGAGATAAAATGCGGAATGTGTATGTTTGGGAAAAAGTTGGAGTAGCTCAAATGGCAGATAAAATTACACAGAGTGGCTTTAGATAGTTAGGCCACATGAAGCATTGGTCATCCAATGACCCTAGGAGAGTAGATGCATTGGATTTGCCTTATGTTAAGAAATGTAGAGGTTGACCTAAAAAGACATGGTTAAGATGTATAAAAAATGGCCTAAGTATACTTGAATTGAATGAGCATTTGGCACATAATAGGACACAATGGAGATGAAGGATTCATGTAGCCGACCCCACTTAGTGGGATAATGGCTTCTTATTGTTGTTGTTGAAGTTTAGTTTATTTATTTTAGTTTATGTTTTTTATTTTAGTTTATTTTTTAGGTTTAAGTTTATTTTTTAGTTTAGTTTTATTTTTATTTTATTTTTTAGGTTTAGTTTTATTTTTTATTTTAAAGTTTAGGTTTAGGTTTTTATTTTATTTTTTAGGTTTAGGTTCTAGGCTTTTAGTCTAGGTTTATTTTAAGGTTTTATCTTTTAGTTTAGGTTTAGGTTTATTTTTAGATTATTTTATTTAAGGTTTAGGTTTAAGTTGGATGGTTGAAGTGGAGGAATGCATCTGGCCTATTATGTGATAGAAAAGTTCTACTTAAACTTAAGGGAAAATTTTATAAGATGGTGGTAAGACTTGCAATGACTTATGGTGCAATGTTGGCCAATAAAAGAGAAGCATAAGACTAAGTTAAGTGTTACAGATGAGGATGCTTAGGTGGATGAGTGGCTTTACTCTTAGAGATAGAATGCAAAATGAGTATATTGGGAAAAGTTGGAGTAGCTCCAGGGTAGATAAGATTAGGAGAGTCACCTTAGATGGTTTGGCCACATAAAGCTCATGACCATTAGGAGAGTAGATGCATTAGATTTGCCTTATGTTAAGAAAGGTAGAGGAAGACCTAAAAATACTTGGTTAAGATGTATAAAAATGATCTTAGTATACTTAATTTAAATGAAAATTTGACACATAATTGGACATAATGGAGACGAAGGATTCATGTAGCCGACCCCACCTAGTGGGATTAAGGCTTGTTGTTGTTGTAGGGTTTAGGTTTATGTTTAAGTTTAATTTATTTTAAGTTTAAGTTTAGGATTTATTTATTTTAGCTTAGTTTATTTTAGTTTATGTATAGGTTTATTTTATTTTTATTTTAGGTTTAGTTTTTTTTTTTAGTTTAGGGTTTATAGTTAATTTATTTTAGGTTTTATTTTAAGTTTAGGTTTTAATTTAGTTTTATTTCATTTTAGGTTTAGTTTTATTTTATTTATTTTTATTTCTAGTAGTTTAGGTTTTATTTATTTTATTTTAGTTTATTTTATTTTATTTTATTTTTATTTATTTGTTAGTTTAGTTTTTTATCTTTATCTATCATTATCTTATTTTATTATTTATTTATTATTTTATTTTTTATTTTGTGCCTTTAGCTTTTTATTTTAGGTTTAGTTTAGGGCCTGTGGTCTGGGGTTTTGGTTATGGTTTGTGGTTAATTTAGGGTCTGAGGCTCAGGGATCAGGGCCTAAAGCCTGCCCAGGATCAGGCCAGGCTCATGGTCTTAGGCTTAGATCTGTGGCCTTGAGTGGCGGCCAGTGGCTCAGTTTAGGGCCTGGGGTGGCCCCAGAACCTGCTCAGGTCATAGTTTAGTGGCCCAGTAGCAGCCTGCCTTGCCTAGGGCCTGTGGCTCAGGTCTATAGATGGGCCCAGGCTCAGTGGCTCATGGCTCAGGCCAGGCCTTTATGGCTCAGATAATGCCTGTGGCCTTGGCCCAGGCCTGGGCCCAGTGGCCTAGGGCCAGTGTCAGTGGCCTGTGGCTCAGGGCCTGATCACTGGCCTGGGGCTAATCCTGTCTCAGTGGTCCGTGATCAGGGCCTAGGCTAGGGCCCAGTTTGGGGTCTTTATATTAAATCAAGCAAACCCCACAGGCCTAGGTCATTTAGTTTATTTTATTTATTTTAATTTATTTTATTTATTTTAGTTTATTTTATTTTATTTTTAGTTATTTTATATTTATTTATTTTAGTTTAGGTTTTTATTTTAGTTTTTTTTCCTTTAGGTTTAGTTTATGTTTTTAGTTTAGTTTTATTTTATTTTATTTTTAATTTTAGGTTTTATTTTTTTATTTTTTTTGGGTTTAGGTTTAGGTTTTATTTTATTTATTTTTTTAGGTTTATGTTTTTGGGTTTATTCTTAGGTTTTATTTTTTTAGTTTAGTTTAGGTCTATTTTAGTTTATTTTATTTTATTTAGTTTGGTTTTCGTTTAGGTTTGGTTTTATTTGTTTTAATTTAATTTATTTTTGTTTTGGTTTAGGTTTAATTTATTTTGTTTATTTTAGGTTTATGTTTTTTTTTGTTTAAGCTTTAGGTTTTAATTTTTATTTATTTTTTGTTTTATTATTGGGTTTATTTTTTAGGTTCAGATTTTTATTTAGTTTTATTTTATTTTATTTTAGATTTGTTTTATTATTTATTTTATGTTTAGTTTTAATTTTATTTAGGTTTTTTATTTTTTTGGTTTATTTTATTTTTTAGTTTAGTTTAGGTTTTTAATTATTTTATTTTGTTTTTATTTTCTTTATTTATTATTTTTTATGTTTAGGTTTAGGGTCCGATTTTAGTTTAAGTTTTATTTTTTTTATTTAGTTTATATTTTTTAGTTAATTATTTTATTTTATTTAGTAGGGTTTAGTGTTCAGTCTGGTTTAGTATTATTTCAGAGGTTTAGGATTTGTGGTTTAGGGTTTATTTATTTAGGGTTTAGGTTTATGGTTTAAGGTTTAGTTTAGGTTTAGGTTTTGGCCTAGGTTTAGTGTTTTGTGGATTATTTTGTAGGGTCGAGGGTTAGGGTTTTTTTATTTTTATTTTTTCTAAATTAACTAAACTAGTAGGTTTAGGTTTATCTAATTTATTTAGTTTATGTTTTTATTTATTTTTATTTATTTATTTATTATTTATTATTTTTATTTATTTATTTTTATTTAGTTTAGTTTATTTTGGATTGTAATTTTAGTTTAGAAGTGTTGTGACATTACAAGTCAAAAAAGAGTGAGCGATCTGATATTTAGGTTCTATTGTTCAAAATGATGGTGAAATAGATGGAGATGTTATTAGTAGAATTCATGTTGGATGGTTGAAGTGGAGCAATGCATCTAGTCTATTGTGTGATAGAAAGCAGATAAACTTAAGGAAAAATTTTATAAGTGGTGGTAAGACCGCAATGATTTATGGTGCGAATGTTGGCCAATAAAAGAGAAGCATAAGACTACTAAGTTAAGTGTTACGAGATGAGGATGCTCGTGGGTGAGTAGCTTTACTCTGTGAGATAGAATGCAAAATGATGTAGAAAAGTTGGAGTAGCTCCAATGGCAGATAAATTTGGAGAGAGTAGCCTTAGATGGTTTGACCACATAAAGTGTCAGCCATCCAATGACCCGTTTAAGAGAGTGGATGCATTAGATTTGCTTTATGTTAAGAACGGTAGAGGAAGACCTAAAAAGAAATGGTTAAGATGTATATAAAATGACCTTAGTATACTTGAACTGAATGAGAATTTAACACAGAATAGGACAAAATAGAGACAAAGGATTCATGTAGCCAACCCCACTTAGTGGGATAATGGCTTGTTGTTGTTGTTGTTGTTTGTTGTTGTTTAGTTTATTTATTTTAGTTTTGGTTTTTTATTTTAGTTTATTTTTAGATTTAAGTTTAGGTTTAGGTTTATTTTTTAGTTAAGTTTTATTCTTATTTTATTTTTAGGCTTAGTTTTATTTTTATTTTGGTTTAGGTTTAGGTTTTTATTTTTTAATATTAGGTTTAGGTTTTAGGTTTTTATTTTAGGTTTATTTTTAGGTTTTATTTTCTAATTTAGGTTTAGGTTTAATTTTAATTTATTTTATGTAATTTAGGGTTTAGGTTTAAGTTTAGGTTTACTTTATTTTAAGTTTAGGTTTAGGTTTATTTATTTTAGTTTTTTATTTTAGTTTAGTGGTTTATTTTATTTATTTTAAGTTTATGTTTTTTTAGTTTTGGTAGTTATTTATTTATTTAGTTTAATGTCAGTTTAAGTTTTATTTAGTTTTATCATTTATTTTAGCATTTATTTTATTAGGTAGTTATCTTATTTAGTCTTAGTTTAGTTTAAGTTTTATTTATCTTTATCTAGCCTAGTTTATTTTATCTTATCTTAGGTCTGCCCATGTATTTATTTATTTTACGTAGGTTTAATCCATGCCCAGGTTTTATGAGCCCAGGGCACAGAGTCAGTGTAGTGAGCCCAGGCCTCAGGGCCTGGTGGAGTCAAGAACTCCAGGCACAGTGCCCAGGTCCAGGCCCAGGCCTCAGGATCAGGATCAGCTCAGGGGCCTTTAGGCCTGTGGCTCAGCCAGAGATAGGGTCATAGGGCCCAGCCAGAACCCACTGAGGTCAGTCCAGGCCTCAGGGCCCATAGTGGCCAGGGCTAGGGCTAACCTGGGTCCCAGGATCTGGCCCAGCCTCGGATCAGGGCCCAGGATCTTGGCCTCAGTCATCCTGGCAGGCTCATCCAGTGTCACTCAGGGCCTAGCTTTGTGGGTCTTGTGGCCTGGCCCAGAGGGCTCAGGGCTCAGTGGCTCAGGCCTGCGGGCAGTGGCCTGGGGTCAGGCTCATTACCAGACTAGGGTCAGGCCTGGCAGCCCAGGGCCCAGAGCCCAGTGGGGCCAGGCCCAGGGCCTAGGGCCTGAATCCAGGCTCAGTTAGTGGCCTTTCTGCGCCAAGCAAACTGACTCAGGTCATCTAGCCTATTTTACCCATTCTATTTATCTTAGGTATCTTTATCTTTATCTTAGGCTCATTTTAGGATCATTCATCATATCACATCTAGCCTTTATCTTATCTGGCCTTTATTCCCCTTATCCATCTTTCTTAGCCTAGTCCAGGCCTTTCTCCATCTATCTTAGCATTATAGCCATGCCATATTCTTTAGGCCTTGTGGGCTCAGGGCCCAGGCCTGGCTCCAGGGCCTAGGCCCAGGCCCAGGATCCAGGCCCAGTGTCAGCCAGAGCCCAGGGCCCAGGTCCAGGTCCAGCCAGCCTCAGGATCTGTGGGCTCAGGGTCACCTGCCTGGCCAGTCAAGACTCCAGTGGCCTGGCCCATGCCTCAGGCCTGTGGCCCAGGGTCTTAGGCCCAGGGCCCAGGTCCAGGCCTGGTCAGTCAGTCAATGTTGGGCCAGTCAGCCTGGGCCTGATCTTGGCCCAAAGTCAGCCAGTATTCTGCCAGGATCAACACTCAGCCTGGGCCCAGCCTCAGGGTCCTGTGGCTCAGTGGCCTTGTCAGGGCAGTCTGGGGCTCAGAGCCCAGTCTCAGGCCTGGAGCCTGTGGCCTGGCCCAGTATCTTGTGGCTTAGGTTGGCCTGCCCAGATCTAGCCAGTGTCATGAGGCCTCAGGGTGCCCAGTCAGGGCCCATGGCCTAAATGGTGGTCCTGATCAGGCCTGGCCTGGCACAGCCTGTGGCCTAGGGCCTTGGTATTATAATCTGGGCTCAGCAGTGGGCCTGGAGTCCAGCTCAGTGGTTGGGCCCAGGGCAGGCCCAACACTGAGCTCAGGTCATCTTTGGCCTGGGCACAGGGTCAGAGATTTATTTTATTTTCTTTATTTATTTTTATTTTCAAAACCATGCAAATCCAGTTAGCTTATTTATTTATTTATCTTATATTTATCTTAATTTTGATTTAGGTTTATTTATTTTATTTAGTTAGTTTATTTTATTTTTTTTTATCTTTTATGTTTATTATTAGATCTTTTATTTAGGTTTATTTTTTATTTTTAGGTTTAAATTGATTTTATTTTAGGTTTTAGGTTTTAGGTTTTATTTTAGGTTTATTTTTAAGTTTTATTTTTATTTTATGTTTAGGTTTCTTTTTAATTTATTTTATTTTATTTTAGTTTAGGTTTAGGTTTATTTTATTTTTTTTAGGCAGTAGGTTTTCTTTATTTTAGCCTAGTTTATTTTAAATTTGGTTTTAGGTTTATTTTATTTTTATTTTAGGTTTGGTTTCTTTTAGTTTAGGGTTTTTTTTATTTTTATTTGTTAGGTTTATTTTAGGTTTATCTAAGTTTTGGTTTTATTTCATTTAATTTTAATTTTTTATTTTATTTATTTTTTATTTTTTATTTAATACTTTAGGTTAGATTTAGCTTTTTTAGTTTGGGGTTTATGGTTTGTAGTGGGGTGTGTTTAGGGTTTAGGGCTGTGATTTAGGGTTTTGGATTATTTTTTTAGGTTTAAGGTTTAGAGTTTTGGGTTTAGTGTTTAGGTTTTAGGGCTTAGGGTTTTAGGGATTAGGATTTATGATTTAGGGTTAAAAGTTTTTAGGATTTAGGATTTAGGGTTTAGGGTTTAGTGTTTAGGTTTTAGGTTTAGGGTTCAGGTTTTAGTTTAGGCTTTATGGTTTATGGTTTTTTTTAATAGAGTACAAATTCCTATTCAAAATTTCTTCTTCTTGATTTCATCAACCAAGTAACATACCAAGTTTTGTAAGACACAAGCAAAAACATAGATAAAAAATGAGCAGGCATAGAGCAAGTCAAAAACCCTAGATAACTTGAACCATCTCTACTATAAAGACACAGTTCCATAAGCAATAGATCGAATAGGTCATCCTTCAGTTTCTCTAGTTCCCATCAAAACCAACCCGACATCTAAAGTAGTGGGATCCACCATGGTTGTAACCTCTCTCCCTCCTCCCACCTCCACAACCACCACTACTCCGACCACCACCTCCATATCCACCAGATCTTTAGATCCCCCACCACCACTGCGATAATCACTTCCTCTACCTTCGCCTCCACCACCAGATCTAGATTGAGTCTTTTTGATTATGATGTTCTTACTATCAAGGTTCTACCCATTCTTAAGGTTTAGGTTTAGCTTTAGCTTTATTAGGTTTTAAAGTTTAGGTTTTTTTTTAAATTTATTTAGTTACTTTAGCTTTAGGCTTAGGGTTTGGGGTTTAGGGTTTAGGGTTTAGTGTTAAGGTTTAGGGTTTAAGAGTTGGGGTATGGGTTAATGCTTTTAGGGTTAAAGGTTTGGTTTAGGGTTTAGAATAGGTTTAGGGTTTAGGGTTTAGGATTTAGGGTTTATCTTTTTTTTTTATTAAGTAAACCTGTAAGTTTAGGTTTATTTAGTTTATTTTACTTTTTATTTATATTTAGGTTTATTTTTTATTTTTATTTAGTTTAGTTTATTTATTTTAAGTTTAATTATGTTAGTTTAGGTTTTTTTATTTTAGTTTCTTTTTTAGGTTTTGGTTTAGGTTTATGTTAATTTTTAATTGAGTTTTATTTTTATTTTATTTTTTAGGTTTAGGATTTATTTTTTAGGTTTAGGTTTAGGTTTTATTTTATTTTTTAAGTTTTAGGTTATTATTTTATGTTTATTTTAGGTTTTATTTTAGTTTAGTTTAAGTTTTTTAGTTTATTTTATTTATTTAGTTTTACTCTTTAAGTTTTAGTGTGTAGGTTATTTATTTATTTTAGTTTATTTTATTTTATTTTATTTTATATCTTAGGTTTATTTTGTTTTTGTTTAGGATTTAGGTTTATTATTTATTTATTTTGTGTATTGTTTTAAGCTTTATTTTAGTGTTTTATTTAGTTTCATTTTATTTTATTTTAGGTTTATTTTATTTTTTTCATTTAGTTTTATTTTATTTTGGACTTTATTCCAGGTTTATTTTATTTTAGTTTAGTTTAGATTTTATTTATTTTATTTTAGTTTATTTATTAGTTCATTTTATTTTCTTTGGCTCAGTTTTAGCTTTAGTTTAGTTTTACATTTATTTTTCATTTTATCCAGCTCAGTTTTATTTATCTTATTTAGGTTTATTTAGCTCAGTTTTTGTGATTAGGCCCAGTTTCAGTGGCTCAGCCTTCTGGCCCAGGATAGGCCCAGGACTCAGGTCAGTGCCTGGTGCCCAGTGGCCCAGGCTCAGTTAGCTCAGGCCTAGGGCCTCAGGGCCCAGGCCAGTCAGTGTCAGCCAACCCAGGTCACTGGCCCAAGATCTGCCTAAGATCCAGTGGTAGGATCTCAGCTCACCTGTGCAAGAGCCTGGCTCATTTTGTGAGGGCTTCAAGCCCAGTGCTCAGTGGTGGAGGGCCGGGGATCAGCATTGGCCCAGGCCCAGGCCCAGTGGCCTGGGTCAGTGGTTGGCCTGGGGCTCAGTGGCTCAGGGTATGGTTGGGTGTTTTAGAGTTTAAAATCAAGCAAACCCACCAAAGGTAGTTAATTTATTTAGATTATTTTTTTATTTATTGAGCTTATTTATTTTTATCTTATGTAAGTTTATTTTTTTATTTTATTTTTGTTTTATTTATTTTAGTTTATTTATTCTTAGTTTAGATTTTATTTATATTAGTTTAGTTTATGTTTATTTTTAGTTTAGTTTTATTTTTATTTTATTTTAGGTTTAGGTTTTTTTAAGTTTGGCTCAGTTTAAGTTATTATTTTTTTTATTTTTTTAGGTTTAGGTTTTAAGTTTTTATTTAAGTTTATTTTAGGTTTTTTATTTTTAGTTGAGGTTTAGGTTTATTTTCAATTTATTCTATTTTATTTAGTTTAGGGTTTAGGTTTCATTTATTTTTGGTTTTAGTTTAGGTTTTGTTTATTTTATCTTAGTTTATTTGAGTTTAGATTTATGTTTATTTTATTTTGTTTATTTTAGATTTAGGTTTTTTTTTAGCTTAAGGGTTAGGTTTTTTTATTTTATTTTTTAGGTTTAGTTTTATTTAGTTTTTCTTTATTTTATTTTTCATTTACTTTATTTTTTATTTTATTTTAGTTTTATTTTATTTAGGTTTTTTTTATATTTATGTTTATTTTATTTTTTTAGTTTTGGTTTATGTTTTTATTTATTTTATTATATTTTAGTTTTTACTTTTTATTTTATTGTATTCTTAAGTTTAGGTTTAAGTTTCAATTTAAGTTTAGGTTTAGGTTTTAGTTTAAGATTTTATTATTTTTATTAATTTTATTTTATATAGGATTAGGTTTTATTTATTTATTTTATCTTTATCCATTATTTGGTCTAATTTTATGATTTTAGATTTTTCACTACTTTTTTAGGCTCAGGGTTTTAGGTTTGGTTTAGGGTTATAGGTATTTTTAGGTTTAAAGTTGTTTTAGGGTTTAGGTTTAGTAGTTAGGTTTATTTAGGGTTTAGGTTTAGGTTTTAGGTTTTTAGTAAAAGTTTATTTAGTTATTTTTTATTTAATTTTGTTTATTTTATTTTTTATTTTTATTTTTATTTAATTTTATTAATTTAGTTTAGTATTCATTTTGTTTTTATTTTTTAGGTTTAGGTTTAGGATTATTTTTAGTTTAGGTTTTAGGTTTTATTTTAAGTTTATTTTTAGGTTTTATTTTTTTTTATTTAGGTTTATTTTTTTAATTTATTTCATTTTATGATTTAAGTTTGGAGGTTTAATTTATTTTAGGTTTACATTTAGGTTTTTTTTTAGTTTAGTTTAGTTTTAGGTTTATGTTTATTTTATTTATTTTAGGTTTAGTTTTTTTGTTTGTAAGGTATATTTTTTTAATTATTTTAGGTTTTATTTATTTTATTTATTTTAGGTTTAGATTTTATTTAGTTTTATTTTATTTATTTAAGTTTATTTTATTTTATTTTAGATTTAGATTTTATTTTTTAGGTTTTATTTTTTAGTTTAGTTTAGGTTTTATTTATTTTATTTTAGTTTAGTTTTATTTTTATTTTATTCTCTTTTTTGGTTTAGGTTTAGATTTAGGTTTATGTTAAGGTTTAGGTTTTACTTTAGGCTTAGGTTTTATTTTATTTATTTATTTTATTTTGGTTTAAGTTTTTTATTTATTTTATTTTTGGGGTTTGTTTAGTTTAGGTTTAGGTTTTTATCTTTTTAGTGTTTAGGGTTTAGGGTTCAGTGTTTAAGTTTAGGGTTTAGGGTTTGGGGAAGAGAGGTTAGGGCTTAAGGTTTAGGGTTTAGGTTTTAAATTTTAGGGTTTGGGGTTTTAGGGTATAAGGTTTGGGGTTTATGGTTATTAGGGTTTAGGGTTTAGGGTTTAGAGTTTTAGTTTTAGGTCTAGGGTTAAAGTTTTAGTTTATGGTTTTGGCTTTTTCTTCTAATTGGGAACAAACTAAGATTCAACATTTCTTTTTTTCGAGTTCATCAACCAAGTAACAAACTAAGTTTTCTAAGACATAAGCGATGATAGATAAAAAATGAGAACGCGTAGAGAAATCAAAAACCTTAGATAACTAGAACTGTCTCTACTATAAAGACACAATTCCATAAGGAGCAGATCATATCAGTCATTCTTCAGTTTCTCTAGTTCCCATCATAGCCAACACTATCTCTCGAGTAGCGTGATCCACCATTATATCCTCGATCTCTCCCTCTGCCACCACCATAACTATAACCATCCCCTCCTCCTCGAGCAACCACCATAGCTACCACCACCTCCATATTCACCAAGACCTCGATCCGCCACCACTATGATGATAACCGCCTATGCCTTCTGCCTCCAATGCCGATCTGGACTGAGCGTTGACTGTAATGTTCTGCCATTAAGGTTCCGCCCAATCTTAGGTTTAGATTTATTAGGTTTTATTGTTTAGGTTTATTTTTAATTTATTTAGTTACTTTAGTTTAGGTTTATTTTTAGGGTTATGGTTTAGGTTTAGGGTTTAGGGTTTAGATGTTGTTGGGTTTAGGTTTGTTTAGGGTAGTTTAGGTTTAGGTTTAGGGTTAGAGTTTGTGGTTTTAGATTTAGGGTTTAGGGTTTAGGTTTTGTTTAGGTTTAGTTTTGCCTTTAGTGTTTGGTTTAGGGTTTGGGGTTTATGCTAGTTTAGGGTTTATGATTTAGTGTATTGGTTTTTTAGGGTTTAGAGTTTAGAATTATAGTTTAGGTTTAGAGTTTAGGTTAATTAGGGTTTGGGTTTATTTTATGGTTTAGAATTTTTTAAAATTAAATGGTAGGTTTAGTTTATTTATTTTAGTATATTTTATTATTTATTTTAGTTAGTTTATTTTATTTTAATTTAGGTTTATTTTATTTAATTTAGTTTATTTATTATTTATTTATTTTAGGTTTTATTTTAGCTTATTTTAGGTTTAAGTTTAGTTTATGCTTATTTTATAGTTTAGTTTATTTTTATTTTAATTTTAAGTTTAGGTTTATTTTTTTTTATGTTTAGGATAAGGTTTTTTATTTTATTTATTTAGGTTTAGGTTTAAGGTTTTAATTTTGGTTTATTTTAGGTTTATTTTTAATTTAGGTTTTGTATTTTTTAATTTATTTTATTTTATTTTGGGTTTATTTTAGGTTTAGTTTAGGTTTTCTTTTATTTTATTATTTTATTTTATCTTGGTTTTTTGGTTTTATTTAGTTGATTTAGGTTTAGTTTTAATTTAGGTTTAGGGTTTAGGGTTTAGGATTTAGAGTTTAGAGTTTAGGATTTAGGATTTAGGGTTTAAGGTTTAGGGTTTTAGGGTTTAGGGTTTAGGGTTTAGTGTTTAGTGTTTAGTGTTTAGGGATTTTAGGGTTTACGATTTAAGGTTTATGGTTTAGGTTTTTGATCTAGGGTGCAAGTTTTAGTTTAGGGTTTACAATTTTTTTAATCGAGAACAAATTCAGATTCAACATTTCTTCTTTTCAATTTCATCAACCAAGAGATGACACAGATAAAAAATGAGCATGCATAGATTAAATCAAAAACCTTAGATAATTAGAACTGCCTCTATTATAAAGACTAAAGATAAAGTTCTATAAGTAGCAGATCGGATCGATCATTCTTCGGTCTCTCCAGTACCCATCAAAACAACCTCGACCTCTTGAGTAGCGGGATCCACCATGATATCCGATCTCCATCCACCACCATAGTCAGAACCTCCAAAGCTCCTCCCACCTCCATAACCACCACTACTCCAACCACCACCTTAATATCCACGCATCCAAATCCCCAACCACCACTGATGACCGCCACCTCTCGCCTCCATTGCCGATCTAGACAGCCTTGACAAGGACGTTCTGCCATCAAGGTTCTCAATTCTTAGAGTTTAGGTTTAGGTTTATTAGGCTTTGGGTTTAGGTTTATTTTTTAATTTATTTAGTTACTTAGTTTAGGGTTTAGGTTTAGGTTTAGGTTTAGGTTTAGTTTAGGTATAGGGTGTGTAGGGTTTATGGTTTAGAGTTAATGGTATTAGGGTTTATGCTTTTAGGGTTTAGAGTTTAGGATTAGGGTTTAGGGTTTAGGGTTTAGGTTTTTTTAGGGTTTATGGTTTAGGTTTTAAGTATAGTGTTCAAGTTTTAGTTTAGTGTTTAGGGTTTTTTATTTTTTTTAACAGAGAACAAATTCAGATCTAACATTTCTTCTTTTCAATTTCATCAACCAAGTAACACACCAAGTTTGTAAGACACAAGTGATGACGATAAAAAAATGAGCACACAAAGAGAAATCAAAACTTTAGATAACTAAAATCATCTCTATTATAAAGACAGTTCCATAAGCATCGATAGGATCGATGCTCTTCAATTTCTTTAGTTCCCATCAACCACCACCTCTCAGTAGTGGATCCACCATCATATCCTGGTCTCTCCTCCCGCCACCACCATGGTGTAACCTCCATCGCTCCTCCCGCCTCCATAACCACCACTGCTCCGACCACCACCTCCATATCCACCAGCACCTATAGATCTCCCACCACAAATGTGATAACCATCGTTTCTGCCTTCATCTCCACCACCAGCTCTAGACTGGGCCTGGTTGATGGTGATGTTCCTACGATCAAGGTTCTGCCCATTCTTAGGGTTTAGGTTTAGGTTTAGCTTTATTAGGTTTTAGGGTTTAAGTTTACTTTTAAATTTATTTAATTACTTTTGGTTTAGGTCTAGGGTTTGGGGTTTAGGGTTTAGGGTTAGGTTTAGAGTTGGGTTTAGGGGTTTGTGTGTAGGGTTTAGGGTTTAGGGTTTAGGTTTAGGGTTTAGGGTTTAGGGTTTTAGAGTATAGGGTTTAGGGTTTAGGATTAGGGTCCTTTTATTTTTATTTTTATTATTTTTTATTTTTTTTAAATTAAGTAAACTCGTAGGTTTAGGTTTATTTAATTTATTTTGCATTTTTATTTGTTTTTATTTATTTTATTTTTTTATTTTTATTTAGGTTTATTTTTATTTATATTTAGTTTAGTTTATTTATTTTAGTTTAGTTTTTTTATTTTAGTTTATTTTAGGTTTAGGTTTTGGTTTAGTTCATTTTTAGTTTAGTTTTTTTAGGTTTAGGTTTTTTTTTTTTATTTTAGGTTTAGGTTTAGGTTTTTATTTTATTTTTTTTTGTTAAGCTTTAGGTTTATTTTAAGGTTTTATTTTTTTTGTTTAGGTTTAGGTATAGTTTATTTTTTTAGGTTTAGGTATTATTTATTTTAATTTAGCATTAGGTTTATTTTTTATTTTTTTTTAAGTTTATGGTTTAAGTTTTATTTTTTTTTATTTATTTTAGGTTTCTTTAGTTTAGGTTTTTGTTTTTATTTTATTTTATTTTATTTTAGGTTTAGTTTTATTTTATTTAGGTTTTATTTTTAATTTAGTTTACATTTTTATTTATTTTATTTTATTTTAATTTTTTATTTTATTTTCTTATAGGTTTAGGTTTAGGTTTAGGTTTTGGTTTAAGTTTTAGTTTAGGTGTTTAATTTATTTTATTTTTTAATTTATTTGGGTTTAGGTTTTTTTATTTATTTATTTTTTAGGTTTTATTTAATTTAGGTTTAGGTTTTTAGCTTTTTAGGGTTTAGGGTTAGTTTCGGGTTTAGGGTTTAGGGTTTAGGGTTTAGGGTTTAGGGTTTAGGTTTTAGGTTTTAGGATTTAGGGTTTAGGATTTAGGGTTTTAGGGTTTAGGGTTTAGGGTTTAGGGTTTAGGATTTTTAGGATTTAGGGTTTAAGTTTTAGGTTTAGAGTTCAAGTTTTAGTTTAGGATAGGGTTTTTTTTAGCAGAGAATAAATTCGGATTCAACATTTCTTCTTATCGATTTCATCAACCAAGTAACATTGCAAGTTTTCTAAGACACAAGAGACAACATAGATCAAAATTGAGCACGCATAGAGCAAATCAAAAACCTTAGATAACTGAAATCATATACTATAAAGACATAGTTCCATATGCAGTAGATCGGATTGGTCATTCTTCAGTTTCTCTAGTTCCCGTCATAACCACCTCAATCTCTCAAGTAGCGGGATCCACCATCACATCCCCGGTCACTCCCTCTACCACCACCACGGCGGTAACTTCCGTTGTTCCTCCCACCTCCATAACCATCACTGCTCTGACCACCACCTCCATATCCACTAGCACCTCCAAATCCCCCACCACCACTGTGATAACTGCCACCTCTGTCACCTACCTACCGAGCTCCCGGTTGACGATGATGTTCCTATCATCAAGGTTCTACCCATTCTTATTGTTTAGGTTTAGGTTTAGGTTTATTAAGTTTTATGGTTTAGGTTAAATTTTTAATTTATTTAATTACTTTAGGTTTAGGTTTAGGTTTTGAAGTTTAGGGTTTATGGTTTAGTGTTTAGGTTTTTAGGTTTCATGCTTTTAGTGTTTAGGCTTTATGGTTAGGGTTTAGGATTTAGGGTTTAGTGTTTAGCCTTTAGGGTTTAGGGTTTAGGTTTAGCATTTGGTTTAGGGTTTAGAGTTTTAGTGTGGTTAGATTAAGTTTGGGTTTAAGGTTTAAGGTTTAGGTTTAGGGTTTAAGGTTTTAGGGTTGTTTAGGATTTAGGGTTTAGGTTTAGAGAGTTTAGGGTATGTTTTGAGATGTTAGAATTTTATTACCATAGAAGGAAAAGATTCAATGTTCTTAGAAGGGTTAAAGCTCTAAAATTTTACTCTCTCAGCTACAAGAAACCTAAAGAGCTAAACCCATCTAAGTACATTAGAAAATGAAAACAAAACAAAAGAGCAAATACAATAGCAAAAAATCATAAGAGAAAAATACAGAGTAAGACTAAAATAAATCTTGAAAATAGTAAAAGAATGAGTCAACAATAGTATAAAAGAAATCAGAACAACACAGGCAAAAAAGTCATAGCTAAAAGGATAAGGATAAAGAGAGGAAAAGGAGAGTGTTGAGAAAGAGAATGCTCGTTAGGATCATCTCAAGGGGCAACAATACATATGAGCATCCAAACTTCATAAAGAGGGTTACAATCATATGTAATGCTACCAACCGAGAGAATAGGTGAGTAACATCAAAGCCATCATAGCGATACCGATACAAGAAAACATCAAGACCAGAATAGTGTTCTAGATCGCAATAAAGAGAAACCTAACAACTAGCCAAGACAAACTGCCAAATAAAAACCACAAAAAATTAATCACAATAACCCATAGTGAGGCTAGAACAAAGTAAAAACACCAACAACAACCATTACCCAAATACCAATCCAAGCTCTAAACCAGGGAAAACCAGAACTAGTAATCATCACTGCACATGCCGAAAGAGAAATAACCAACACAACCAAGATAGGACCCCTCAAGCCAAAGTCCCAACAAGTACCACCACCAAAAACTAGTGAGCAACACAAATGATTAAATAGTAAAATGAAACCATCAATTGAAGGAAATAGAACTAGTGCAAATCAATAAGACAAGACACACATAAAAATAAAGGCCAAAAACACTAAAAACCAAAAAGTCCAATCCAAAAGGATCAACAAAGGTTCAACTAGCACAACAAAAGGCTCCTGCAAATTTTCCAAGAAGAAGGAAAAGACCAACAAGGAAAAAATCAACCAACCAAGATTCTAAGGATAGCTAAAAGACCTCCAACCAAACGAGCTATGTAAAATAGCCATAAGGAAACCACCAGAGAACAACCCATAATACGTAACCAATAAAAGAAGCATCCCTAATAGCCAAGGAAAAGTAGAAAACTAACAAAGTACCATAAAATAAAGGTCCAAAAGAAGCACAACAACCATAGAAAGGCAACAAGAATAGCTAGGACATACAAAAAAACCAAACTTCCCCAAAGAATAAAGACTAACGACATGAAGTATAATAACAACAAAATGTGTTCCAAACAATGCACCCAATGAGGCTAATCGGAGAATAACCAAATGCAAAACCAAGGCAAAAGAAGGATCTAGCAATAAACAATAAGGAACTAGGAGGCAAACCCAAAAAAGTAGCTAGGAAATTCTTTAAAAGAAGGTTCAGAAAGGCAACAACCAATAGTAATTCCCACTAGAAAGGCCACCCATCCAACCATGAAAAACCAATAAAAAGTAATTCGAGTTCAAGAGGAGAGCCAACAAACCAACCTGTGTAGAAAATAGAAAGCTAGAGTAGAAACCATCTGATCCACCAACAACTAGAGTAACAAAGCACATGAGTTAGTCTCTTTAGGGAGTGAGTTTAAGGACTTAGTCTCTTTCTAAAAAATAAATAGCCTAGCTATCTTGCATAAGACTTGCCTACATGTATTTAAAATCATAGGAGTTTTTTGGTGGCCACCCCCAGGTAGTTGTAAGTCCAAGCTGTCGGGTGGTTTGTCCTCTCTTGTGGAGGTAAACCAAATACCCATTTTCGCCTTAGATTTAGGTTGTGTTTTTGGCCCTCACCGAAGCTCCCTAGATTTAGGTTCTAAGGATGCTTTTCCCCTTTTGAGCCATATGCATAATTCCTCGCCTCTTAGGCATTTCCTTAATATTGTGTTAAGGGATGTTAAGTTCTAAATTTCTAATGAAAAGATCAAACTCAAACAAACTAAATCAATTTCTAAAATATAAAGCCCAATTATAGGATAGTTTGAGATACTTGCTAGGTTTCCTAGCATCATGGGCATCTCCTACTTATCTTCCATTTTGGCTTAGATAATAACTCCCTCTTTTGACCAATCCCATTTGATCTTCAAAATAAACCAATCGATTGATAGTCCTTCCTATTGAAATCTTCAAAGAAAATGATCATTCACCTTAATTGAGAGTTTTCCTAAGGGATCCTATCCCCAGATGTAATTAACTATGAGGGCTTGCTAGGAACTTAACAACCCATTTAAATAAACTGCATTACTTCTCCATGTGAAGTAGGGAAGAATCTCTAGTACATATGTAGACCCATCGCCCCAGTGTCCTTTGAGGTGATTAGGTCCATTAAAGGGTAGTGACTTCTATCTTTTGAGCCAGTACACTATTCTTTGATGATATACTCGATCACCAGAATAAAAACATCTATGAATCTGCCTGGCATTCTATATAAAAGACAAATTTTTATAAGGTTTCCTATTTCTTTTCTAACCAATAGATTTGAAAGGTGACTCCCCAATAGGAATTTATTCACCATAATATTATAACCAAACTAAAATAAACTAAAATGTACAATAACATTAGTAACACACCACCACATTCATGTATATGTGAAGTTGTATTGTTATGTATATTATATTTTAATATTCTTTCAAATAATATATTATCTTAAATTACACCTTAAAATGAATCACTTTAAGCAAAAAAATTATAAAATTTGGTTGAAAAATGAACATTTATTTTGAAGGAAAAATTCCATTCTTTTGATTAAATGACACACTATAGCACACCCCCAATGATGTTTTCTAAAGTCTACCTTAAATTTGGTGAAATCCCATCAACTCATCCTATAAATTAGTGTTTTTAAGAATTATACCAGTACAAACTCTACTACATCATACTATAACAAACTAAAATATGTTAAACAACATGTAGTAATACACAATAGTATGCTATAATGCATGATGCTACACTATGGTATGGCATCCTATATTATAATACACTATAACATATTATATTATATTATATTATATTATATTATATTGCATATCACATCAAAAAGGATTTCTTAAGATAAAAAATTATAAAATTATTCTAAATAATAAAAAAGTATATATTTTAGTCATATCACTTACATATTTTAAATTGAAATAATATATTATGATGCCATGCTCTACCTATTATGAATTTGGCCAAATTCCTCCATTTTAAAGTCTAAATCAACATTTTTATAAATAATGCTAGTGTAAGCTTGACATTATTGCAAAATACTAAAAGAATTTAAAATGCATAGAATAATATATTATGATATATGATGCTATACTATGCTACAACTTATAATATTTATTTTTAACATAAAATCTTACTTTTTAGACTACAATTGGCATATAGCACCTTCGGTACTACAACCTAATTCCCAATTCAAATTTAATAAATTTCATCATTTGATTTATTAAATAAATATTTTTATGATATATATTAATATAGACTATATATCATAATACCATAATATACTAAAACATTTCAAAACATCTTATAACATCCAAAACACATCACTACATGCTCAAATATATGATACATTATACTAATAATAAATTATATTATAATATGATTTAGGTAGGGTTTAGGGTTTTCAAATCTCTAATAGGCAAGGGAAAGTCTCTTAAAGACATTTTCTTTAGCTATCATAACTATGTTAGGATTAGGTCATTCTTTATATGTACTCCTAATGGCATCTTTATTCAAGGTTTAGAGTTTAGGGTTTAGGATTAGGGTTTAGGGTTAGTTTAGGGTTTAGGGTTTAGGGTGAGTTTAGGGGTTAGTTTAGGTTAGGGTTTAGGGTTGTAGTTTTTTTGGTTATGGTTTAGGTTTTTTGTGTTTGGTTTGTAGTTTGGGTTTAGTTTAGGTTTTGGTTTAGGTTTGTGTTTTTAGGGTTCTTGGGTTTAGTTTATGGTGTGGGTTTAGGGTTTAGGGTTCAGTTTAGGGTTTTGGTTTTAGGTTTGGGTTTAGGTTTTAATTTATTTTAGAATTTAGGTTCAAGGTTTTTTAAGAGAATAAATTCAGATTCAACATTTCTTTCAATTTCATCAACCAAGTATCACCCCATGTTTTCTATGACACAAGCATGACATAGATAAAAAAATGATCACCCATTAGCAAATAAAACCTTATGTAAGTAGAACTCCAATAAAGACACCAAGAGATCAATTGTTCTTCAATTTCTCCACTTCCTATTAGAACCATCCCTGCCTGTTGAGTAGCGGGATTCACCATCATATCCCTGATCTCTCCCTCCACCACCCCCATGATGATAATCTCCACCTCTCCTCCCACCTCCATAAACCACCACTACTCTAACCACCACTTCCATATCCACTAACACATCCAGATCCCCCACCACCACTATAATAACTGCCGCCTTTGCCTTCCCCTCCACCGCCAGATATAGATTGAGCTTAGTTGACGGTGATGTTCCTACCATCAAGGTTCTACCCATTCTTAGAGTTTGGGGTTTAGGGACTCAGGTTTATGGTTTAGAGTTGTAGGTTTTAGTATTTAGGGTTTAGGGTTTAGATTTTAGGGTTTAGAGTTTAAGATTTTGGGTCTAGGTTTAGGTTTGTCAATTAGCTTTATTGTTTAGAGTTTTTTAGGGTTTTGGGTGGGTTGGGTTTAGGGTTTTAGGGTCAGTTTGTAGGTTTAGGGTTAAGGTTTTAGGGTTAGGGTTTAAGATTAAGGTTTTTTATTTATTTATTTTATTATTATTTTTAAATTAAGTAAACCCATAGGCTTAGTTTATTTAGTTTATTTTTTTATTATTTTTAGTTTATTTTATTTTAATTTTAATTTAAGTTTATTTTATTTTTATTTAGTTTAGTTTATTTATTTTAGGTTTATTTATTTTTAGGTTTTTTTATTTTAGTTTAATTTTTAGGTTTAGGTTTAGGTTTAGGTTTATTTAGTTTATTTTATTTTATTATATTTTAGGTTTAGGTTTTTATTTTAGGTTTATTTTTAGGTTTTATTTTAGTTTATTAGCTTAATTTTAGTTTATTTTATTTAAGAGTTTAAGTTTAGGTTTATGTTTAGTTTATTTAGCTTTATTTTAGATTTTATTTATTTTAGTTTAGTTTATTTTAGTTTAGGTTTAGGTTTATTTTATTTTTATTTTAGGTTTTTTTTTTTAGTTTAGGTTTAGGTTTTATTTTTATTTATTTTTAGGTTTTTTTTTAGGTTTATTATTTAAGTTTAGGTTTTAATTTTAGGTTAATTTCATTTATTTTTATTTATATATTAGGTTTTTTTATTTTAGGTTTATTTTATTTTTGGTTTTAGGTTTTTATATATTTATTTTAGTTTTATTTTATTTTTTTTATTTTATTTCATAGGTTTGGTTTAGGTTTTATTTTTTTATTTTTATTTTATTTAGGTTTGTTTTTTATTATTTTATTTTTAGGTTTTATTTAGTTTATTTAAGTTTTAGGTTTTAGAGTTTTAGGGTTTTTAGTGGTTTAGGGTTTGGGTTTAGGTTTAGGGTTTTGGGTTTAGGGTTTGTGTTTAGGATTTAGGGTTTTTTAGGTTTAGGGTTTTGGGTTTAGGTTTGGGTTTAGGGTTTAGGTTTTAGTTTATGGTTTAGAATTTAAGAGTGAAGGTTTTTTTTTAACAGAGAATAAATTTAGATTCAACATTTGTTCTTTTTAATTTCTTCAACCAAGTAGCACCCCAAGTTTTCTAAGACACAAGTGATGACATAGATAAAAAATAAGCACCCATAGTGCAAATCAAAAACCTTATATAAGTAGAATTATCTCTACTATAAAGAAAGTTTTATAAGCAGTAGATCAAATCAAGTGTTCTTTTCTAGTTCCTATCAAAACCACCTCTCTCAAGTAGCGATCCATCATATCCTCGATCTCTCCATCTACCACGTAACCTCTATCACTCCTCCCACCTCCATAACCACCACCTCACCACCATCTCCACATCACCTCACACGCAGATCCCCCTACACCACTATGATAACTACAACCTCTACCTTCCCCTCCATTACTAGATGTAGATTGAGCTTAGTTGATGGTGATTTTCTTGCCGTCATGGTTTTACCCATTCTTAGAGTTTAAGGTTTGTGGGATTGGTTAGGGTTTAGGTCAGGTTAAGGTTTTAGAGTTTAGATTTAGGGTTTAGAGGTGGTTTAGGTTTAGGTTTAGAGTTAGAGTTTAGGGTGGTTAGTTTAGGGTTTAGGGTTTAGGTTAGGGGTTTTAATTATTTTATATTATTTTTAAATTAAAAAGGTTTAGATTTATTTAGTTTATTTTATTTTTTATTTATTTTTTAGTTTAATTTATTAATTTATTTATTTTTTTATTTATTTGTTTATTTTATTTTAAGTTTATGTATTTTAGTTTAGGTTTTATATTTAGTTTATTTTAGGTTTAGGTTAAGGTTTAGGCTTATTTTAGTTTAGGTCTTTATTTTATTTATTAGTTTAGTTTAGGTTATTTTTAGGTTTATTTTAGGTTTTATATTTTAGTTTAGTTTAGGTTTATTTTAGTTTAATTTATTTATTTTAGTTTATGTTTAGGTTTAGTTTATTTTAGCTTTAGGTTTAGGTTTATTTATTTAGTTTAGTTTATTAGTATTAGTTTAGGTCATTTTAGTTTAGGTTTAGCTTTTATTTTATTTATTTTATATTTAAGGTTTATTGTGGGTTTATGTTATTATTTATTTTATTTTATTTTAAAGTTTATTTTATTTTATTTTATTTTGTTTTATTTAGGTTTTATTTTAGGTTTATTTTATTTTTAGTTTAGTTTGGATTTTATTTTATTTAGTTTAGTTTTTTTTTTTATTTTTATTTTATTTTTATTTAGGTTTGGTTTAGGTTTAGGGTTTAGTTTAGGTTTTATTTTATTTTATTTTCTTTAGGTTTGATTTTATTTTATTTTTAGGTGATTTAGTTTGGTAGTTCGATTTTAGGGTGGGTTTAGGGTTAGGGTGGAGGGTTTAAGATTTGGGGGGGTTTAGGGTTTAGGGTTTAGAGTTTAGGATTTATGGTTTAGGATTTAGGGTTTACGATTTAGGATTTAGTGTTTAAGGTTTTAGGGCTTAGGGTTTATGATTTAGGGTTTATGGTTTTAGGGTTTAGGTTTAGGGTTTAGGTTTGTAGGCTTAGGGCTTAGAGTTTAGGATTTAGGGCTCATTTTAGGGTTTAGGGTTTAGGTTAGGGTTTTTTTTAATTATCTTATTATTATTTTTTTTAAATTAAGTAAACCATGTTTAGGTTTATTTAGTTTATTTTTTAATCATTTTAATTTATTTTATTTTTAATTTTGATTTAAGTTTATTTTTTAATTTAGCTTAGTTTATCTATTTAGGTTTATTTTTTAGCTTAGGTTTTTTATTTTAGTTTATTTTTTATATTTTGGTTTAAGTTTAGGTTTATTTTTTTTTAATTTATTTTATTTTATTTTATATTTTAAGTTATTTTTATTTTGGTTTAGTTTTTTAGTTGGTTTAGGTTTTATTTTAGGTTTATTTTTAGGTTTATCTTTAGTTTAGGTTTAGGTTTATCTTTGTTTATTTTATTTTATTTACTTTAGGTTTAGGTTTAGGTTTAGGTTTAGGTTTAAGTTTTATTTAATTTATTTTATTTTGGGTTTATTTTATTTTTCTTTTAAGTTTTTTTTTTGTTTAGTGTTTAGGTTTTATTTTTTATTTATTTTTAGTTTTTATATTTAGGTAATTTGTTTAGGTTTAGGTTTTATTTAGTTTTTATTTTATTTTATTTTATGTTTATTTTATTTTTATTTTAAGTTTAATTTTTATTTTATTTAGGTTTTTTATTTTTTAGTTTAGTTTAGGTTTTCAATTAATTTATTTTCGTTTATTTTTTTTTCTTTTATGGTTTAGGTTTAGGTTTTAGCTTATGTTTTTAATTTTTATTTTATTTTATTTTGCTTTAGGTTTTTAGGTTTTTAGGGTTTAGGGTTGTGGATTTTAGGGTTTTGGGTTTAGGGTTTAGGAATTAGGGTTTTAGGGTTTAGGGTTTTGGGTTTAGGATTTTAGGGTTTTTTTTGTTTACGAAGCTTCAAGAAATAAACCCAACATAAAAGCTAAAAGTAGTTCCAAAAATGAAAAACAATTCAAACTTGTTTGCTTTAATAAAAGATGGATCTTAAGAAAAAAAAAAGGTTAAAACCATAGGTGCACAAACACGAAGATGCTAAGTGCCCAAAATAGTGAGGACTTAATAGACTAAGACTTGGGCTTTTCCTTCTTCTCTTTAAAAATAGCCAAGAGGGACAGGCCAGAAACCTTCACAACCTTGAACCTAACTTCGGGAATAACTCCTGTAACATGTCCTTTATAGCCAAATATAGTAATCAATACCTCATCATTTTCCTCATTGAAGTCCAAACAACCATCATTTGGAATGAAGGCTACAATCTTTATCCCATTCTTCATCAATTAGGCCCTAGGATATTTTTTGATAGCAGAGTTGGGTTGCTTTGCCTTAATGCCAATTTTTTCAAGTACAATGGCCTTTGCAAGAAAAGGTCATGTGAATGGCTTCTTCCATTCATTTCCAAGGTGACTTTTCTTGTATGATTTGTCTGCCCACCTCTAATTTCTTTTCTGTGTCTTCTATTTTTGACCAGCTCCCATACAACGTATTTTCCCCATCTTGAAGAAATCAAAGAAGACCCTCTACGTTCTAATTCGGGGAGTTCTGTGAGCCACAGTGATGACGGATGGGTTGAGAGCTCAATAGTTGGGAATTATTTAGCTTAGTTAGTTATTAGTTAGTTTTAGTTTTTAGTTAGTTAGTTAATAGTTAGTTTAGTATTTAGTTAGCTTTTTATATGTTTTTATTTGTTTTATTTTTCTATTTTTTTAAATTAAGTAAACTGGTAAGTTTAGGTTTATTTAGTTTATTTAGTTTAATTTTTAGTTATTTTAGCTTATTTTATTTTTTTTTATTTTTATTTAGGGTTTTTTTTAGATTTAAGTTTTATTTTTTATTTTTAGGTTTAGGTTTATGTTCTTATTTTATTTGTTTAAGTTTAGGTGTTAAGTTTTTATTATAGGTTTATTTTTATGTACTATTTTTTAGTTTAGGTTTAGGTTTATTTTTACTTTACTTTATTTTATTTGGTTTAGGTTTATGTTTAGGTTTAGGTTTTATTTATTTTAGTTTAGGTTTATTTTATTTTTATTTTAGGTTTAGGTTTTTTTTAGTTTATGGTTTAGGTTTTATTTTTTATTTATGTTTATGTTTTATTTTTAAGTTTATTTTTTAGGTTTAAGTTTTTTATTTAGATTATATTATGTTTTATTTTAGGTTTATTTAATTTTTATTTTAGGTATAGTTTTTTTTTAATTTGGTTTTATTTTTTATTTTTTTTAGTTTAGTTTAAATTTTTATTTATTTTATTTTATTAGTTTATTTATAATTATCTTTTATGTTTATCAGTTTAGGTTTAATTTTTTTTATTTTTTTGGTTTAGGTTTACTTTTTAGATTTTATTTATTTTAGCTCAGTTTTATTTTTTTAGGTTTAGGGTTTAGGTTTAGGTTTTTATTTTAGGTTTATTTTTAGGTATTATTTAGTTTAGGTTTAGATTTATTTTATTTTTATTTTATTTAGTTTAGGTTTAGGTTTTGTTTATTTTAGGTTTTATGTTTTATTTATTATTTAGTTTATATTAGTTTAGGTTTATATTTTTTTATATTTTATTTTTATTTAAGATTTAGTTTTATTTTAGGGTTTTATTTTTTATTTTATTTTATTTATAGGTTTTTTTAAGTTTAGGTTTATTTAGTATTTATTATTTAATTTTTTGGTTTATATTTTTATTTTTATTTTATTTATTTATTTTTTTTATAGTTTATTTTATTTTTAATTTAATTGGTTTATTTATTTTATTTTAGTTTATTTATTTTATTTATTTATTTTATGTTTAAGTTTTAGTTTGGGTTTTATTTTATTTATTTTATTTTTTATTTTATTTATTTATTTATTTTTAAGTTATTAACTTTATCTAGGTTTTAGGGTTTGGTTTAGGGTTTATTTTTTAGGGTAGTGTTTAGGGTTTAGGGTTTAGGGTTTAGAGTTTTTTTTATGTTTTTATTTTTTTGGTGGTCAGTTTAGTGGTTTTTAGGGTTTAGTGGTCAGGTGGCTCAGGTTTAGGGTTTTTAGTGGGTTAGTTGGGGTTATTTTGGAGTTTTAGTGGGGTTGGGGTTTAGTCAGTTAGGAGAGTAGGGATTATTATTATTTATTTATTTAAGGTTTAGCCCAGGTTGGGTAGTCATAATAGTTTAGGTTTGGATAGGTCAGGCCCAGAGTTTAAATGAGTATTATTTATTTTAGGTTAGGTAGTGTCAGGTTTAGTTTAGGCCCAGAGGTTTATTAGGGTTTATTTAGGCCCAGTTTTAGCTTAGAGTTTGGGGTGTAGGCCTTTAAGTGTAGGGTCAGGTCATTAAGTTAGATTATAATATGGTAGCCCAGGAGTTTAGGTTTATAGTTTAGTTTAAGATCCAGGAGGGTTTAGGTTTAGGTTTGGGTTAGGTAGGTTTTTTTAGTTATTTATGGTTTTGAGTTTAAGATTTTAGGGTTTAGGTTTATGGTATGGTAGTTAGTAGGTCTTAGGTTTAATATTTAGTTTATTTATGGCTTTTTAGGTTTGTGGTAGGATTTATGGTTTAGTTTAGGATTTTAGGGTTGTGGTAGAGATTATGGTTTGGGGTTTTAGGGTTTTGGGTTTAGGGTTTAGGGTTTTATTTTTTTTTTTAGGGTTCTATTTTAGGGTTTAAGTTTTGGTTTAGTTTAAGTTTATTTTAATTAAGCAAACCAATAGCTTTAGGTTTTCTTTAGTTGATTTTAGTTTTATTGGTTTAGGGTTTAGATTTTTTTAAAAAAAAAATTAAGAAACCCTATAGGTTTTGGTTTATTTAGTTTATTTAGTTTATTCTTTATTTATTATAGTATATTTTATTTTTTATTTTTCTTTATGATTATTTTTTATTTTTATTTAGTTTAATTAATTTATTTTATTTTTATTTTTTTAGTTTAGGTTTTTAATTTTAGTTTATATTTTGGGTTTAGGTTTAGGTTTATTATTTAGTTGATTTTTATCTTTATTTTATTTTTAGGTTTAGGTTTAGGTTTTAGTTTAGATTTTTGTTTTACTTAATTTTTTTATTTAATTTAGGTTTATGTTTTCTTATTTATTTTATTTTTAGATTTTGTTAAGTTTAGGTTTCAGTTTTTAGGTTTTTACGATTTAGGGTTTAGGGTTTATGATTTAAGGTTTTAGGATTTAGGGTTTTGGGCTTAGTTTTTTTTTTTTTTTTTTTTTTTTTTTTTGAAGCCCATGTAGGGTATTTTATTGCCACAAAGAAAGGGCTACAAAGTCCTTAAAGGGGATAAACACTAGATCGCTCAAAGAGCTACAAGCCTAAGGAATAAATCCCTATCTAAGTACATCCAAAAGAAGACCTTAAAGCAATCAAAAGATACAAGTAGATAAACATAATAATTTCCAAAGGAAGGTTAGGGCCATTGCTATGAAGAACTTGATAATGCATGACAATATAGAGCAAACTTGCAAGAGGACAAGAGAGAATCACCTGCAAAATAACAATAAGAAACATATTAGAACGGTTAAGATAATACAGACAAAAGGATGAATGAAAACAACATAATCTGAGAATGGTAAGGAACTGGGATAGAAGGCTCCACACCAAGTTTGGCAGATGCAAATATGTGCATCCAAACTTCAGCTGAAGGGTTACTTCACAAGAGCTACTACCAAACTAAAAGATAGTGGAATCTCCAACCATCATAGCCAACAAACTGGAGAAGATAACAACCGCTTTTGAAAGTCTTGGGCTTTATTACAAAACCTAAACAAAACTACAAAGAATATAAAGAGAAAATTGTTAAGGGCAGATAAATGAGTGATCCCATGCCAGAAATTGATCCTCCATATTGCCACCCTGACATGAGGATACTTATACATATGAAATAGGTCAACATAGAAACCATCCACAGAAAACAAGAAGAGGTAAATCGAAATCTTGCTAAGCAAGTCAATGAGTTATGATATATAAATGAATCTGTCGGGCCAGAAGTATAGCCTTGAGGTAGATGTAAAGTCCAGAAAATGAGCCCAATCAATATAATGAATGCAGATTGGAACAAACCCCTTATTAGTATCCATATCAATAGTTGGCAAAAAAAACTGTGGGAAGGCAAAGAAACCAAACCAAAGAAAATACCCAATAAGGATAATCGAATACAGCATAAAGAAGGGACTAAAGACCAGATCAACAAAAAATGAAGGAAGCAAGATAGAAAAAGACAAGATAGTCATAAGTACACCCTTAATAATAGAGATTGTATTCCAAGATAAGGAATAAACTGATGATCCCAGATGGGAAAACTAGGAGTCCAAATAGGATCCACATTAGAATTAAAAAACATGACAAATGATAACCAAGAGCAAAAAAATAAGTAACAAGATAAAAAACACAAAGCAAGAGCAAAAGGGACCGATAGAGATTGCATTCCAAGACTAATCCTCAAATAGATCCACAAAGAATCTAGAAAACATGATGCAGATAACCAAGATAAAAAGCCAAGGCAAGAAAGCAAGACAAATAACAAACAAGATACAGGACAACAAAGAGATTGCATTCCAAGGAGAAAGGAACACAAGCCAGTCTGAACCCAATTGGGAATAGAAACAGCAAGGGTAATGTATATCACAGCTATCAGAAAATAAACAATACCCCATATAGAAATAGCAAGGCAATCAGAAAAACAACCCCAACAATAAAATAGTTATTGTGACATTGGAACCCACCAGAGGATAGATCAAAGCAGGGATACAAATTAGGATCCACATTAGAATCCAGAAAAATAAGATAGCAGATAACCAAGATAAAAAAATAGCCAAGGCAAGATGCCCAAGATAGCACGACCAAGACAAGAAGGGACAAAGAATCAAAAAGACCAAAGAAAGGTTAGAAACCCGAATAGAGCATAGTACCATAAATCAAAAGAAAAGAAAACCAATGACCAAAATAATCAAAAATAGCATAATCCGAAAGAGCATACAGCAGAAAAGGCAACATGTTGAAACCCTTATTCATATCCAAAGGATATAACATAGAAAAGGACGCAACAACCAAAAGGCACCAAATGAATACAATCGAGGTACATCGCCATAAATTCATTCAGACCGTAACTGATAATAAACCAAGATAACAAGACAATAAAAGGCAACAAGCCATAATACCACCAATCAAAGATAAATAATGCATACACAAAGACAAATTAATTGAATCAAGAGGGAATGAAGACAAAGAAAATGAAGAACATAACTAACAGTGATGAATAGTAGCCGGATGTGAATAGCACAAGCAATCAGAGAGCCAACCCTAACAGCAGAGAGGTTATTGCCACAATGGAACCCACCAGCAAAAAGATCAAAAATTGGATTCAAATGAATATCATCATTAGAATCTAGTAAAAACAAGATAGTAGGTAACCAAGGCAAAAACCAGCTAGGATAGCAATAATTAGGACAACAACATCCAAGCCTCTCAATTAGAGTAGACAATGCCATAGTTAATAACCAAGTAGATATAGCATAATAATAGGTATCTTGAATGCAAAGAATCCGACAAAGAACACCAAAATCCTTAGAACAAAGAATGTCAAATAACTTGCTTAGAATAGGACCCAAAAATCCTACAACCAATAGGGATGGAGCCAACATAGAGTCCAAAACCAAGACAAAGAAAATCCAAGACAAGAAATAACCAAGACAACAAGAACCGCTTTGCCATAAAGCCACCCATCCAGATAAATATTGCAATAAAAACAAGTTTAACTGCAAGAAGATGGAGAAAGCAACAACAACTAAAATAAAATAATGAATAAAGATGATAGGCATATAATAAACCATTAAGGGGGTTCAAAACAAAATCCACCCAGCAATCAACAACTTCAAAGGGGAGTTGTTGAGCAAACCGACTAAAGCCCCATAGCCAGATAGAGTAATAATCAGAACAATAGGCGAATACCAACAAGTCGCCAAGAGTCCACCCAAAAGCATTAGTAAGAACCAAGAAATCGATGGATAATCCGGATCTCAAAGCGGAATGAAAATCCTTTAAGTAACTCCAAACCAGCATGGGACATTTGTCAAAAGCAGATAGATAGCCTCAAGGGTCCAATTCAACAACTAAGAAAGGGGACACCAATAAGTTAACCATAGGAAAAGCCATTAAGAGTAGAGAGTTCATAAAAAATGAGCCTAAAATAAAAGAGGAGAATTTATGACAAAGAACTGTGGATGAAGAGAGCTACAACATGTGTGATCAAAAATAGCCTAGCTGATATTAAAACCAACTGTAGGAAAATCGAGAATCATAAAACAACCATAAGTCATAAAGACAACTATCTGGAAATAGGTCCCAGAAATAAGACCTTTCCAGATCAGAAAAAATAGACTAGCAACAAGGCCTAGTAAGATAGGAGAAACAAAGTAGAAATAAAAGAGAGAGGCAAACATGAAACCCCAATCCAGCTGGGAGTAAGGGAAAACAAAATAAAAGAATTATCCAAGTATACATCAAAAGGTTAACTTAAGTCGAGATAAGGAAACCCGAATTATCAAAGTTAACTAGTCCATGCAAGTGTTTGGGTAAGGTGAGTTGATCAAAGAAAATGATACCATCTAATCTAGCACCTGTTGGCAAGTAGTCAAGACAAGCATTTCTTCACGCCAAACATGAGTGATGTTAAAATTCAGCTAGGAAAGAAGAGCTCTAGTTTGCTTGAGGAGGTAGTAATTCAAGTCGCTCATTTTGGTGAAAGTCAAAAGATCAATCAGCAGAAGAGTATCCACCTCAATCCAAATATTGAGCCAGCCATTTTGGAGGCAAATCTCAAGAGTTTTGTAAACTGCCATAAGCTCAGTAAATGGAACAGTGCAGGAAGTAAGGGGATAAGCAAAAGCACATAGTACGATACCCTTAAAATTTCTAAAAATGCCACCACAACTAGAGCCATTATGGGAAACAGAGCCATTAGTATTAATTTTAATAATGTGGTCAAGAGGTTTTTTCCAATAAATAATCATGTCATTTGGACAGTAAGGTTGGTCAGGTAGAATAAAACCCAATTTATTGGCCACAAATTTATAGCCTTTGAATTGTATGTAATGAACAAGATTGGCTTTAAATAAGTCACGAATTTTGTTTTTAGGTCTAGCAATAATCCTCACGTGGTTCATAGGGATCCCACGATGTTTTGGATCATTTTGATCCATCCATATGAATCAGATAAGAGTGATAGTAGTGATGACTTTAATGTGACATGTAATAATATTATCAAAATAGACTTCAAGTAGTTGATATAAAAGTAAGAGAGCCATTGAAATTGACAGTGTTAAAAAGATCATCATACCAAATCCAAAGTTTTGAAGCAATGGCCCCATTATAAAAAACATGATTAACATTCTCAATATGGAAATATTGACATTTAGAGGGTAAATGAAAACCTTTACCCCACAACAAGGAATCAACAGGATAAAATTTTTGAATATGCCAAGTAAGAATAGAATAAGAAGTAGGGATATTGTTATTCCAAAGTTTGGAGAACACATAGAGGAATCATGAGTATCTTTAATGTGGAGCCACACATTTTGAAGTTGAAATCACCATTATGTGAGAGCTTAAAGAGAATGATCTTGATTGTTTAGAGTGATAGGAATAGAAAACCATAAAAGAAAAGGGATACAATCAACAAGCTTACTATTGTTCCACTTGTTGTTATGCCGAAAGAGTTTACTTTAATAGCAAGTGGAATGAGTGGAGAGTAAGTCATCAATGGAACCACATCCACTCCGCTTATCTTGCCAAAAGAAAGAAGTGCCGAATTAATGCCCCAAAAAATTAAGGATTCTTCATCCCATTTATAGAACAAAGTCTTTTCCACAGGGAGAATCACCCGCTTTAAAGGACAAATGAGGGGTGCTTACCTGGCAATATTTAGTCATGAAATTAGCCCAAAGACTATGATTACTCCTAAAATTCCACTAGAGTTTATAGGAAAAGGCATTGGTAACTTCTTTATGGATTTACAACCAAGACCACCTTCCAAAAGTGCCACAACTTTTAAAACCAAGAGGTCCAGCATTCATTTAAGAGGTATTGGAGCCCCATAAAATTTAAGAGACGCTCAATTGCTGATGATAGAAATGGTCACATAATGGTTTGGATGAGATATAAAGGCATGGAATTAAGAGTGCTCTTAATCAAGGTTACCTACCACCAAAAGAGAGAGAGTAAATGAAATTCCCAAACCAAAATTTTATTAGATATTTTTGAATAAGGTCATCAAAAGGTGAGATCTTTTCTCGCCTTTAAAAAGAGCCCCAGATAATTAATGGGAAGTTGATTTTGCTTAAAATTAGTAATTTGAGATTTGATTAAGTCTATTGTTAGGAATCTTAAGAGGGAAAAAAAAAGCAATTTCTTTCATTGAGAAGAGACCACTAACTTTGCCAAAATCATTTAAGAGATTCTTAATAGTTTTAACATGGTGAAGATATTGTAGAAGATTATAAAATCATCACAAAAGCTAAGATGAGAAACGGAAAACACCATGAGTTTTGAAAAGACATGGAAAAGTTTTAGAAAAGATCATGAGAAAGAGGGTCACCTTGTCTCAAACCATGACTCAATTAAAGAAACCAAGGGACTCACCATTCATGATAATAAAACTAGACATTAGTGATACAACTTTTATAAGATAAAATTATCGAGAAACCAAATAAATGCAAGATTTGAAAAGAAAATCCCACGAGAGGTTGTCAAAGGCTTTAGAGATGTCCGCTTTGAAGAGGATATTACCTCCTATGGAAGGAACATCAATGTCATGAACCTCTTGAGCGAAGAATATTATCGAGGCTCTATTTTAACAAAACCAGTTTGATTAGGGGAGATGATTTTAGAGAGGGCTAATCCTATTATTAATTAATTTAGCAATGAGTTTGTGGAAAAAGTGCAAAGACTAATAGGTCTAAAATCACCCAAGATTCGATTGTTTTGGGAATAACACAATAGTACATGAAAAATATCTGGGAATAGAGCCATCAAAAAAATCAATAACAACATCAACAAGATCGATTTAATAAAAGGCCAACAATGTGAAAAAATGAGTCGAGAAACCATCGACCAAAGAATGTAATCATTTCATTGAGCACTACTAATCTCTCCGCTGAACAAAGTGAGCAAATGGTTATCCTCATTGTTAATCATAGAAGGGATAAGATGGGTGTTGGAGGGGGTTTCTAACGAAGGATTTGAATTTAATAGATTTTGAAAGTGATGTATGGAAGATTCCTTAATGTTATCGCCATTATCTAGTCACCATTAGAGTTCTTAATTTTCTTAATCGAAGTTTAATGCTTTTCATTAAATAGCATGGAAAATACCTTGTATTTTTGTCACCATCGGCAATATGTTTGCTAACTGCTTTTAGGCCCCAATAGGTTTCCTCCATATTTTGGTAATTAATCAAGTTATCTTTGGCAGTGTTTAGCTCATTTATCTGGATCCGTAAGAACAACCTCTTCAAGAGACAAACAACTTGTTCCATAGCTTTAAGATTGGTAAAAAGATTTTTAAAAATATGCTTGTTCCACCAATTAAGGTTTTGTTTAAGCCTTTTGAGCTTAAAGATGCCATACCTTTAATAATTATCCGTGTGACTGAGCCATCCAATTAGTGAAACAAAAATTAGTGAAATCGCCATGTTGGGTCCACATATTTTGGAATCTAAAAGGTGGAGTAGAAGAGTTAATGCTTTGATAGATTAAAAGAGGAGCATGATCGACAAAGTTCTCAAATGCTCAATAGAGAGAGGCCATTGATTGATCCAAAGAGAAAAAAGATCCGCCAAGATCGCCAAAGTCTAGAGTTATGCCATGTAATCGACCCAAAAACCAATGTCAATCGATTGCAATCTAGATCATATTAGAGAAGTCTTCCATGGAATGGAGGTTAGGAGAACATCCTCCCTCCTTTCAAGAAGCAATGATAGTGTTGAAATCACCCCAACCAACTGTGAAGGTTAACTAAGGAGGTGAAGGTAAATGATTCCAAGTTCCTACCGCTCTATTATAAGAAGCATAGATAAAGGAACCAAAGGCCAAAACTCATCTAAAGAGATTTTGACATTTAACCAATTTTCAAGATCATCAATGATGGAAATGGTGATGCAAAAAAATATATTTTATTATTAAGGTTGAAGGAAATTTTGAAATCCAATTGATCTAAAACATGGGAAATCTTGAAGAGTGAATAAAAAAGGCTCAATAATAACAAGTAATTTGATGTTATGAGTGCACAGAGGCTAACATATGACGTGAGTCCCACAACCCGGATATTCTAGATAAGAAAATTAATCATAAGGAAACCAAAAAGAAAAAGGAAAAAGGAAATGTAAAAAGAAGAGAGGAGGACATAATTATATGTGAGGTGTTAGAGAAGAATGTGTAGTTCTAGTGAAGTTATTATTAGTCATTTTTGCTTTTGAAGAAAATCTGAAAAGTTGAAGTATAGAAAAAAGAAAATCCCAAGAGAGTTTGTCAAAGGCTTTAGTAATGTCCAGTTTGAAGGCAATGTTTAAAAACTGTGTCACTAATGTTTGGTTCTCTATTATCATTAATGGAGAATCGGCAGGTTTCTTCACTTCTAAACATATTTACGTAAGGAGATCCATTATCTCTTGCTTTTATTATATGTGACATTTATCCAGAGCAACGACCTATTCATAATAAGCAGTATGATTTACAAAACTCAAGGTGGATTTATTACTCATCTTTTCTTTGTCGATTTTATCATTTTTGCTATGCTTCTATATCTCACATAAAACCATTATTTTAACAAATTTGGCAAAGCTCTCCTTAACAAAATAAATGTTGTTTCATAACCTAATAAAATCACCAATAATGGATTAATCATATGAGGATCACTAACTTTCATCAACAACAACTTCCAATCAATTATTGGTTCCTCTTTTCAAAGGTCATAAAGATCTTATTTTTTTGATGAATTAATCCACAAAATATCTAACCGTATCTCCTCTGGGAATACCATTTTCTATCCTTTGGAGGGAGGTTAACCGATTAAGAGTACTTAACTTAATGCCTCTTTATCTTATTCAAACTATCTGCCAACCAACTTTTGCATTAAATGTAATTGAGAGGCTAATTAATTTTTTTGGGGTTCTAATACCTCTTCCTTTAAAATACTGGTCCGGCACAAAATCATGATCAGGAAGGTGGTCTTGGTAAACCTAAAAGACACCACCGCATTCTCATAAAACTTTGGTGGAATTTTAGAAGCAACAATAGCCTTTGGGCTAACTTTATGACAAACAAAGCCAATCAAAGCATTGAATTGCTTTACAAAACAACCTCCCATTTGGAAAAGACTTTGTAATATCAAATGGAATCAATCAATTTTGGGGCATTAACTCGGCAACTCTTTCTTTTAAGATAAGCTTGGAAATAATTCCTGATGAATTAATTTCCTCATGTTCTATTGATACTATCAAAGTCAAATCTTTCCAATAATAGATGGAACTTTTCCAAGCTCATGAGTATATCCCTTCTCCTTTTTAGACAAACTTAATAATATACACATTACACCCAACAAAAAAGATCGATTCTCTTTTAAACTCTCTACAATGGCAATTGTTTTAAAATGTTTGGCTTAAGATCAAAGAAACACGGATTATTCCAAAGTGTATGCTAGACTTTGGCATAACAATATCCCCATCATACTCTATTCTTACTGATCTTAAAAACTTTATCCCTATTGACTCTTGATGTGGGGTAAAGGACCTTCTGTCAAAATGTCATTGTTGCATATTGAAAATGTTAATCACCAATTTGTGAATGGAGCATTGCCTCTAAACTTTGGCTTTAAAATAATCTATTCTCCATTGACAAATTCAACGCCGCTTACTATTTATCGCCTTCGAGATATATTTTAAAATAATATCAAAGGTCATAAAAAATGTTTGCTATCATTATTATTTGGTTTATTTGGATGGCTAGAAATGATGCTGCATAACGATATCACTATGAATCATTTCAAGATAATTGCTAAAACTAAATTCAAAATCGGATTTATTTAAAGCCAACCTTATTAAATATAAACATTTTAAAGGGTGTAAATTTGTAGCCTCAAAATTGGGTTTGCAATCAGATAAAGACACTTCTAATCAAGCCAAAATACTTTATTGGGCCAAACCACATGATAATGTCATCAAAATTAACAGATGGAGTTGTATCTAATGCTTCGGATGTGGTGGCATCTTTAGAAATTTCAATGGTGATGTCCTCTTGGCCTTTGCTAATCTTATTATTAAGGTTCTTTTATCGAACTTACTCAGCTTTATAATGCTCTTGACATTTCCTTAAAGGTTGGCTTAATATCCGGCTTGAAGTGGATGCCTTACTACTAATTGATCTTATCCAAAAAAAATGGCAATGCTAAATTATATTATTTACTCAACTAAAACTTTTCTCAACCAATTTAGTTACAAAATCACTCATATATGGAGAAGGAAATGCTTATCCGATTACCTTGCTAACTTAGAACTAGATTGAATGGGCCCATTAATTTTGATAAACATTCTCTTCCTAAACACTTACAAGGATTGGTTAACTGGACAAGACGGGTTTTCCTTATATTAGATCTTAATATCATTTGTAGGCATTGCATCTTGTCTTTATTTGGTAATGATGAAGCACCATATGTTAAGCATTGTTACTTGCTTTTGTTGATCTAGGAGTTTTATCTCTAATGGGGACTTTATTTTTATTTACAATTGGTTTAATATTCAAATTAGTCAATGTTTTCAATGGTGTTTAATCTACTATTTATTTTATTGGTTTATTTTTTTCATTTAAGGCCTTGTCGCTTTTTTTTATTTCTTTAGGTTTTATGATCATTTAGGTCTTTATATTTTCTCATCTCAGTTGGAAAATATGGCTTTGTGAGTAACTCTTTGTTTTTCGCTTATGGTTTATTTTTGGATATATTTAAGGAGTTTGTCTAGTTTTAAATGGTTCATGTTTCATGTCTCTTTCTATATGTTTGCGGACCTTGTTTTATGTTTTTTTTTTTATGTTTTTCCTAGGTTTTTATCATTTGGGTTTATGTGGGGTTTTTTATATGTTCATTTTATTCATTTTATTCATAGTTGCAGAATAATTGATTATTTTGAGGCTTATTTTTTTGACTATGGAATTCATACTATTTGTCAGTTGATGGTTCTTCTAATTTCATTGGTTTTTTTTGTTGGCTATGATTGGATGATTTTCCATTTTGGTGGTAGTAGCTTTATTTATAACCCTTCTTAAGTTGGATGCTCATATTTCCATCTCATCTTATGGATTTTACTGAGCTTGAGCTATTTTATCCCTTTTATTCTCATTTGACATGGCTAGTGCTCAAATCAACTTGTATGATTAACTTTCACCCCTTTTCTTTTGTAGATGGTCTTCTTTACTTGCTTCGCTAATTTCTCAATGCTGTTTGATATATCTAGTCTCATCCACTGCTGGCTGGGGACATCTTTTGCTCTCTTCTAGGTTCAACTGGGTCATGCTCCCTCTTCATGGTTTAGACTGGGTCCTCCTTATTATGGATGATTCTCTTTTCTTTTACTTTTGATCTCATATGTATTTAGATTGGAGATTAACTCTATAGGTTTATTGTAGCTCTATGAGCGTTAGATTTGGAGTTTATCTCCTTTAAGGACCATATAACCTTTCTTTGGTAGCAATAAAATTCCCCATCTTTTTCCCAAAAAAAAAAAAAAAAAAAAATTTTGGCTTTCGAAGATTTTTTTTTTAATAACTGTTTGAAAGGGTCTATCAGTATCTAAAGTATCTCCATCATAGAGGGATTGGTTTTAGGTATCGTAATAGGAGCAATATCAGACAATGTTTTATTAGTGGTGATTTCTCCTTCAGTATAGAGTAAGAATGAGAAATGGGAATAGCTTGAGTATCACTCTGTAGAGAAGTAGAAGGAGAGGTTCTTGCACCATTCAAAGTACAAATATCATTCTCAATACCATGATGCATAATCTGATTTTGATCTAACACTAAAGTATTAACATTATTTTGATCCAATATAAGATCCCCATTCAAATTGTCATTAAGATTCAAGTGAAGCAAAGGATTGTCATGAGAGGCCAAATTATTACAAGTGGGAGTAGTGCTAGGTAGATGCTCCTTAGTTTCTTCACACACCTCAATAGTAGTATTTTTGCCAAGGTTAGAGTATTTTTCATTGGAAAAATCAGTGGGTAATAAAGGGGTAGATGTAGTGGGATGAGTTCCATTATGAGTAGCTTTAGGCACATAAACTAACTTATTAGTTTTTCCAGTTCCAAGAGAGGTATTAGTATCCTGTGATATATTCTTTTTGAGGTTAGGATGTAAAACAAAGCATTCAGAGTGGTCATGGCCATGGATCTTACAATGAGTGCAAAAGATGGGATAATTTTCAAATTCCACTTTCTGATTATATCCAAATTTTTCCGAACCAATCCAAACTTCTTTAGGGTATTTTTTTGTAATGCCAATCTCAACCAAGATATGTGCAATAGATGGCTGAGATCTAGTGGGAGTGGCTTGATCAATTTGAAGGGGTCTACCAAATAGAGCCCCAACCGCAAACAAAACTTGGTGAGTAACATAATGAATTCTCATGTTGGGAAAAGCAAGCCATAAAGGAACAATAGGGGTTTCCTCTTTGACATCAAAAAGGGGTGACCATTTCAAGAGCCCCATTTGACAATTATACACAAAATAGGAGAAGTGTGCAAAGGCTCGAGAATAATCTAAATCATTCGATAATTGAATAAGGATATGACGAGGATCAATCAACCCAATAGTGAAGACTCCCAAAAGCTTTAAGCTATGGAAGAGAGAACGGATATTATCTAGAGTAGTTAGAGAAAATTTACCAACCAAAGAGAACTCAAAAGGCTTAGCTAATATCTCCACATCCTGGTCAAAGACACATGCAATTCCACAAAATGAGAAACTAAGTTAATCGAGGCATTAGAGCTAGGGATCTTACCGGAAAGAGCATCCTTAAAGGATGACATGGCAGATGGATGGATCAAAATACCTTTAGGATCGAGTAAAGTCGGCACATCCGTGAGGGATGAGCACAGAGAGAATGATGCTCGCCATTGAATGATCCAGTGAGAGTCACATAAGCAATGAAGCGGAGGGATAAGGTGCAACCAAGCAAAAAATTAGTGATCACAATCAGAGCAACCCAAAATGCGGCCAAAATTGTAGGAAAAAGCATGGGAACACAAAATGAGAATCAAGATAGAGACAGAAAGTGTATTTTTTTTTGGGCTTTTTTTTTTTAGTCTTTATGATCAAGGTTTATGTTTAGGGTTTAGGGTTTAGTGTTTAGGCTTTAGTGTTTAGAGTATTTAGGGTTTTGGGTTTTGGGTTTAGTGTTAGCTTAGTATTTAAGTAGGTTTGTGGTTTAGGCTAGGGATTGGGAGTTTAAGTTTAGGTTTAGGTTTAGGAGTTGTTTATGGAGTTTTGGATTTAGAGAGGATTTAGTTTAGATTTTATTTATTTTAGTTTAGTTTATTTTAGTTTAGGTTTAGATTTATTTTATTTTGTTTATTTTAAGTTTAAGTGTTTCTTTAGTTTAATTTTTAGTTTATTTTTATTTAGTCAGGTTTAGGTTTATTTTATGGTTTATTTTATTTTATTTTATTTTATTTTATTTATTTATCTTATTTTTATTTTATTTTATTTAGTTTTAATATTTATTTATTTTATATTGTGTTTAGGTTTAATTTAATTTATTTTTGTATTTTTATTTAAATTTTAGGTTTTATTTTTTTATTTTTTTAGTTTAGGTTTTATTATTTATTTTTTTTTATTAATTAGGTTTATGTTTATTTATTTATTTTATTTTAGGTTTTAGTTTAGGTTTATTTAGGTTTAGGTTTAGGATTAGGGTTGATTTAGGTTTAGGGTTTAGGTTTAGGGTTTAGGGTTTAGGTATATGTTGTTTAGGTTTGGGTTTTGGGGTTTAGGGTTGTTGGGGTAGGATTTTGGGTTTATGGTTTATGGTTTAGGGTTTAGGGTTTTATTAGGGTTTTTTTTTTTATTTTCATTTTATTTATAGGTTTAGGTTTTGGTTTTTTTTAATAGAGAACAAAGATTCAACATTTCTTCTTTGATTTCAACCAAGTAACACACCAAAAGCGCGACATATAAAAATAAGCATATAAGCAAATTAAAACCTAGATGACTAAAACCATTTGTATTATAAACGTTCCATGGTAGGATCGATCGGCCGTCTTCTTCTCCACCAGGCAACTCAGTAGCGAGATCCACCATCATGATCTCTCTCTCTCTCGGAGTAACCTTAGTTGCTCCATAAACTCGCCTAACCACAACCTCCATATCCACCAAGATCTCCTCGCCTTACAAGCTAGATCTGGGCTGATATGATGTTCCTATCATCAAGTTTTAGCCCATTCTTAGGGTTTGTTTAGTTTAGGTATTAGGTTTTGGAGTTTAGGTTTATTTTAAAATATTTAGTTAATTTTAGGTTTAGGTTTAGGGTGGGTTTAGGGTTAGGTTAGTTTAGGGTTTAGAGTTTAATTATGCTTTTAAGGTTTAGGGTTTAGCTTTATGCTTTATGGTTTGTGGGGTTTGGAAAATTCTAAGTTTGTTTTTTTAAGATTTAGGGTTTAGGTTTAGGATTAAGGGTTTAGGGTTTTATTTTTTTAAAAAAAACAAGTAAACTAGTATAATATTTATTTAGTTTACCACTTTATTTTTTATTTATTTTAATTTATTTTATTTTTTTATTTAGAGTATTTTTATTTATATTTAATTTAGTTTATTTATTTCAGTTTATTTATTTTAGAAGTTTTATTTTAGTTTATTTTGAGGTTTAGGTTAGGTTTAGGTTTAGGTTTAGGTTTATTTTTAATGAGTTTTATTTTATTTTATTTTTTAGGTTTTGGTTTGGTTTTAGGTTTAGGGTTTAGGGTTTAGGTTTTGTGGTTTTTTATTTTATTTAGGGTAGGGTTTAGGGTTTAGGGTTTTGAGTTTAGGTTTAGGTTTTTGGGTTTTGGGTTTTTTTATTTTTTTATTTTTTTATTTTTTTTTATTTTTAAGGAAACCCCATGTGGGGGGTATTTTATTGCCACAAAAAAAGGATTACAAGGTCCTTAAAGGGATAAACTGAACTCGCCAAAGAGCTACAATCAAAAGAAGAGTAAATCTATCAGAAGTACATCCAAAAGCAAAAGAAGACATAAAAGCAATCAAAAGATACAAGTTGATTAACATAATAATCCAATGAAAGATTAGGGCCAATGCACTAGAGGATGTGAGAATGCATGATACTATGGAGCAAACCTGGAAGAGGACAAGAGAGAAACACCTGCAAAATTATAATAGGAAAGGGATTAGAACAGTTAAGGTAATACAGACAAAAGGATAAATGAAAATAACATAATCGAGTGATAGTAAGGAACAGATAGAAGGCTCAAGCTCATTCAAGTTGGGTAGATGCAAATATGAGCATCCAAACTGAAGGTTACATCACAAAGAGCTCTACCAAACCAAAAGGGAGTGAGATCATCATCATAGCCAATAACATACCGAGGAAATAACACCTAGTTGTTGATGGTCTTGTGAGTTTTATTACCGCAAACCTAAACAAAACCATATCTAATATAGAGAGAAAATTGTGAGTCAAGGATAACATGTCCCATTCAAGAAAAAGTATCATCAATATAGTCACTGAAAAATACATAAACATAAGAGAATGAGCCATCTTTCCAGAACCTCATGAAAAGGCATATCCGAAAGAAAAAAGGCCGATATAATCCCTCCACAAGAAAATAGAAGAGACAACTCTGAAATTCTCAAGTCAATGAGCCTATAATTAACATCCCAACATATGATATATATATGAATCTTTCGGGGGAAACAACCTTATTAATATCCATATCAATAATTTGGAAAAGCAATTGCAAAGGAAGACAACATATCCCAACACAGGAAATAGACTGCAACCAACCAAAAATATCACAAAGTAAAGACAATTAGAGTTACCAATAGCAAAGATTCGTGACCAAAATTAGATAATCAAACTCAACAAACAACCAAGAGAGCAAGACAAAGAAAGGCGCAAATGACCGAATACCACCCATTTAATAGACACGCATAAGGATAAACAAACAACAAAGATGGGAATAGAGGCAACAATAATGTAGATCAAAACAATATGAAGATAAATAAAGAGCATAAAAATAGCATGCTCAAAAAGCCAACCCCAATAGCAAAAAACAATAAGTAACATTGGAACCCAAGAAAATCAACAAGTGGATTCAAATGAATATCAACATTAGAATCAAACATAAGACAAAGATAGCAAAGCGAAAACCAAACCAAAACATCAACATCCAAGGCGAGGGGACAACAAGTTGGCCATAAAACCTCTCAATCGAGTAGACATTGTAATAGTTAACCAAATAGATAGATCATAAAAAACAAAATGTGAGGAAAAGAACCACAACACCAAAAAAACCATCGTAACAATGTCGAAAAGCTTTAACATAGGACCAAGTCCTACAACCAACAAAGATGGAGCCAACATAGAGTCCGAAAACCAAGACAAAGAATCTCCAAGATAAGAAACAACCAAGACAACAAAAACTAGCTAGCTTGCCATAAAGCCACCCATCCAAGATAAACAGTGCAATAGTTACAAGTTTAACTGAAATAAGATGGAGAAAATAGCAGTAGATAAGGTAAACCAATGAATTCATATGATATGCATATAAAAAACCAATAAGGAGGTTCAAAGCAAAATCCACCAAGCAATCAACAACTTTAATGAGACATGTTGAGCAAAAACAAACCAAAACCTGAGACAAAGATGTAGAGTATTAATCCAGTTCAAAACGGCAAGAATACCAACAAGTCGCCAAGAGTCCACCCAAAAGCATAAATAAAGATAGAAGGATATAATAGCCCCACCATAAGCCAATCAGAAGAGACATTCAGATAAAGGATGCTTAGTCACATTAATCCAATTATGCCAAGGATAATGATAGAATAACAGGTTGGCCAATAACCCAATTATGCATATCGATAAACCATTGATTAATTTCAAGCAAAGAAGAATGATCTTTAAGATTTGCATGTTCCCATCATAAAGATAGAGGGAAAAAAGGGAAGACCAACAACATCCCAATTGTATAAAAGACAACAAGAAACAAAGAAAACATGCTGATAGTAAAAATCCAACAATGGGGACATAAAGGCTTATAACACCATTAGGAAAAGCAAATTTTAAGAAAAAGGATATAAAGTAAAGAATGTATGAGTTCATAGTTCACCAGTAAACAAAAATACCCACAACCTCAGCAAAGGAAAAATGAAAATCCATTAAGTAACTCCAAGCCTGCTGAGCATGAGAAACAAGACCAGAAATAGCAAGATTGACATTAGCCTCAAGGATCCATATTAGCCAACAACTAAGAAAGAAGGTATCAACAAGTTGACCATAGGAAAAGCCATTAAGAGTAGTATAAAATGGATCAAATAAAAAAAGAAGTATTCTTTATGGCAAAAGAACCCGATAAAAAGAACAACATGTGTGATCAATAATGCTAACACAAATAGTTGGGAATTCAAGAATCAAAATACAACCATAAATCACAAAGACAGCTATTTGTAAATAGGACCCAAAAAGCCAACGACTAGCATTGAAAGGAATAGCACAATTCCATTCCTGCAAAGAGATATTAGAGTAGACATGAGATATCACAAACAGTAAAATAATAGCAATAAGGAAGGTTGCAACCAATTGATGCTCAACAGCTGTCCTACTTTGGATAGAAATAATTAAGCTGCAAGGAATGAGTAGAGGTAGTAGAGGATGGGATAAAATGACAGCCCCACCACAAGCCAATCCAAGAGACTGAGCAAAATACCAAAGGGCAACTTAGTCACATTAATCCAATTATGCCAAGAATATTTGTCCAATAACCCAATTATGCAAGATAAACCAAGAATTATTTCAAGTAAAAGAATGTTTCAAGATTTGCATGATCCCATCATAGCTTTAAGAGGGAAAACAATCAGGAAAGACCAATAGCATCCCAGAGATAGGAGAAGAAGAGAAAAATAAAGAAAAGAGGGTAAACAAGAAAACCAAAAAGAGAGCCAACATGAAAACCCATTCGCAAGGAGCAAGAGAAGACGAAAAAAACATATAATCTTCAAGACAAGAAAAAGTTTTGACCAAAGACCCAATCAAACATCCACACAAAGGATAATAAAATAGAGTCAATCAAGAAACTCAACGGTCAAAAAAATAAAGGTAAGTAAAAGGAACATAAAAAGATAAGAAGTAATATCAAAGTTCGCACAATAATAAATCACATTGGGTAAGGAGAGAACATAAGTGAAACCTCAAAAAAATAACCATGTGGAAGAAAGGAAGAATGCTCAACAGATCCAAAGAGATCAAATAAAATGGATTCCAAAACCAAGCAAGAGAATAAGATCTAATAGACAAGCGATGTCAAAAACCACCAACAAATATTATCGCTAAAATCCAACAACTAGTAAATCATCGAATAAATATTGCAACCAAGATAGAACAATATTACAACATAGATAACCAAGATGCTCCAAGCAGAATACCTTGAGAAAGAAGGTTAAATTAATGGCGAGCTAAACCCATCAAAATAAATATCTCCATCCAAAGAATGTAAGCCTAGGATTAGAATGCACCAAAGAATGAGATTAGTCCCAAATAGGATTGGTGTTATAAAACCAATAGAAGGCATAGCTCAACATAATTCCAATGCGAGTATTAAGAAATGAATAGCACTGATTAAATGTAAAAGCGAAGCCTCAAATGAGAATTATTAAAATACCAAATCATGGCGCAATGATCAAGACAACAAGAAGTATCCATGTGAAGATTCCACAAATGGCACAAAAAGGAATAGAAAGCTAAAAAATAAAGAAGCATACAGATAGCAGACGAATTAAGGGTGCTCTTAATCAAGGTTAGCCTACCACCAAAAGATAGTAAATGAAATTCCCAAACTGAGATTTTATTAGAAATTTTTTGAATAAGGTCATCAAAAAGATGAGATCTTTTCTAGCCTTTAAAAAAGCGAGCCAGATAATAATGGGAAGTTGATTTTGCTTAAAATTAGTAATTCGAGATTTGATTTATTATTGGTAGGAATCTTAGAGGGAATAAAATCATTTTCTTTCATTAAAGAAGAGACCACTAACTTTACCAAAATCATTTAAGAGATTCTTAATAGTTTTAACATGTTGAAGAGAGCATTGCAGAAGATTATAAAATCATCGAAAGCTAAGATGAGAAAGGAAACCACCATGAGTTTTAAAATCCATGTTAGTTTTTTAATGAAAAGATCATTGAGGCTCCTCGAAAGATATTCAAAAGAATGATAAAAAAGAGAAGGAGAAAGAGGGTCACCTTGATGCAAAACCATGGCTCAAGTAAAGAAACCAAGGGACTCACCATTTAAGATAATAGAAAACCAGACGTTAGTGATACAACTTTTTATAAGTCAGATAAAATTATCAGAGAAACCAAATAAATGTAAGATTTGAAAGAGGAAATCCCACAAAAGGTTGTCAAAGGCTTTAGAGATGTCTAGCTTTGAAAAGCATATTACCTCCTCGGAAGAACATCAATGTCATGAACTAGCTCTTGAGTGAGAAGAATATTATCGATATGGCTCTATTTTTAATGAAAGCTTTGGTTAGGGGAGATGATTTATGGGAGAGGGCTAATCCTATTATTAATTAATTTAGCAATGAGCTTTTAAAAAAAGGTACAAAGACTAATAGGTCTAAAATTGCCCCAAGATTTAGGATTGATGGTTTTGGGAATAAAGACAATAGTAGTACTTGAAAATATCTAGGAATAGAGCCATTAAAAATCATCAAAGATTAACAAGATCGATCTATTAATAAAAGGCCAACAAAAGAAATGAGTCATAAAATCCATCGTACAATGTAATCAGTTCATGCTATTGAGTACTACTAATCTCCGCTCAGGGACGCATAGTGAGCAAATGGTTATCATCATTGCTAATCAAAGAAGGATTAGATGGGTGTTGGAGGGCGTCTAATGAAGGATTAGAATTTAATAAATTTTGAAAGTGATGTATGATTCATTAATTTCATTATTATTAGTTATCCATCATTAGAGTTCTTAATTTTCTTAATCGAGTTTAAAGCTTTCGTTTATTACAAATAGCATGAAATACCTAGTGTTTCGCCATCGAATATATGTTTGCTAGATTTTTGACGCCAATAGGCTTCCTCCATATTTTGGTAATTAATTAAACTATCTTTGGCAATGCTCAACTCATCAAGCTTATTGGGATCAACTTTCTTCAAGAGAACAAATCACTTGTTCCATAGCTTTAAGATTGGTAAAAGATTTTAAAATATGCTTGTTCCACCAATTGAGATTTTATTTTAAGCCTCTTGAGCTTAAGCCAAAGCGAATCATGCCTTTAACGGAATTATCGTGTGAAGGAGCCACAATTGAGTAGAAAACAACATTAGTGAAAGTCACCATGTTGGGTCCACATATTTTGGAATCTAAAGGTGAGGAGTAGAAGAGTTAAGAGTTTTGATAGAGATCAAAGAGGAGCATGATCGGAACAAAGTTACTCAAATGCTCAGAGAGTAAGAGGCCATTGATTGATCCAAAGAGAATTAAAGAGGGTCTGTCAAGATGCCAAAGTCTAGAGTTATGCCATGTGTAATCAGACCCTGAAAAACCAATGTCAATCGGTGCAATCTAGGATCATATTAGAAGTCTTCCATGGAATGGAGGTTAGGAGAACATCCTCCCCTCCTTTGAAGAAGCAATGATAGTGTTGAAATCACCCCCAACCAACCAGGAAGGTTAACTGAGGAGGCAAAGGTTCTTAAGTGATTCCAAAGTATGTTCCTACTGGCTCTATTACAAGAAGCATAGATAAAGGAACCAAAGGCCAAAAACTCACCTAAAGAGATTTTGACATTTACCAATTGATCAAGATCATCAATGATGGAGATGGTGATGGAATTATTCCAAAAACACCATATTTTATTATTAAGGTTGAAGAGGAAATTTTGAAATCCAATTGATCTAGCAACATGGGCAATCTTGGAAGAGTGAATGAAAGGCTCAATAATAATAAGTAATTTGATGTTATGAGCAGAGGCTCTAACACGACATATGGGAGAGTCCCACAACCCCTGATATTCCAGATAAGAAAATTAATCATAAGGAAACCAAGAAGAGAAAAGGAAAAAGGAAATGTAAAAGAAGAGAGGACATAGTTATTTAGAGGTGTAGGAAGAACGTGGTGATTCTAGTGAAGTTATTATTAGTCATTTTGGCTTTGGAAGATTTTTTTTAATAACTTGGAAGGGTCTATCAAGATCCAAAAGTATCTCCATCGAGGGATTTGGGTATCCGTAATAGAAGAAATATCAGGCAATATTTTATTAGTGGTGATTTCTCCTTCTTCAGTATCAGAGTAAGAATGAGAAATGGGAATAGCTTGAGTATCACTCTGTAGAGAAGTAGAAGGAGAGGTTCTTGCACCATTCAAAGTACAAATATCATTCTCAATACCATGATGCATAATCTGATTTTGATCTGACACCAAAGGATTAACATTATTTTGATCCAATATAAGATCCCCATTCAAATTATCATTAAGATTCAAGTGAAGCAAAGGATTGTCATGAGAGGCCAAATTATTATAGGTGAGAGTAGTGCTAGGAAAATGCTTATTAGTTTCTTCACATACCTCAATAGTAGTATTTTTGCCAAGCTCAAGTGTATTTCATTGGACACAAGGGGTAATAAAGGGTAGATGTAGGGTGAGTTCCATTAGCTTTTAGGCACATAAATGAACTTATTGGTTTTCCCACTCCAAGAGAGGTATTAGTATCCTGTGGTATGTTCTTTTGAGGTTAGGATGTAACACAAAGCATTCAATGGTCATCCATGGATCTTACAATGAGTGCAAAAGATGGGGAAATTTTCAAATTCCACTTTCTCGATTATATCCAATTTTTTCAACCATCCAAACATCTTTAGGGTATTTTTTTGTAATGTAAATCTCAACCAAGATAAGTGCAATAGATGGCCGAGATCTAGCGACAGTGGCTTGATCAATTTGAAGGGGTCTACCAAATAGAGCCCCAATCACAAACAAATCTTGGTGAGTAACATAGTGAATTCTCATGTTTGGAAAAGCAAGCCATAAAGGAACAATAGGGGATTCTCTTTGACATCAAAAGGGGTGACCATTTCAAGAGGATTTGACAATTATACACAAAATAGGAGCAAAGCAAAGACCCGAGAATAATCTAAATCATTGGATAATTGAATAAGGATATGACGAGGATCAATCAGCCCAATAGTGAAGACTCCCGAAAGCTTTAAGCTATGGAAGAAAGAACGGATATTATCTAGAGTAGGGTGCCATAGAGAAAATTTACCAACCAAAGTGAACTCAAAAGGCTTAGCTAACATCTCCACATCCTGGTCAGAGCACATGACAGCCAGCATTCCACAGAATGTCATGGAAATTAAGTTAACCGAGGCATTAGAGCTAGGGATCTTACCAGAAAGAGCATCCGTAAAGGATTTGACAGTAGGCGCATTACCGGATGGATTTAGATCGAGAATACCTTTAGGATTAGAGTGCAAAGTCGGTGCATCCAGGAGGGACGAGTGCAGTTTCATAGAGAGTGAAGTCTCTGCTATTGAATGATCCAATGAGAGTCACATAAGCAGCGAGCCGAGGGATAATGCACAATAAAGCAAAAAAATATCATATAGAGCAACCCAAAAAACTATAGGAAGCAGAACATAAATTGCCGAGAATCGCTAGAGAAAGGAGGAGGTTAAGTTGTGGTTTCATTTTGGTGGGTTTAGGGTTTAGTGTAGGGTTTAGGGTTTTTGTGGTTATTTAGGTTTTTATTTTAGTGTTAGTTTAGGGTTTAGGGTTTGGGTTTAGATTTTAGGGTTATAGGATCAGTTTATTAGGATTTAGGGTTTTTTATTATTTATTTATTTTAGTTTATTTTATTTTATTTAGTTTAGGTTATTTATTTTAGGTTTATTTATTTTAGTTTGTGTTTATTTTTTTAATTAGGTTTAAGTTTTTATTTTTTTTTACTTAAGTTTTATTTTATTTTATTTTTATTTTAGGTTTTTTTATTTTTTTATTTTGGGTTTAGGTTTATGTTTTATTTTGTTTAGGTTTGGTTTTATTTTAGGTTTATTTTAGGTTTTATTTTTAGTTTAGATTTAGGTTTTTTAGATTATTTTATTTTATATAGTTTAGGTTTAGTTTATTTTATGTTTATGTTTAGATTTAATTTATTTTAGTTTTGTTTATTTTAGTTTAGGTTTAGGTTTAATTTAATTTTATTATTTTTTATTCTTATTTATATTTATTTTTTATTTTTATTTAGTTTAATTAATTAATTTTATGTTTTATTATTTTAATTTAGGTTTTTGTTTTATTTTATTTTTTAGGTTTAGGTTTAGGTTTGGGTTTATTTTTTGTTGGGTTTTATTTTTATTTTATTTCTTAGGTTCAAGTTTTATTTTTTTATTTTAGGTTTTGGTTTAGGCTTATGTTTTATTTTTTAGGTTTAGGTTTTCATTTTAGGTTTATTTTTAAGTTTTATTTTTTAGTTTAGGTTTAGCTTTATTTTTAGTTTAGTTTATTTTATTTAGTTTAGGTTTAGGTTTTGGTTTAGTTTATTTTTGGTTTAGGTTTAATTTTAGTTCCATTTATTTTATTTTAGGTTTAGGTTTATTTTTTTTTTTATATAGTTTAAGTTATTTTTAGTTTAGGGTTTTGGTTTTATTTTTATTTATTTTAGGTTTATTTTAGGTTTAGGTTTTATTTATTTTTATTTTATTTTATTTTAGCTTTATTTTATTTTATATTTAACTGATTTTAATTTTATTTAGGTTATTTGTCCTTAAGTTTATTTTATTTTATAGTTTAGTTTAGGTTTTAGTTTATTATATTTTAGTTTATTTTTATTAGTTTATTTAATTTTATTTTTAAGTTTAGGTTTAAGTTTCAGTTTAAGTTTTTATTTTATTTTATTTTATTTTTTTATTTTGGTTTAGGCTTTTTTTATATATTTTATTTTTAGGATTTTTTTAGTTTAGATTTAGGTTTTTTGGTTTTTAGGGTTTAGGGTTTATGGTTAGGGTTTAGGGTTTAGTCTTTAGTCTTTAAGGTTTAATGTTTTTAGGGTTTAGGGTTAGCTTAGGGTTTTCTTTTAAATTATGTAAACCGTTAGGTTTATGTTTAGTTTGTTTATTTCTTATTTATTTTAGCTTTTTTAAGTTTATTTTTTATTTTTATTTAGCTTAGTTGATTTATTTTATGTTTATTTATTTTAGTTTAAGTTTTTTATTTTTTTTTATTTTCTAGTTTTAGGTTTAGGTTTGGGTTTTTTTGTTGAGTTTTATTTTTAGATTATTTTTAGGGTTTAAGTTTTATATTTTATTTTTAGGATTAGGTTTTACATTTTTATTTTAGGTTTAGGTTTATTTTTAGTTTATTATATTTTATTTAATTTAGGTTTAGGTTTAGGTTTAGTTTAGATTAGGTTTAGGTTTAGGTTTTATTTATTTTAGTTTAGTTTATTTTATTTATGCTTAGGTTTTTTTTATGTTTAGGTTTTCTTTAGTTTAGTTTAGGTTTTTATTTTATTTATTTAGGTTTATGTTTTATTTAGTTTTATTTAGTTTTATTTTATTTTAGGTTTATTTATTTTTATTTTATGTTTAGTTTTATTTTATTAAATTTTATTCTTATTTTATTTTAGTTTAGTTTATTATTTATTTTATTTTAGCTTAGGTTTATTTTATTTTTATTTTATTTAAGTTTAAGTTTACATTTTATTTATGTTTATTTTATTTTACTTTATTTAGGTTTTACATTTTATTTATTTTATTTTTTAGGTTTTATTTAGTGTAGTTTTATTAGGTTAGGTTTTAGTTTAGAGTTTAAGATTTTAGGGTTTATGCTTTTTTGGGTTTATGGTTTGTTTTTTTATTGGTTTTAGGGTTTAGGGTTAGGCTTTAGGATTTAGGGTTTATGGTTTTTATTAAGTAAACCGATAGGTTTAGTTTATTTTACTTTTATTTTAAGTTTATTTTATTTTCATTTTTATTTTAGTTTAGTTTATTTTATTTAAGTTTAGGGTTTTATTTATTTATTATTTAGGTTTATTTTTTTAGTTGAGTTATTATATTTATTTTTTAGGTTTTTATTTTTTATTTATTTTTAGTTTAGTTTATTTATTTTTTTTATTTTAAGTTTAGGCATTTATTTTAGGTTTATTTTAGGATTTTTTTTAGTTTAGGTTTAGGTTTATTTTGTTTTATTTTCTTTATTTGTTTTTTAGGTTTAGGTTTTGGTTTTATTTATTTTTAGTTTTATTTATAGTTTATTTAGGTTTTATTTTATTTATTTTATTTTTATTTAGGTTTATATTATTTATTTATTTTTTATTTTAATTTTTAAGTTTATTTTATTTTATTTTAAGTGTAGTTTATTTTATTTTAGTTTTTATTCTTAAGTTTATTTGATTTTTTTACTTTAGTTTAGGTTTTTATTTATTTTATTTTAATTTATTTTTATTAGTTTATTTTATTTTATTTTGATTTAGGTTTCAGTTTAGGTTTTTATTTTATTTTCTTTATTATTTTATTTAGGTTTATCATATATATATATATATATATATATATATATATATATATATATATATATACTAAGTTTATTTATTATGTTTAGGTTAGGTTTCAAGTTTTGGGTTTAGGTTTTTTAGTTTAGGGTTTTTTTTTAAAATTAGTAAACCATTGTTTAGGTTTATTTAGTTAATTTTTTTCTTTTATTTTAGTTTATTTTATATTTAATTTTTTATTTAGGTTTATTTTTATTTTATTTTATTGATTTATTTTGGATTATTTATTTTATTTATATTTTTTGTTTTAGTTTATTTTTTAGCTAACAAAAAGGAGCTGTGGACTACTAGGTTTTGGTTTAAGTTTATGTTTATTTTTTAGATGAGTTTTATTTTAAATTTATTTTTAAGGTTTAGGTTTAATTTTTTTTATTTTAGGTTTAGGTATAGGTTTTTTTATTTTATTTTTGGTTTAGGTTTTAGGTTTTATTTTAGGTTTACTTTAGGTTTTGTTTTAGTTTATGTTTTGGTTTACTTTTAGTTTATTTTATTTTATTTTATTTAGTTTAGGTTTAGGTTTAGATTTGGTTTTTTTATTATAGGTTTTTTTAGTTTAGTTTATTTATTTTAGTTTAGGTTTATTTTATTTTACTTTTTTTATTTTAGATTTATATATTTTTTCTAGTTTAGGGTTTAGATTTTATTTTTTATTTATTTTTATGTTTGTTTTGTTAGGTTTAGGTTTTTATTTAGTTTTATTTTATATTATTTTGATTATTTTTTTACATTTAGTTTTATTTTATTTAGGTTTTAATCTTAGGTTTATTTTATTTTTTTAGTTTAGTTTGGTTTACTTATTTTAATCTTAGTTTTTTTATTAATTTATTTTATTTTATTTTAGGTTTAGGTTTAGAATTTAGTTTAGGTTTTTATTTTATATTTATTTTTTATTTATTTAGGTTTAGTTATTATGTTTTATTTTTGGTTAGGTTAGTTAGTTAGGGTTAGGTAGGGTTAGTAGGGTTTTAGTTTGCCTAGTTTTGTTTTTTTAGAGTTTAGGGTTTAGGGTTTTAGTGTCAGATTTAGGGTGTTTGGGTATGGTTTATAGGGTAGGTTTTTTTAAAAAAATTATAAGCATTTAGGTTTAGGTTTATTTAGTTTATTTTATTTTTATTTTATTTTTAGTTTATTTATTAGGTATTTATTTTAGTTTATCTTTTAGGTTTAGGTTAGTATTTTATTTTAGTTGAGTTATTTTATTTTATTTTATGTTTAGGTTTTATTTTTTTTTTTAGGTTCTTACTTTATTTTTGGGTAGGTTTTAGGTTTTTTTATTTTAGGTTTATTTATTTTAGTTTGGTTTAGGTTTATTTTTTATTTATTTTATTTTATTTAGGGTTAGTTAGATTTATTTACTTTAGGTTTAGTTAAGGTTTTATTTATTTTAGTTTAGTTTATGTTTCTTATTTAGTTTATTTTATTTTTAGGTTTTAGCTTTTAGTTTTAGTTTTTAGGTTTAATTTTTATTTATTTTAGGTTTTATTTTAAGTTTATTTCTTTTATTATTTTAATTTTTATTTTAGGTTTATTTTATTTCACATTTTAGTTTTATTTTATTTAGTCTTTATTCTTAAGTTTATTTTATTTTATAGTTTATATTATATTATTTAGTTTATTTATTTTTTATTATTTATTTATTTTTATTTAGGTTTAGTTTAGGTTTTAGTTTATGTATTTTTTTATATTTATTTTACTTTATTTAGGTTTAGGTTTTATTTATTATTTATATGCACATTTAGTTTAGTTTAGGTTTTTAGGTTTTAGTTTAGCATTTATTTAGGGTAGGTTTTAGGGTTTAGGGTTTAGTGGAGTTTTAGTGGCTCAGTTCAGGTTTAGTTTAATGTATTTAGGTTTATTTGGATTTATAGAAGGGCCCAGGGTTTATTTAGTATTCAGTCAGGGTCAGGTGGATTTAAATCAGCCTCAGGGAGAGTAGGTTTAGTTTAGGGTTTAAGGATCAGGGAAAGTAGAGTTAGGAAGTGGAGATGAGCATTTATCATTTAGGGTCAGTTTAATTGGTTTTAGGGTAGGAGGGCTCTAGGGTCAGTCATTAGGGTTTTTGGGTTTAGGTGGTAGTTTAGGTTTATAATAGTGTAGGGTTTTTTAGTTCATGGTTAATTTGGGTTTAGTGGTTAATTTGAGGGCTTAGAGTTATTTTAGGTTTGTTTTTAGGTTTAAGATTTAGGTTTAAGGTTTAGGTTTTTTTTTTGGTTTTATTTAGGTTTAGTATGGTTTTGGTTTTATGGTTTATGATTTTATTTTAGTTTGTTTAGGGTTTAGGTTTTAGGTTTAGGGTTCAGGTTAAGGTTTTTGGTTTTTTTTTTTAACAGAGAACAAATTCATATTCAACATTTCTTCTTTTTGATTTCCTCAACCAAGTAACATACCAAGTATTCCTAGACATTAGCGATGATGTACATAAAAAATGAGCTCGAATAGAGCAAATCAAAACCTAGATAATTAGATTTTATATAAACACATAATTCCATTCAGATCGATTGATTATTCTAGTTTCTTTTAGTTCCCATTAGAACCGCCCTAGCCTCTTAAGTAGCGGGATCCACTATCATATCCCCGATCTCTCCCTCCGCCACCATAATGGCTATAACCTCCATCTCTTCTCTCGCCTCCATGACCACCACTGCTCCAACCACCACATCCATATCTACTATATTTATTTAGTTTAGGTTTAAGTTTTTAGATTTTTAGGGTTTACCACTTAAGGTTTAGGGTTTTAGGGTATAAAGCTTAGGGTTAAGGTTTAGGGTTTAGGGTTTAGTGTTTAGGGTTTAGTTCTTCGGCTTTTGGGTTTAAGGTTTTTAGGGTTTAAGATTTAGGGTTTAAGGTTAACTTACAATTAAGAGTTTTTTTTAAATTAAGTAAACTGTTAGGTTTAGATTTATTTAGTTTATTTTTAATTCATTTTAGTTTATTTTATTTTTATTTTTATTTATATTTATTTTATATTTTTATTTAGTTTAGTTGATTTATTTTGGCTTTATTTCTTTTTGTTTAAGTTTTTTATTTTAGTTTATTTTTAAGGTTTAGGTTTACGTTTATGTTTATTTTTTAGTTGAGTTTTATTTTTATTTTATTTTTAAGAATTAGGTTTAATTTTTATTTTATGTTTAGTATAGGTTTTATTTTATTTATTTTGGAGGTTTAGGTTGTAGTTTGGGTTTATTTAGGTTTACTTGATTTATTTTATTTAGTTTAGGTTTAGGTTTGATTTAGTTTATTTTAGGTTTAGTTTAGGTTTTATTTATTTTAGTTTTTAGTTAAAATTAATTTATTTTAGTTTAGTTTAAGGGTTTAGATTTTATTTATTATTTATTTTAGGTTTATTTTAGGTTTATGTTTTATTTTATATTATTTTAGGTTTATCTACAATTTATTTTATTTATTTTTTTATTCTTTGGTTTATTTATTTTAGTTTTATTTTTATTTTTTTTAATTTAGTTTAGTTTTAGTTTTATTTTTTGGTTTAGGTTTTAGTTTATTTATTTTATATTTTATTTTATTTATGTTTAAGTTTTATGCTTTAGGTTTTATTTTATTAGGTTTAGGTTTGGTAGGGCTTAGGGTTTTAAGGTTTTAGTAGTTTGGGGCTAGGGTTTAGTGTAGCTTTAGTTTTGGGCTTTGTTTTTGGGGTAGGTTTTAGTTAGGTTTATTTTTTTAGGGTTTAGGTTATTTTAGTGTTTTTTTAAATTAAGTTCCTTTAGTTTATTTATTTAGTTTATTTTTTATTTTATTTAAGTTTTATTTTATTTAGTTTAATTTTATTTTAGTTTATGTTTATTTTATTTATATTTTAGGTTTAGGTTTGCTTTATGTTTATTTTTTTTATAGTTTTATTTTTTAATTTATTTATAGATTTAAGTTTTATTTTTTTTATTTTGTTTTAGGTTTTAACTTATTATTTTATTATTTTAGGTTTTGGTTTTAGGTTTTTTATTTTATGTTTATTTTAGGTTTTATTTTTGTTTATGTTTAGGTTTATTTTAGTTTATTTTATTTTATTTAGTTTAGGTTTAGGTTTTATTTATTTTAGTTTAGTTTATTTTAGTTTAAGTTTAGGTTTTATTTTGTTTATTTTATTTTTAGTTTTTAGGGTTTTTTTTTAGTTTAGATTTTATTTTTATTTATTTTAGGTTTATTTTTAAGTTTAGGTTTTTATTTTGTTTTTATTTTATTTTATTTTAGGTATATTTGGTATATTTTATTTTTATTTCAGCTTAGTTTTATTTTATTTTTTACTTTTTTTTATTCTTAGGTTTATTTTATTTTTTAGTTTAGGTTATTATTTAGTTTAGTTTAGTTTATTTTATTAGATTATCTTATTTAATTTTAGGTTTTAGTTTATGTTTAGTTTATGTTTAGATTTTATTTCTTTATTTTACTTTATTTAGGTTTATTTATTTTATTTGGCACATTTAGTTTAAGTTTAGCTCATATGTTGGTAGGGTCAGTGTGGGTTTAGGGTAGAGTAGGGAGTAGGTTAAGTTTGGGGGGATGGAGTAGCCCAGGGTGGGTCATTAAGTTATAGGAGGGTCAAATTAGAGGTTTTAAGGATGGATGGTGGTTTGTGGAGATTTTAGTGGTGGGTCAGTCAGTTAGTAGGGAGGGTTTAGGGTAGGTTAGGTGGCCATGAGCTTTAGGGTTTTATGGTTATGGTGGGTAGTGTGGTTTTTATTTTAGGATGTTAGTTTGATGGTTTGAGGATTTATGGTTTAGGGTGAGTTTTGGTCTTTCTAATAGAGAACAATTCAAAATCTTCATTTCTTCATTTTGATTTCAACCAAGTATCACACCAAGTTTTCAAGACGTAAGCAAGCACATAGAAAAATGAGCAAATAAAAATCAAAACCCTTGATAACTAGAATTGTCTCAGTCCATTTCAAAATCGGATCAGTTTCTCCAGCTCCCATCGATGAAAGCCTAGGAGATCCACCATCATATCATCATCTCTCCTCCGCTCATCATAGAACCTCCATGGCTCCCCGCCTCCAACCACAAATGCTCCAACCACCATCTCCATATCCCCAAGTCCCAGGATCCCCACCACCATCAAGAATGCCTCCTTAGCCTCCACTCCAGATCTCTGATTGATGATGTTCTTATCATGGTTTACCCATTCTGGGTTTAGTGGTTTAGGTTTATTTTAGGTTTAGTTTATTTTTTTAGTTTATTTTGTTACTTTAAGTTTAGTTTAGGTTTGGGGTTTAGTTTAGGGTTTAAGGTTGGGTTTAGAGTTGGGTTTAGGATTTTGGCTTTACAGTTTAAGGTTTAGATTTATGGTTTATTTGGGTTTAGGGTTTAGTGGGGTTTAGGGTTTAGGGATTTGGTTTTAGGATTTAGGTTTTTCATTTTAACTTTAAGTAAACCGATAGGTTTAGTTTATTTAATTTATTTAGCTTATTTTTTTATTTATTTTATCTTATTTTTATTTTTTTTTATTTAGTTTAGATTATTTATTTTAGGTTTATTTATTTTAGTTTATTTTTGGTTTAGGTTTAGGTTTAATTTTAGTTGTATTTTATTTTACTTATTTTTTTAGGTTTTGGTTTTACTTTTATTTTAAAGTTTAGTTTAATTTTTATTTATCTTTTAGGTTTTATTTTAGGTTTATTTTAAGTTTTATTTTTAGTTTGGGTTTAGGTTTATTTTAGCTTATTTTATTAATTAGTTTAGATTAGGTTTAGGTTTAATTTATTTAAGCCAGGTTTTTATTTTTATTTATTTAGGTTTTTTTTTAGTATTTAGCTTATTTTATTTTATTTTAAGTTCATTTATTTTAATGTTTAATCTTTATTTCATTTAGGTTTTATTTAGTTTATTTTAATTTAGCTTAGCTGGTTTATTAATTTATTGGTTTAGCTTTTAGGTTTTTTAGGGTTAAGGGTTCTGATTTAGGGTTTAGGGTTTAGGGTTTAGGGTTTTAGGGTTTAGGGTTTTAGGCATTAGGATTTAGGGTTAGGGATTTGGATTTAAGGTTTAGGGTTTAGGGTTAAAGGTTTTTAGGCTTTAGGGTTTAGGGTTTAGGTTTTTTTAAAAAAAATTAAGTAAACCTGTAGGTCTAGGTTTATTTAATTTATTTTTTATTTATTTCAGTTTATTTTATTTATTTTATTTTAATTTCTATTTAATTTTTATTTTAATTTAGTTTAGTTTATTTATTTTAGGTTAATTTATTTCTTTTTACTTTCTATGTTTAGGTTTAGGTTTATGTTCATTTTTTAGTTTAGTTTTATTTTTAATTTATTGTTTAGGTTTAGGTTTTATTTTTTATTTTTAGGTTTATGTTTAAGTTTTTATTTCATTTTTTTATGTTTAGGTTTTAAGTTTTTATTTTAGGTTTATTTTAAGATTTTATTTTTTATTTCTAAATAGTTTTAATTTTAGTTTAGTTTATTTTATTAAGTTTAGTGTTTATGTTTAGTTGATTTTAGGTTTAGGATTAGGTTTTATTTAATTTTTCTTAGTTTGTATTAGTTTAGGCTTAAGTTTATTTTATTTTGTTTATTTTAGGTATAGTTTTTTTAGTTTATGGTTTTGGTTTTATTTTTTATTTATTTTAGTTTTTTTTAGGTTTTCATTTAGTTTTTATTTTATTTAATTTAATTTTATTTTATGTTTATTTTATTTTTATTTTACCTTTACTTTTTATTTTATTTAGCTTTTTTAATTTTAGATTTTTTTTATTTATTAGTTTAATTTCAATTTTTATTTATTTAATTATATTTTTTAGGTTTAGGTTTAGGTTTTGGTTTATGTTTTAGTTTAGGTTTCTATTTTATTTTATTTTTTTATGTTATTTAGGTTTGGGTTTATTTATTTATTTTATTTTTATGTTTTATTTAGTTTATGTTTAAGTTTTTAGGATTTAGGGTTTAGCATTCAGGGTTTGGGGTTTAGTGTTTAGGGTTTAAGGTTTAAGATTTTGGGGTTTAGGGTTTAGGGTCTAGGGTTTAGGGTTTAGGATTTTTGGTTTATTTTATGAAGAACAAATTCACATTCAACATTTCCTCTTTGTTTATTTAATTTATTTTTTTATTTATTTTAGTTTATTTTATTTTTTATTTTTTTAGTTTAGTTTATTTATTTTAGGTTAGGTTTTTTATTTCAGTTTATTTTCTAAAGTTTAGGTTAAGGTTTAGGTTAATTTTTTAGTTGAGTTTTATTTTTATTTTATTTTTTAGGTTTATGATTTTTTTTATTTTTAGGCTTAGGTTAAGTTTTTTATTTTATTTTTTTCAGTTTAGGTTTTAAGGTTTTTATTTTAAGTTAATATTTAGGTTTTATTTGTTAGTTTATGTTTAGGATTATTTTTAGTTTATTTTGTTTTATTTAATTTAGGGTTTAGGTTTAGTTTATTTTAAGTTTAGGTTTAGGTTTTATTTATTTTAGTTTAGTTTTTGGTTTATTTATTTTTAATTTTTTTTATTTATTTTACGTTTAGATTTTGTTTTTTTAGTTTATGGTTTAGGTTTTATTTTTTTATTTATTTTTTGTTTTATTTTTAGGTTTATTTTTTATTTTTAAGTTTTTATTTAGTTTTTATTTTATTTTTATTTTAAGTTTAATTTTTATTTTATTTTTATTTTCATTTTATTTTATTTTATTTTTAGGTTTAAGTTTAGGTTTTGTTTAGGTTCTTATTTTATTTTATTATTTTATTTTATTTAGGTTTAGGTTTATGTATTTATTTTATTTTTAGGTTTTATTTAGTTTAGGTTTAGGTTTTAGCTTTTTAGGGTTTAGGGTTTAGGGTTAGCTTAGGGTTTAGGGTTTAGGGTTAGCTTAGGGTTTAGGGTTAGTTTAGGGTTTAGGGTTTAAGGTTAAGATTTAGGGTTTAGGGTTTAAGGTTTTTATGGTTTAGGGTTTAGGGTTTAGGGTTAGTTTAGGGTTTATTGTTTATGGTTTATGGTTTTGGGTTTAGGATTTAGTGTTTAAGGTTTAAGGTTTAGTGTTTAGGGTTTAGGGTTTAGGGTGCTTACAGATAGAAGATGAATGGTCAGATTAAGTTCTGAGATAAGGAAACCCAGAATTGTCCAAGTTAACCAGCCCACGTAAGTGTTTGGGTAAGGTGAGTTGATCAAAGAAGATGATACCATCGGATCTAACACCCAGATTGGCAAGGTAGTCAGCACAAGCATTTCCTTCACGGAAAACATGAGTGATGTTAAAATTTAGTTGGGAAAGAAGAGCTATAGTTTGCTTGAGGAGGTAATTCAATTCAATTTCATCTTAGTGGAAGTCAAAAGGTCAATCAACGAGCGGATCCACCTCAATCCAAATATTGAGCCAACCATTTTGGATGCAAATTCAAAACTTTGAAAGGCGCCGCCGCTTCGAGAAAATGGGGCGATCACGGAAATAAGGGGATAAAGCAAAAGCCATAGTACAGACCACTTGAGTTCTTGAAAATGCCACCCTTGGAGCCATTATGAGAAGCGAGCCATCGGTATTGATTTTAATAATATGGTGAGAGGTTTTTTCCAATAGACAATAACTTGTCATTTGTGATTGGTTGATCCGAGGTTAATGCTTTATTGGCCACAAATTCTGACCTTTTGGGTGAATGAGATTGGCTTTAAACAAGTCAAGAGTACAATTTTGTTTTAGTTCTATAGTTCAATAATCCTCCGTGGTTCATAGGGATCCCGATTGATGTTTAGCATCATTACGGTCCATGAACGAGATAAAGTGACAGGCTAATGATAACTTTAATGTGACCTTGATAGTAGTGTTATCAAAATAGATTTCAAAGTTGATATAAAGTAAAGAGAGCCATTGAAATTGATGGTGTTAAAAGATCATCATACATCCAAAGTTTAAACAATGACCCAACAAAAACATGATTAACATTCTCAATTGGAAAATGGAACACCTTTACCCCACAACAACGAGAATCAGCAGGGATAAAATTTTTTTAGAATACCAAGTAGAGCGAGAATAAGTAGGGATAGTGTTATTCCAAAGTTTGGAGAATACATAGGGGAGAATCATGAGTATCTTTAATGTGGAGCCACACATTTTGAGGTTGAAGTCACCATTATGAGAGAGCTTAAAGAGAATCGCTTGATTGTGAGGTGATAGGAATAGTAGTAACCATATTCAAGAAAGTAAAAGGGATAAAATCAACAAGCTTACTATTGTTCCACTTATTGTTATGCGAAGAGTTTACTCTAATAGCGGCGGAATGGGTGGAGAGTAAGTCATCTATGGATCCACATTATCTTGCCAAAAGAAAGAGTGAGTTAATGCCCCAAAATTAAGGATTCGCATCCCATTTGAGAGAGTCTTTTCCACACGAGAGTCACCCACTTAAAGGGACAAATGAGGGGTGCTTACCGGCAATATTTGATCATGAAATTAGCCCAAAGACTATGATTACTCCTAAAATTCCACCGAGTTTATAGGAAAAGGCATTGATAGCTTCTTTATGGATTTACAACCAAGACCACCTTCATCAAAAGTTCCACAATTTTTAAACCAAGAGGTCCAGTGCATTTTTTTAGAAGAGGTATTGGAGCCCCAAAAAAATTTATTTAGGAGATGCTCAATTCTGTTGATGCTAGAAATGGTCGGCACAATGGTTTGGATGAGATATAAAGGCATGGAATTAAGAGTGCTCTTAATCAAGGTTAGCCTACCACCAAAAGATAGTAAATGAAATTCCCAAACTGAGATTTTATTAGAAATTTTTTGAATAAGGTCATCAAAAAGATGAGATCTTTTCTGGACTTTAAAAAGTGAAGCCCCGAGATAAGTAATGGGAAATTGACTTTGCTTAAAATTAGTAATTCGAGATTTGATTTAGTCTATTGGTGGGAATCTTAGGGAATAATAAATAGCATTTTCTTTCATTAAGGAAGAGACCACTAACTTTGCCAAAATCATTTAAGAGATTCTTAATAGTTTTAACATGTTGAAGAGAGGCATTGCGAAGATTATAAAATCATCAAGCTAAGAAAATGAGAAAAGAAACCACCATGAGTTTTAAAAGCCATGTTAGGTTTTTTTAATGAAAAGATCATTGAGGCTCCTCAAAGAATGATGATAAAGAAGGAGAAAGAGGGTCACCTTGATGCAAACCATGGTTTAAAGAAACCAAAGGATTCACCATTTAAGATACAGAAAACCGGATGTTAGTGATACAACTTTTATAAGTGATAAAATTATCAGAGAAACCAAACAAATGTAAGATTTGAAAGAAGAAATCCCACGAGAGGTTATCAAAGGCTTTAAAGATGTCCAGTTTGAAAAGCATATTACCTCCTCTGGAAGAGACATCAATGTAATGAACTAGCTCTTGGCAGTAGAATATTATCGATATGGCTCTATTTTTAACAGTTTGGTTAGGGAGATGATTTTATGGAGGCTAATCCTATTATTAATTAATTTAACAATGAGTTTTGGAAAAGGTACAAAGACTAATAGGTCTAAAATCGCCCAAGATTTAGGATTGATGATTTGGGAATAAGGACAATAGATATGAAAATAAAGAATAGATCATCAATGAAATCAATAATGCATTAACAAGATCGATTTAATAAAAGGCCAACAATGCTTTGAAAGAAATGAGTGGTAAAACCATCGGGGTTAGCAGTAAAGTTCATGCTATTGAGAGTACTACTAATCTCCACTTTCGAGGGATGCATAGTGAGCAAATGGTTATCCTCATTGCTAATCAAAGAAGGGATTAGGTGGGTGTTGAGGAAGGAGTTTAGTTAATTTTGAAAGTGATGTATGTCCTTAATTTCATTTTTATGGGTTATCATCATTAGAGTTCTTAATTTTCTTAATCGAGTTTAAAGCTTTCTATTTATTGCAAATAGCATGGAAATACCTAGTGTTTCTGTCACCATCAGCAATATGTTTGCTAGCGGCTTTTGATGACAATAGGTTTCCTCCATATTTTGGTAATTAATTAAACTATCTTTGGCAATGCTCTACTCATCGAGCTTATTGGGATCAGTTAAGACAGCCTCTTCAAGAGAACAAACCACTTGTTCCATAGCTTTAAGATTAGTAAAAAGATTTTTAAAGATATGCTTTTTCCACCAATTGAGATTTTATTTAAGCCTCTTGAGCTTAAGCCAAAGCATCATGCGAAATATGCAATCCAATTAGTCAACATTAGTGAAGTCACCATGTTGGGTCCACATATTTTGGAATCTAAAAGGTGAGGGAGTAGAAGAGTTAAGAGGGGAGTTTTGATAGAGATCAAAAGAGGCATGATGGACAAAGTTCTCAAATGCTCAAAAAGTAAGAGGCCATTGATTGATCCAAAGAGAATTAAAGGGTCTGTCAAGACGCGCCAAAGTCTAGAGTTTTGCCACGTGTAGCAGACCGAAAAACCAATGTCAATCAATCGAATCATAGAGAAGTTTTACATGGAATGGGCGTTAGGAGAACATCCTCCCCTCCTTTGAAGAAGCAATGATAGTGTTGAAATCACCCCAACCAACCGGAAGGTTAAGGCAAAGGTTCTTAAGTGATTCCAAAGTATGTTCCTACTCTATTACAAGAAGCATAGATAAAGGAACCAAAGGCCGAAAACTCACCTAAGAGATTTTGACATTTACCAATTGATTGAGATCATCAATGATGGAGATGGTGATGGAATTTTTCCAAAAACACCATATTTTATTATTAAGGTTGAGGTGGAAATTTTGCAATCCAATTGATCTAGCAACATGGGAATCTTGGAAGAGTGAATGAGAGGCTCAATAATAATAAGTTATGATGAGTGCGACGAGGCTCTAACATGGTTGCGGGAGGAGAGTCCCACAATCATTCCATAAGAAAATTAATCATAAAGGAAAGAAAAGAAAGAGGAAATAGTGGAAAGGTGGAGGAAGAATGTGTGTTTAATTTGTATTTGGAAAGATTTTTTTTAACAATGGAAGATTTTGGAAGGTCTATTTATCTAAAGTATCTCCATCGAGGGATTGGTTTGGGTATAGGTAAGAGCAATATCCGACAATATTTTATTAGTGGTGATTTCTCCTTCTTTTAGTATCGAAGAAGAATGAGAAATGAGAAATATATCTTCTCCATTCAAAGTACAAATATCATTCTCTATGATAATCGATTTTGATCACCAAAGGATTAACATGATTTAGATCCAATATAAGATCCCCATTCAAATTGTCATTAAGAGTAAAAGGATTGTCATGAGAGGCCAAATTATTATAGGTGAGTAGTTCTTGGTAAATGCTTGTAAATGCTTATTAGTTTCACATACCTCAATAGTAGTATTTTTCCAAGCTCGAGTGTATTTCATTGGACACATCAGTGGGTAATAAAGGGGTAGATGTAGTGAGTATTATGAGTAGCTTTAGGCACATAAATGAACTTATTGGTTTTTTCCAAGAGAGGTAGTATCTTGTATGTTCTTTTGAGGTTAGGATGTAACACAAAGCATTATGAATGGTGGCCATGGATCTTACAATGAGTGCGAAGATGGAGAAATTTTCAAATTCCACTTTCGATAATATCCACAAACCAATCCAAACATCTTTAGGGTATTTTTTGTAATGTCAATCTCAACTAAGATTAGTACAATAGATGGCCAAGATCTAGCAGCAATGGCTTGATCAATTTGAAGGGGTCTACCAAATAGAGCCCCAACCACAAACAAAACTTGGTGAGTAACATAGTGAATTCTCATGTTCAAAAAGCAAGCCATAAAGGAACAATAGATTCCTCTTTGACATCAAAAGGGGGACCATTTCAAGAGCCATTTGACAATTATACAAAAATAGGGACGACAAAGAGCAGAGAATAATAATCATTGGATAATTGAATAAGGATATGGAGGATCAATTAATAGTGAAGACTCCAAAGCTTTAAGCTATGGAAGAAAGAACGGATATTATCTAGAGTAGGGCACCATAGAGAAAATTTACCAACCAAAGCGAACTCAAAAGGCTTAGCTAACATCTCCACATCCTGGTCAGAGCACATGACATTCCACAGAATGTCATGGAAATTAAGTTAACCGAGGCATTAGAGCTAGGGATCTTACCAGAAAGAGCATCCATAAAGGATTTGATAGCAGGCGCATTACCGGATGGATTCAGATCGAGAATACCTTTAGGATTAGAGTGCAAAGTCGGTGCATCCAGGAGGGACGAGTGTAATTTTGTAGAGAGTGAAGTCTCTGCTATTGAATGATCTTGTGAGAGTCACATAAGCAGCGAGCCGAGGGATAATGCGCAACCAAGCAAAAAATCAGCGATCCGATCGAACAACCAATCTGGAAAACTAGGAAGAAGCACTGAACACAAAATTGCTAGAGAATCCGGTGAGGCGAGTGAGGTTAAGTTTAGGGTTTCATTTTTGGGTTTTGGGTTTAGGGTTTAAGGTTTAGGGTTTAGGGTTTAGGGTTTTAGGGTTTATGCTTTTAGGGTTTAAGGTTTAGGGTTTAGTGTTTAGGTTTTAGGCTTTAGGGTTTGGGGTTTAGAGTTTAGGGTTTAGGGTTTAGGGATTAGGGTTTACGGTTTAGGATTTAGGGTTTATGGTTTATTTTATTTATTTATTTTAGTTTATTTTTTATTTTTATTTAGTTTAGGTTATTTATTTTAGGTTTATTTATTTTAGTTTGTGTTTTTATTTTTTTAATTCTTTAGCTTTAAGTTTAGGTTATTTTTTACTTAAGTTTTATTTTTATTTTATTTTTAAGGTTTAGGTTTTATTTTTTATTTTAAGGTTTAGGTTTATGTTTTTAATTTATTTTTTTTGGTTTAGGTTTTATTTTTTATTTTAGGTTTATTTTTTATAGTTTAGGTTTTTTTTTTTAGATTATTTTATTTTATTTAGTCTAGGTTTAGGTTTAGGTTTAGTTTATTTTATGTTTATGTCTAGATTTAATTAATTTTAGTTCTGTTTATTTTAGTTTAGGTTTAGGTTTAATTTAATTTTATTATTTTTTATTCTTATTTATATTTATTTTTTATTTTTATTTAGTTTAATTGATTAATTTTATGTTTAATTATTTTAATTTAGGTTTTTGTTTTATTTTATTTTTTAGGTTTAGGTTTAGGTTTGGGTTTATTTTTTATTGGGTTTTATTTTTATTTTATTTCTTAGGTTCAAGTTTTATTTTTTTTATTTTTAGGTTTTGGTTTAGGCTTATATTTTATTTTTTAGGTTTAGGTTTTAGGTTTTCATTTTAGGTTTATTTTTATGTTTTATTTTTTAGTTTAGGTTTAGCTTTATTTTTAGTTTATTTTATTTTATTTAGTTTAGGTTTAGGTTTAGGTTTAGATTATTTTTGGTTTAGGTTTAATTTATTTTAGTTCCGTTTATTTTATTTTAGGTTTAGGTTTATTTTATTTTTTATTAGGTTTAAGTTATTTTTTTTTTGGTTTTAGGTTTTTATTTTTTTATTTTAGGTTTTTTTTTAGGTTTAGGTTTTTATTTATTTTTTATTTTATTTTATTTTAGCTTTATTTTATTTTTATTTAACCTTCAATTTTAATTTTATTTAGGTTATTTATCCTTAAGTTTATTTTATTTCATAATTTAGTTTAGGTTTTAGTTTATTATATTTTAGTTTATTTTTATTAGTTTATTTAATTTTATTTTTAGGTTTAGGTTTAAGTTTTAGTTTAAGTTTTTATTTTATTTTATTTTATTTTAGTTTAGGCTTTTTTATATATTTTATTTTTAGGATTTATTTAGTTTAGGTTTGGGTTTTTTGGTTTTTAGGGTTTAGGGTTTATGGTTAGGGTTTATGGTTTAGTCTTTAGTCTTTAGGGTTTAATGTTTTTAGGGTTTAGGGTTAGCTTAGGGTTTAGGGTTTTCTTTTAAATTATGTAAGCCATTAGGTTTATGTTTAGTTTATTTATTCTTATTTATTTTAGTTTTTTAGGTTTATTTTTTATTTTTCTTTAGCTTAGCTGATTTATTTTATGTTTATTTATTTTAGTTTAAGTTTTTTATTTTTGTTTATTTTTTAGTTTTAGGTTTAGGTTTGGGTTTTTTTGTTGAGTTTTATTTTTAGATTATTTTTAGGGTTTAAGTTTTATTTTTTATTTTTAGGATTAGGTTTTACATTTTTTATTTTAGGTTTAGGTTTATTTTTAGTTTATTATATTTTTTTTCATTTAGGTTTAGGTTTAGGTTTAGTTTACTTTAGGTTTAGGTTTAGGTTTTATTTATTTTAGTTTGGTTTAATTTAGTTTATGTTTAGGTTTTTTTTAGGTTTAGGTTTTCTTTTAGTTTAGGGTTTAGGTTTTTTATTTATTTATTTTTAGGTTTATGTTTTTATTTAGTTTTTATTTAGTTTTTATTTTATTTTATTTTAGGTTTATTTTATTTTTATTTTATGTTTAGTTTTATTTTATTAAATTTTTTATTCTTAGGTTTATTTTATTTTTTAGTTTAGTTTTGGTTATTATTCATTTTATTTTAGCTTATGTTTATTATTTTATTTTATTTTATTTAGGTTTACGTTTACATTTTATTTTATGTTTTTGTTTTTTTTTTAACTTTATTTAGGTTTACATTTTTTTATTTATTTTATTCTTAGGTTTTATTTAGTGTAGGTTTAGGTTTTTAAGTTTTCAGGGTTTAAGGTTTAGGGTTTTGGGTTTAGAGTCTAAGATTTTAGGGTTTATGCTTTTAGGGTTTATGGTTAGGGTTTAGGGTTAAGGGTTGTTGGTTTAGGGTTTAGGGTTTAGGGTTTAGGGTTTAGGATTTAGGGTTTATGGTTTTTTAAAAAAAAGTTAAGTAAATCAATAGGTTTAGGTTTATTTATTTTACTTTTTTTATTTAAGTTTATTTTTATTTTCTATTTTTATTTAGTTTAGTTTATTTACTTAAGTTTAGGTTTTTTATTTTGGTTTATTTTGTAAGTTTAGGTTTATTTTTTAGTTGAGTTTTATTTATATTTTATTTTTTAGGTTTAGGTTTTATTTTTTATTTTCAGTTTTAGGTTTTGTTTTATATTTATTTTTTTATGTCTAAGTTTTAGCCATTTATTTTAGGTTTACTTTTAGGATTTATTTTTTTTAGTTTAGGTTTAGGTTTATTTTTAGTTTATTTTCTTTTATTTACTTTAGGTTTAGGTTTAGGTTTTGGTTTTATTTATTTTAGTTAAGTTTATTATAGTTTAGATTTAGGTTTTTTTATTTTATTTATTTTATTTTTATTTTAGGTTTATATTTTTTATTTAGTTTTTATTTTAATTTTTTTAAGTTTATTTTATTTTTATTTTAAGTGTAGTTTTTATTTTATTTAAGCTTTTTATTCTTAAGTTTATTTGATTTTTTTTACTTTAGTTTAGGTTTTTATTTATTTTATTTTAATTTATTTTTTTAGTTTATTTTATTTTATTTTTAGGTTTAGGTTTAGGTTTTTATTTTATTTTCTTTTATTATTAATAAAAAGGAGCCGAGATCTACTAGGTTTAGGTTTAAGTTTATGTTTGTTTTTTAGATGAGTTTTATTTTAAATTTATTTTTAAGGTTTAGGTTTAATTTTTTATTTTTAGGTTTAGGTATAGGTTTTATTTTATTTTTGGTTTAGGTTTTAGGTTTTTTATTTTACTTTTAGGTTTTTTTGTTTTAGTTTATGTTTTGGTTTACTTTTAGTTTATTTTGTTTTATTTTATTTAGTTTAGGTTTAGGTTTAGGTTTGGTTTATTTTCAATTTATGCTTAGGTTTTTTTTTTAGTTTAGTTTATTTTAGTTTAGGTTTAGGTTTATTTTATTTTGCTTTTTTTTATTTGAGATTTATGTATTTTTTTCTAGTTTAGGGTTTAGATTTTATTTTTTATTTATTTTTATGTTTGTTTTGTTAGGTTTAGGTTTTTATTTAGATTTTATTTTATATTATTTTTGGATTATTTTTTTACATTTAGTTTTTATTTTATTTAGGTTTTTTATTCTTAGGTTTATTTTATTTTTTAGTTTATTTTAGGTTTTTACTTAGTTTATCTTAGTTTAGTTTTATTAGTTTATTTTATTTTATTTTTAGGTTTAAGTTTAGATTTTAGTTTAGGTTTTTATTTTATATTATTTTTTATTTTATTTAGATTTAGGTTTTTCTATATGTTTTATTTAGTTTAGGTTTAGGTTTTTTAGTTTTTAGGGTTTAGAGCATAGGGTTTTAGGGTTTAAGGTTTAAGGTTAGGTTTTAGGGTTTAAGGTTTAGGGTTTAGTGTTCAGGCTTTAGGGTTTAGGGTTTTTAGGGTTTAGAGTTTAGGGTTTAGGGTTTAGTGTTTAGTCTTTAGGGTTTAGGGTTTTAAGGGTTTATGGTTTAGGGTTATCTTAGGGTTTAGTGTTTTTTAAAAAAATTAATAAGCCTTTAGGTTTAGGTTTATTTAGTTTATTTTATTTTTATTTTTATTAAGTTTAGTTTATTTATTTTAGGTTTATTTATTTTAGTTTATCTTTTAGGTTTAGGTTAAGGTTTATGTTTATTTTTTAGTTCAGTTTTATTTTTATTTTATTTTATAAGTTTAGGTTTTAGTTTGTTTTAGGTTTAGGTTTAGGTTCTTACTTTATTTTTTAAGGTTTAGGTTTTTGGTTTTTATTTTAGGTTCATTTTGTGGTTTTATTTTTAGTTTTAGTTTAGGTTTATTTTTAGTTTATTTTAATTTATTTAGTTTAGGGTTAGGTTTAGATTTAATTTACTTTAGGTTTAGGTTAAGGTTTTATTTATTTTAGTTTAGGTTTATGTTTTCTTATTTTGTTTATTTTATTTTTACTTTAGGTTTAGCTTTTTTTAGTTTAGGGTTTAGGTTTTAATTTTTTATTTATTTTTTACGTTTTATTTTTAGGTTTATTTCTTAAGTTTAGGGTTTTTTTAATTTTTATTTTAGGTTTATTTTTTATTTCATGTTTAGTTTTTATTTTATTTAGTTTTTTATTCTTAGGTTTATTTTGTTTTTTAGTTTACTTTAGGTTGTTATATATTTTAGTTTAGTTTATTTTTATTAGTTTATTTTATTTTATTTTTAGGTTTAGGTTTAGGTTTTGGTTTATGTATTTAGTTTATCTAATTTATTTTACTTTATTTAGGTTTAGGTTTTTTATTTATTATATTTATATGTATTATTTAGTTTAGGTTTAGGTTTTTAGGTTTTTAGGTTTTTTGTGTTTAGTGTTTAGGGTTTAGGGTTTAAGGTTTAGGGTTTTAGTGTTTAGGGTTTAAGGTTAGGGTTTAGGGTTAGGGTTTAGTGTTTAATGTTTAATGTTTAGGCTTTAGGGTTTAAAGCTTTTAGGATTTTTAGGGTTTATGGTTTAGGATTTAGGTTTAGGGTTTTTTTGTTTAGGGTTTAGGGTTAGGGTTTAGGGTTATGGTTTAGTGTTTAGTGTTTAATGTTTAGGCTTTAGGGTTTAAGGCTTTTAGGGTCTTTAGGGTTTAGGGATTCAAGGGTTTAAAGATTAGGCTTTATGGCTTAAGGTTTAGGTTTAAACTTTAATGTATAGCATTTTATGGTTTAGGTTAGTGTTAGTTTTAGGTTTTAGGGCTTTTAGGGTTTTAGAGGTTATAGTTCTGATTTAGGGATTAGGTTTCTTTAGTGTTTAGGGCCTAGGGTTTGTTTAGGGTTTATAATTTAGTGTTTAGGGTTTTTTAGGGTTTAGGGTTTTGAGTTCATGGTTAATTTTAAGGTTTAAGGTTAATTTGAGGGCTTAGAGTTATTTTAGGGTTTAGGGTTTAGGGACTAAGATTTAGGTTTAAGGTTTAGGTTTTTTTTTGGGTTTTGGGTTTATGGTTTAGGGTTTAGGTTTTATGGTTTTGGGTTTTATGGTTTATGATTTAGGGTTTAGGATTTAGGGTTTAGGGTTTAGGTTTTAGGTTTTAGTTAGGTTTTGGTTTTTTTAACAGAACAAATTCATATTCAACATTTCTTCTTTTGATTTCCTCGGTAACATACCAAGTATTCCAAGACATTAGCGATGATGTAGATAAAAAATGAGCTCAAATAGAGCAAATCAAAAACCCTGGATAATTAGAACTGTCTCTACTATAAACACACAATTCCATAAGCTACAGATCGGATTGACCATTCTTTAGTTTCTTTAGTTCCCATTAGAACCGCCCTGGCCTCTTAAGTAGTGGGATCCCTATCATATCCTCGATCTCTCCCTCCGCCACCATAATGGCTTTAACCCATCTCTCTGCTCCATGACCACTTTCCAACCACCCATCTACTATATTTTATTTAGTTTAGGTTTACGTTTTTAGATTTTTAGGGTTTAGCACTTAAGGTTTAGGGTTTTAGGGTTTAAGGCTTAGGGTTAAGGTTTTGGGTTTAGGGTTTAGTGTTTAGGGTTTCGTTCTTCAGCTTTTGGGTTTAGGGTTTTTAGGGTTTAAGGTTTAGGGTTTAGGGTTAACTTATAATTAAGAGTTTTTTTTTAATTAAGTAAAGTGTTAGATTTAGGTTTATTTAGTTTATTTTTAATTCATTTTAATTTATTTTATTTTTTACTTTTATTTATGTTTATTTTATATTTTTATTTAGTTTAGTTGATTTATTTTGGCTTTATTTTTTTTTGTTTAAGTTTTTTGTTTTAGTTTATTTTTGAGGTTTAGGTTTACGTTTATGGTTTTTTTAGTTGATTTTTATTTTTATTTTATTTTTAAGAATTAGGTTTAATTTTTTATTTTTATGTTTAGGTATAGGTTTTTATTTTATTTTATTTTGGTTTAGGTTTTAGGTTTTTATTGTAAGTTTATTTTTAGGTTTTATTTTTTAGTTTACATTTAGGTTTACTTTGAGTTTATTTTATCTTATTAAGTTTAGGTTTAGGTTTTGATTTAGTTTATTTTAGGTTTAGGTTTAGGTTTTATTTATTTTAGTTTAGGTTTAAGTTCATTTTATTTTATTTTTATTCTAGGTTTAGGGTTTTTTTTAGTTTAGGGTTCAGATTTTATTTATTATTTATTTTTAGGTTTATTTTTTTAGGTTTATGTTTTTATTTTATATTATTTTAGGTTTATCTTTTTACACTTAATTTTTATTTTATTTATTTTTTTATTCTTTGGTTTATTTTATTTTTTAGTTTTGTTTAGGTTTTATTTATTTTAATTTAGTTTAATTTAGTTGTATTAGTTTATTTAATTTTATTTTTTGGTTTAGGTTTAGGTTTTAGTTTAGGTTTTTATTTTATATTATTTTTTTATTTTATTTATGTTTAAGTTTTTTTTTATGCTTTTTTAGGTTTTATTTACTTTAGGTTTAGGTTTCTAGGGTTTAGGGCTTAGGGTTTTAAGGTTTAAGGTTTAGGGTTAGGGTTTGGGGTTTAAGCTTTGGGGTTTAGTGTTTAGGCTTTAGGCTTTAGGGCTTTTAGGGTTTAGGGTTTAAGATTTAGGGTTTAGTGTTTAGGCTTTAGGGTTTAAGGTTTTTAGGGTTTAGGGTTACGCTTAAGGTTTAGTGTTTTTTTTTTAAAATTAAGTAAGCCTTTAGGTTTAGATTTATTTAGTTTATTTTTTATTTTTATTTATGTTTTTATTTTTATTTAGTTTAATTTCTTTATTTTAGTTTAGGTTTCTTATTTTAGTTTATTTTTTAGGTTTAGGTTTAAGTTTATGTTTATTTTTTAGTTGAGTTTTATTTTTAATTTATTTTATAGATTTAGGTTTTATTTTTTTATTTTTTAGGTTTAGGTTTAACTTATTATTTTATTATTTTAGGTTTTGGTTTTAGGTTTTTATTTTAGGTTTATTTTTAGGTTTTATTTTTTGTTTATGTTTAGGTTTATTTTTAGCTTATTTTATTTTATTTAGTTTAGGTTTAGGTTTAGGTTTAGGTTTTATTTATTTTAGTTTAGTTTATTTTAGTTTAGGTTTAGGTTTTTTATTTTGTTTATTTTATTTTTACTTTAATTTAGGGTTTTTTTAGTTTAGGGTTTAGGGTTTATTTTTTATTTATTTTTAAGTTTGTTTTTAAGTTTAGGTTTTTATTTTGTTTTTATTTTATTTTATTTTGGGTATATTTTAGGTATATTTTATTTTTTATTTCACGTTTAGTTTTTATTTTATTTACCTTTTTATTCTTAAGTTTATTTTATTTTTTTAGTTTAGTTTAGGTTATTATTTATTTTAGTTTAGTTTATTTTATTAGATTATATTATTTAATTTTTAAGTTTTAGTTTATGTTTTAGTTTATGTTTAGATTTTATTTCTTTATTTTATATTATTTAGGTTTAGGTATTTTTATTTATTTTATTTTTTGGTATTATTTAGTTTAAGTTTAAGTTTTTAGGTTTTTAGGTTTATAGTGTTTACGGTTTAGGGTTTAGGGTGTAGGGTGTAGGGTTTTAGGGTTTAGGGTTTAGGGTTTAGGACTAGTGTTTAAGGTTTAGGGTTTAGGGTTTATTGTTTAGTGTTTAGGCTTTAGGGTTTAAGGTTATTAATGTTTTTAGGGTTTAAGGTTTAGGGTTAGCTTAGGGTTTAAGGTTAGTTTAATGTTTATGGTTTATGGTTTATGGTTTAAGCTTTAGGGTTTAGCATTTTTAGGGTTTAGGGTTTAAGGTCTAAGGTTAGTTTAGGGTTTAGGGTATAGGGTTTTAGTGTTTAGGGTTTAGGGTTAGGGTTAGGGTTAGGGTTAGGGTTATGGAGCTTTTTAGGGTTTAGGGTCTAGGGTTAGTTTAGTGTTTATGGTTTAGGGTTTTTTTTGTTTAGGGTTTAGGATTTTGGGTTTAGGGTTTATAATTTAGGGTTGATGGTTTAAGGTAGATGGTTTAGGGTTTGAGGATTTATTGTTTAGGGTTTAGAGTTTTTGGTTTTTCTTTCTTAATAGAGAACAAATTCAAAATCATCATTTCTTCATTTTGATTTCCTCAACCAAGTAACACACCAAGTTTTCCAAGACAGAAGCAACGACGTATATAAAAAATGAGCACAAATAGAGCAAATCAAAAACCCTCGATAACTAGAATTGTCTCTACTGTAAAGACACAGTTCCATAAGCTTCATCGGATCGTTCTTGATTTCTCAGCTCCCATCGAATGCCGGCCCCTGTGAGATCCACCATCATCATCGATCTCTCCCTCCTACCATCGGTAACCTCCATGGCTCTTCACCCTCCACCACCCTCCAATCACCACCTCCATATCCACCAGTACCTCCAGATCCCCACCACCCTTTGCGATGGCGATGCCTGCCGCCTTCTTCAGATCTAGACTAAGCCTGGTTGACGGTGATGTTCTTGTCATCATGGTTCTGCCCATTCTTAGGGTTTAGGTTAAGGTTTAGGTTTATTAGGTTTTAGGGTTTAGGTTTATTTTTTAGTTTATTTTGTTAATTTAGGTTTAGGTTTAGGGTTTGGGATTTAGGTTTAGGGTTTAAGGTTAGGGTTTAGAGTTTAGGGTTTAGGATTTTGGCTTTACAGTTTAAGGTTTAGAGATTTATGGTTTATCCTTTTAGGGTTTAGGGTTTAGGGTTTTTTTAGGGTTTAGGGATTAGGGTTTAGGATTTAGGCTTTATGGTTTCTTTTTTAACTTTAAGTAAACCGATAGGTTTAGTTTTATTTAATTTATTTAGCTTATTTTTTATTTATTTTAACTTATCTTATTTTTTATTTTTATTTAGTTTAGTTTATTTATTTTAGGTTTATTTATTTTAGTTTATTTTTTGGTTTAGGTTTAGGTTTAATTTTAAGTTGTATTTTATTTTTACTTTATTTTTTAGGTTTTGGTTTTACTTTTTATTTTAAAGTTTATGTTTAATTTCTTATTTATCTTTCTAGGTTTTTATTTTAGGTTTATTTTTAAGTTTTATTTTTTAGTTTGGGTTTAGGTTTATTTTTAGCTTATTTTATTTTATTTAATTTAGGATTAGGTTTAGGTTTAATTTATTTTAGGCTTAGGTTTAGGTTTTACTTTTTATTTATTTTTAGGTTTCTTTTTTAGGTTTTTATTTTTATTTAGCTTTTATTTTATTTTATTTTAAGTTCATTTATTTTTATTTTATGTTTAGTATTTATTTCATTTAGGTTTTTTATTCTTAGGTTTATTTTACTTTTTAGCTTAGCTAAGGTTTTTATTAATTTTATTTTATTTTGTTTTTTTTTAAGGTTTAGGTTTTAGTTTAGGATTTTATTTTATTTAGGTTTAGGTTTTTTTATATATTTTATTTTTTTCATTTTATTTAGTTTAGGTTTAGCTTTTTAGGTTTTTAGGGTTAAGGGTTTAGGGTTTAGGGTTTATGGTTTTAGGGTTTAGGGTTTTAGGCATTAGGATTTAGGGTTAGGGATTTGGATTTAACATTTAGGGTTTAGGGTTAAAGGTTTTTAGGCTTTAGGGTTTAGGTTTTTTTAAAAAAAAATTAAGTAAACCTGTAGGTCTAGGTTTATTTAGTTTATTTTTTATTTATTTCAGTTTATTTTATTTTTTTATTTTAATTTCTATTTAATTTTTATTTTCATTTAGTTTAGTTTATTTATTTTAGGTTAATTTATTTCTTTTTTATGTTTAGGTTTAGGTTTATGTTATTTTAATTTATTGTTTAAATTTTTATTTTAGGTTTTATGTTTAGGTTTATTTTAGGTTTTTATTTTAGGTTCATTTTTAGATTTTATTTTTTATTTCTAAAATAGTTTTAATTTTCGTTTAGTTTATGTTATTAAGTTTAGTGTATATGTTTAGTTGAATTTAGGTTTAGGATTAGGTTTTATTTAATTTTTCTTAGTTTGTATTAGTTTAGGCTTAAGTTTATTTTATTTTGTTTATTTTAGGTATAGTTTTTTTAGTTTAGGGTTTTGGTTTTATTTTTTATTTATTCTTTTTTAGGTTTTCATTTAGTTTTTGTTTTATTTTATTTTATTTTATTTTATGTTTATTTTATTTTTATTTTACCTTTACTTTTTATTTTATTTATCTTTTTTATTTTTAGATTTTTTATTTATTAGTTTACTTTTAGTTTTTATTTATTTAATTATATTTTATAGGTTTAGGTTTAGGTTTAGGTTTATGTTTTAGTTTAGGTTCTATTTTTTTTTATTTTTTTTATTTATTTAGGTTTTATTTATTTATTTATACTTTTATGTTTTATTTATTTATGTTATTTTGGGTTTAGGATTTAGAATTCAGGGTTTGGGGTTTAGGGTTTAAGGTTTAAGGTTTAAGATTTTGGGGTTTAGGGTTTAGGGTCTAGGGTTTAGGGTTTAGGGTTTTTGGTTTATTTTATAAAGAACAAATTCACATTCAACATTTCCACTTTATTTATTTAATTTATTTTTTTTATTTATTTTAGTTTATTTTATTTTTTATTTTTATTTAGTTTAGTTTATTTATTTTAGGTTTATTTATTTTAGTTTAGGTTTTTTATTTTACTTTATTTTCTAAAGTTTAGGTTAAGGTTTAGGTTTATTTTTTAGTTGAGTTTTATTTTTTTATTTTATTTATGATTTATGATTTTATTTTAGGCTTAGGTTAAGTTTTTATATTTTTTTTTTTTAGGTTTTAGGTTTTTATTTTAAGTTTATGTTTATTTTTAGGTTTATTTATTTTATTTTAGTTTATTTATTTATTTTATTTTAGGGTTTAGTTTATTTTTTAAGTTTAGGTTTAGGTTTTATTTATTTTAGTTTAGTTTTTTTATTTTATTTTATTTTTTTATTTTTATTTTGTTTTTATTTGGTTTAGTTTTATTTTTATTTTATTTTATTTATTTTATTTTTTTTTTATTTATTTTATTTTAATTTTATTTTATTTTATTTTTTTATTTTATTTTATTATTTTATTTATTTATTTTATTTTATTTTATTTGTTTAGGTTTAGGTTTCAATTTATTTTATTTTTATTTATTTAGGTTTATTTTATAGTTTAGGTTTTTAGGTTTTAGGTTTAGGTTTAGTTTTTTTAGGTTTTAGGTTTTGGTTTAGGGTTTAGGGTTTAGTGTTTAAGGTTTAAAGTTAGGGTTAAGGTTTAGGATTGAGGGTTTAGGGTTTAGGGTTTTGGGTTTAGGGTTTTTGGTTTATGGTTAGATTAGGTTTTAAGGCTTAGGTTTAGGGTTTTTTAGGGTGTAGGGTGTAGGGTTTTAGTGTGTAGGGTTTAGGGTTTAATTTAGTTTATGTTTTAGGGTTTTAAGTTAGGTTTTTTAGGGGTTATAGTTTTTTTAGGGTTTTGGGTTAGTTTTAGGGTTTAGGGTTAGGGTTTTGTTTTTTATTATTTTTATTATTTATTTTTTATATTAAGTTAAGTGGTAGGTTTAGGTTTATTTACTTTATTTTTTATTTATTTTAGTTTATTTTATTTTTTATTTTGATTTAAGTTATTTTTATTTTTATTTAGTTTAGTTTATTTATTTTAGGGTTAATTATTTTAGTTTAAGTTTTTTATTTTAGTTTATTTTTTTAAGTTTAGGTTTAGGTTTAGGTTTATTTTTTAGTTTAGTTTTATTTTTTATTTTATTTTTTTGTATAACTTTTATTTTTTAATTTTAGGTTTAGGTTTAGCTTTTATTTTATTTTTTTTAGGTTTAGGTTTTAAGTTTAGGTTTCTTTTTAGGTTTTATTTTTTAGTTTATGTTTTGGTTAATTTTAGTTTATTTTATTTTATTTTATGTTTAGTGTTATTTATTTATTTTTTAGTTTATTTTAGTGTAGATTTAGGTTTATTTTATTTTTATTTTAGGTTTAGGTTTTTTTTAGTTTAGGGTTCAGGTTCTAGTTTTTATTTATTTCTAGGTTTTATTTTTAGGTTTTTTTTTTTATTTAGTTACATTCAACAATGAAAACTTACTCAGGGATGACCAGAACTACCTCTTTACATTACGTGGATGTTGGCGGCTATATCGAGTTGGTTGACAGGTATATTAGTCAACATTATCGATCTAAGAACCCTTGCCTACTCTAGGATTACATCTCTAAACTCTAAAAGAAAGGATGATGTTGAGAGGATTCAATGAACAAGAGAGGTACTTATGGTACTTATTTTTTGATCTTTGTGGACACCATGAGATCATAGGTGGGTACTTTTGAGTTTCCATTAAGGTATGATGTACTATCTCGAAAGATAGAGGTATCACCTTATAATGGACTTAATCACATAATAAGAACTACTAAGATATGATGGGTCTTCGAATGTACTAGAGATTTTTTGTTACTTTATATAGATGAAGAAAGTAAGGTTTTTATTAAACCAGGTTCTTAAGTTTCCTATGGAGGTAAGCCTCCATAGTTAATTACGTCTTAGGAAATGAAATGTTTTAAGAAAACTCTCAATTAGAGTAGACAATTATCATATCCAAATATTTGAAGGTTAGACTATCAAAGGATTGGTTGTATTTGGAAAGTCAATTGGGAAAGTTCCAGGAGAAGACGTATTTTTAGAATCCAAATTAAATAAGTAGGAAATCCTCATGATACTAGGAAGCCTAGTGAGCATTCCAATCTATCATATGGTTGGGCTTTATAATTTTAAAGTTGAGGAGATTTATATGTTTTGAGTTGAAATTTAAATAGATTACTAAGGAATATAATCCACCAACACAAGGTTGTGGGAATACTTAAGAGGTGAGGATTTATGATCGTAGCCCAAAGGAAATACCTACCTTGAATCTTAAATCTAGCGAGCTTTAGTATGAGCTAAAACACAACCTAAATCTAAGTGACAGGTGGACATAAGGGTTTACCTCCACAAGAGAGAATAACTTATCAGACTTCTGGACTTATAACCTAGAGTGGCGACTAACTCCTATGATTTTAAAACCATGTAGTGGTCTTCATTGCAAGATACTAGGTGGGTAGTTATTTAGAAAGAGACTAAAGTCTTAAATGCACTCCCTAAGAAACTAGAGCATGAGTGGTATGAGCATATGACTTAATCTATAGATGCAAAATCTTTTCAAATTATATTTCATTTTAGATGCATTATTTTGACAGAGGCTTTAGGATTTCTTATGCCTAAATGCATGATGAAATAGGTTATGTGTCAAATCAGCTAGAAGAAGGTATTCTCCACCATAAGGGATGTCCTCATATGTCAAGCATTCCTTTATCATGCAAGGATGGAGATCCTTCATGTTCAAGAGAGAAAGAATATGCATGCATGATGTGAAACATACATCATACAATAAGGGTTGCTAAATCTTTTAATTATCTTATTTATGTCTTAGGCTTTATGATGAGGTTATGAGTTGTTTAAAATTTAGTTATTGGTGATTAGTTGGGAAGAAAAGTTATTTTTATCCTAAGCATATCCAAGCCACACATTAATGCATCAATCATTTAAGAAACTATGTAAAGCATGCTGCCCTAATGCATAATGTAAACATAACATCAAAGAATTATATAAACTATCGTAAAAGAATAAAATGCGTGCTTACAAGAGAGAAAAGATAGATAGTCAAGCTCTACCCTTATATAACTTGGAATATGAAAGAGTAATTATAATTGTATTAAATGCTATGGGGGTCTTTTTCTTTCATATCTCCATTTATGATTTGGTTCGTTCTTTGATTTGGATGGTGCTTGCTTCAAAGGCATCACAAGGCACTCTAGGACTAAGCCTTCTAGCCACTACTCATCCTAATCACCCATAGCACTAATCCTAATTCCAATTGCAAAAATTACATTGATGTGGGTAAGTAAATCTAACTACACTTGCAAAATAGTGGTTAGATAAATATATATATAATCCCAAGTGGCTGTATTTATAATTTGGACTTAGCACACTACATATGGGTAACTAAGCCCACCTATCCTAACATGGATTATGCTTAAGGATGAAGCAACCTACAAAAAGAACATTCACATTTATTTTTAAGCATCCCTTAAGCATAATCCCATGCGGCATGATTAGGCTATTGGCCTATCATAAAGTTCTGAAGAAACACCATATCAATTTAATACATCATAAAACAACATACATCACATCATACACCGTCACTTAGAGCTAGAAGCTTAAATTTAATGTGTGTATTAAGGTTTGTGTGGTAAGTCATGTTAGGCATTAGTGTTGTATGTTCTAAGTGTAAGAAGGATTCAATTTAACTTGAAAGGTTGATTTCACTTGAAGTAGTTTAATTTATTTGAGCATTTTAATTTGTATTTTCTTTTGTTTAATTTGATTATACTTAGCAACTAAGTGTTATAAATAGAGAAAAAGAGGATTTCCCTTTTTCAACCCTACCTTATGTCACTTTATAAAGTATATTAATTTGATTTAGTTCTTTTTAGTGAATGGCTTGTTAAATGATTTAATTAATCATAAGTTTAGGTTCACTTTAAATAATCCTATTGAAAATGAAAGGAATCTTAAGATTAATTTAATTCAATTACTACCACATGACATATATTAAATCATTCCTTTCCATCACATGTAGCATGCATTATGATTTAATCCTAAATGTATCTATACATGCAACATATTTTAGCACACTTAAATGATGAATGTATGTGTATGTTTAGAATTTATATTTTATTTGATTGAATTATTTAAACCTATTAATTTAAAACTTTATCCAAATTTTTATACAAAAGGACATAAGAATGAAATATAGTAAGCATGTGTGTTAAACAAGAAAAGTGAGGTAATCAAATGACCTCTTTGGGCTAAAGCCTACTATCTCTGATTTCCATACTATGTAACCATTTGCATTCAAACATAGGTAAATTATACATAAACAAAGGAAGTAAGCTCCAAATCATATGGCTAATTAATTCAACAACTTAGTCAATTATGAATGCATGCAATTTTAATGTAAAATGGGATTTTCATTCATTAATCACATATACATATACATGTACAAAGATATAAGCAAGTAAGTTGTTGTTAAACCGGGAAGTAATCAAATGACCTCCTTGGGGCTAACTAAAGTCTTGTATTCCTGGATGTCAGGACTACATACTTACTTTTCTTGGACACACATGGATGTACACATAAATGAGGGAAAGAAAACCATGCAAAAATTGTATTTTTTTTTTTACTGAATCAGTAATATATATGAATTAAAGCTCTATCCAAATTCTAATGTTGAAATACATACCCAGGGAAGTAAGGTAATCAAATGACCTCCTTGGGGCTTGCTTGAGCCTCGTGTTCCTGGGATGTTCAGATTATATACCCATTACCATTCAATCTTATATAAATCAACACATCAATAGAGGAAAGAGAACTCAACATTCATACACTTAAGCTATAAGAACATCCATTTCTTATGTATTTATAACTAGCATCATAACATATTATTATTCATTTATAAGCTTTTAAAAAATCATTTGGATTTAATAATGATAATATCCAAACATATATTAAATTAAATCAACACATGCAAGCTTACATAATGGAAATCCATCATTTTTTACTTGATTTTGAAAAGATGGATCCATGAATTCAAATGACATACCAAATTTAACATGATTGGAAAGAGGTCAATCAAATATAAGCATGTGATTCATTCAACCAAACTAGTTCTTAAGGACAATCAAATCAAATAAGATTATTTAAAGCAAACCAAAGCTTCTTTATTATTTAAGTTTTGGATTTGATTTGATTTAAAAAGGACAAGAGAAATCATCACTTAATGTTTTAAACCCATTCCCACATTAGTGATTTGATTAATTTTAAGGAAATGTAATTAAGTTAATTGTATGGGTTAATTAAGTTGAGCCCTTAATTAGATGAATTAATTACCCTTACCTATGCCACCTTATAGTAATTAACTAAATAATTATGAGCCAACATGATATGCATAGAAAATAAACTTCCAATGATCCTAGGAAATAAAATGGGCCTAATGCAATTGGATCATGATTAATAGTTAATTAGATTAAGGGACTTAATTAATTACTCTTATGGTTTTTCCATACATGTGGACTAACCATAATTTTATTAAACTCCTTTAGGTTATTAAACACCTAAAGATCTACCCCATGATTTAAGTAATTAAGATCTGATGTGATTATGATTTTAATTTGATTAAGTGATTTAATTAATTAGTTAAATCTTAATTAATTTCATTTACAAAAAAGGGTGAAATTAACTTAAGGAAAGGGCTACCAACCCTATTCCTTAGTTCACTTACTATTGAGCAACGATAAGTAAACTTAACTAATCGATTTATTATTGATCAAAGGATTAATTAATCATTAATTAACTTAAAAGAGTAGTTAAGGTTTTATTTGTCAATTTTCCTAATTAAGTGAGCAATAAATTCCAAGAAAATCATGGGAGGCAAAGGTCATCTCGTTAAATTAACCATTAAAATTTTTAATTTAAAAAGTAAAAAATTAATTAATTTATTAATTAAACCTTAATTACTATTCAAAAATAGTTAAGATCATTTTTAATTAATTCTCCTCTAAAATACTTTTAAAATCAATATTTGTTTATGTTTTTTATTTTTCTATGATTTTTTATGATTTTTTTAGAAGTTTTAGTCATTAAAAATGATAAATTAAGCCTAATTAAAGCCTAATATGGTTGGCACCACATGGCGCGCTGACGCTGTGCACTTTCCACATGGAGCCACGAGAATGGCTATTAAAACTGCCATTTCGGCCTAGTGATGCTTTCATCCACTCAATCTAAGATCGATGGCCATAATTCTCGTAGGTTAATTGGATTAAATTAGATCGTCTATGATCTAGATCACGTCGCATTATAATAATGTGTGTGATCTAACATCACGTGAGTGAGGTAGAGTCCGTCGCATTGATCAGCTTAAAGCGGATCAACTCTAAAAGCTCACAACATCGATAAAAGAGAATCCAATGGTTGAGATCACACGAGATGCATGTTTTCTTCATAAAGCTCTAACCCACTTTTGCCTAAGTATCTGTTTTGGATGCATACCTCATCGAAGCTCAAGACTAGTGGCTAGAACGATTGAGGAAGCTTCAGCTAGTGGAGATGAATCCCTGTTGAGCAGTAATTAAAGCTTGACTTTGATTGAAGTGCCACCTTCATTGCTCGGGAAGCTTAGGAGATTATTCACTCTTGCTCGATGAGGCCTATAAAAGGTACATGCAAAGTTAATTTATGTTTGATGGAGAAATGGGAAAGTTAGGTCAAAAATGGGAGTGTCCTATTTCGGGACGGACATGAATGGCATTTTTTGATTGAGGAATGAGCTTAGGAGCTTACGGAATGGCTCTAGTAGCTCATCTTTGGTAGGTTGGGCTTTGAGGAATGATATTTTTATGTGTTTGAGCAGAAACGAAGGGGTGTATACCCCCCCCCTCCATCTTAATCATTGTGGGATTACATTTGGCTTTTAGCGCCATCCCACCATCTCAGTCGGTGGTGGCGGCGGCGATAAGTCGCTTCGCAGTTGGTTGAAGGTGTGGATGTGCGAAGAGGAATCATGTCGATATGGGTTTCAAATGCTCCAATGGGGAGGGTGAGGTGATTTCACTTCCCATGGGTCATCGCCGACACAACCACTCCTTAGGTCAAGTTGGGCAATGTCCTAGGTGCCTAGGTGGACCATTGGGAGAGTATTAAGTGGCCAAGGAATGGAAATGACCACTTACATGGGTGATTTATCTCATGTGATGCCCTTGACCCAAGGGTAGAATGATCATTTGGCATTAGATTTAATTTGGACAGATTTGAAATGAGCCAAAAGTGGGCTAGTCTAAATTTTATGTCAATTAGAGTTGATTTACTTAAGTTTTGCTCAATTTGACTCATTTAGGTCAAATTAGGTTAGGTTGGGTCAAGTTGACCAATTGGTCTTATTAGATCAAACTAAGGGTTGGGTCAAATTCATATGATCATTTGTGTTGTTTTAGTTCAATTGGTTTTGTGTAGTTTGGCTTAGATTTAATTTTGGCTCATTTGAATTCATTTGGGTCAAATGGGTTAAGTTGACCACTTTGACCAAATTGGCCAAATTGGCTTGGGTTGAGTGTTGGTTTGGGTTTACTTGACCAATTGAAGATGATTGTAGGCTTTGGTTTCAATTAATTTTGATTTGGTTTTGATTTAGACCTACTTGAACCTTTAGGTTTTCATTTTATAATATTTTATTATTTTATTTAGGTTTAGGTTTTTTTTATATATTTTATTTTTTGGTTTTATTCAATTTAGGTTAAGGTTTTTTGGTTTTTATGGTTTAGGGGTTTAGGGTTTAGGGTTTAAGGTTTTAGGGTTTAGGGTTTTATGGTTTAGGGTTTAGGGTATAGGGTTTAGGGTTTAGGGTTTAGGGTTATGGTTTAGGGTTTAGGGTTTAAGGTTTAGTGTTTAGGCTTTAGGGTTTAGGGTTTTTAGCATTTAGGGTTAACTTAGGTTTTAGGGTTTTGTTTTTTAATATTTTAATTATTTAATCAGTTGGTTTAGGTTTACTTAGCTAATTTAGTCAATTTTTTATTTATTTTATTTTATTTTATTTTTTATTTATGTTTACTTTTTTTATTTAGTTTAGTTTATTTATTTTAGGTTTATTTTGTTAAGTTTAGGTTTTTTATTTTAGTTAATTTTTTATGTTTGGGTTTAAGTTTAGGTTTATCTTTTAGTTGAGTTTTATTTTTATTTTATTTTTTAGGTTTAAGTTTTATTTTTTATTTTCAGGTTTAAGTTTAGGTTTTTATTTTATTTTTTGAGGTTTAGAGTTTAGGTTTATTTTTAGGTATTATTTTTTAGTTTATTTTATTTTATTTAGTTTTGGTTTAGGTTTAGGTTTAGGTTTTATTTATATTAGTTTAGTTTATTTTAGTTTAGGTTTAGGTTTTTTTTTAGTTTAGAGTTTAGGTTTTATTTTTTTTATTTACTTTTAGGTTTATTTTGTAGGTTTAAGTTTAGATTTTCATTTATTTAAGGTTTATTTTATTTTATTTTACATTTAGTTTTTATTTATATTGTCTTTTTATTCTTAAGTTTATTTTAGTTTTAAGTTTAGTTTAGGTTATTATTTATTTTATTATAGTTTATTTTTATTAGTTTATTCTTTTTATTTTTAGGTTTAGGTTTAGGTTTTAGTTTAGGTTTTCATTTATTATTTTATTATTTTTATTTAGGTTTAGGCTTTTTTATTTATTTTATTTTTAGGTTTTATTTTATTTAGGTTTAGGTTTTTAGGTTTTTAGGGTTTATGGTTTAGGGTTAGCTTAGGGTTTAGGGTTTTTAATGGTTTAGGGTTTAGGATTAGGGTTTTAAGGTTTAGGATTTAGGGTTTAAGGATTAGGGTTAGGCATAGGGTTTAGGGTTTAGTTAGTTTAGGGTTTAGGATTTAGGGTTTAGGGATTAAGGATTTTTTGGGTTTAAGGTTTAGGGATGTAAGTTTAGGGTTGTAGGTTCAGGGTTCAGAGTTTAGGGTTAGTTTTAGGGTTTAATGTTAAGCATTTAAGGTTTAGGATTTAGGGTTTAGGGTTTAGAGTTTAGGGTTTTGATTTTCTTTTAAAATTAAGCCAACCGGTAGGTTTAGGTTTATTTAGTTTATTTTTAATTTATTTTATTTTCTTATTTTATTTAATTTAGTTTATTTATTTTTGGCTTATATATTTTAGTTTTTTTTTTTAATTTATTTTTTTTGGTTTTGGTTTAGGTTTATGTTTTTTCTTTTTTAGTTTAGTTTTCTTTTTAATTTATTTTTTAGATTTAGGTGTTATTGTAATTTATTTTTATTTTTCTTTAGGTTTAATTTTTAGGTTTATTTTTTTAGGTTTAGATTTTTATTTAGTTTTATTTTATTATATTTTAGGAATTTTTATTTTTATTTTACGTTTATTTTTTTATTTAAGTTTTTTATCTTTAGGTTTATTTTATTTTTTACTTTAGTTTAGGTTTTTATTTTTTTATTGTAGTTTATTTTTTATTTTTTATTTTTTTTATTTTTAGTTTTAGTTTTAGGTTTAGGTTTTAGTTTAGGTTTTTATTTTATTTTATTTTATTTAGGTTTAGATTTTTTTGATGATTTTATTTTTAGATTTTACTTAGTTTAGGTTTAGGTTTTAGGTTTTTAGGGTCTAGGGTTTAGGTTTAGGGTTTAGGGTTTAGGGTTTAGTTTAGGGTTTAGGGTTTAGGTTTAGGGTTTAGGTTTAAGTTTGGGTTTGGGTTTAGGTTAGGGTTAGGTTTAAGTTAGGTTAGGGTTTTTTTTTAAATTAAAGCGGTAGGTTTGGTTTATTTAGTTTATTTTATTTTTTTATTTTGATTTAGGTTTCTTTTTATTTTTATTTACTTTATTTTATTTATTTTAAGATTATTTATTTTAGTTTAGGTTTTTTATTCTAATTTATTTTTTGGCTTAAGTTTATTTTTTTTACTTTAGTTATATTTTTATTTTATTTTTAGCTATAGGTTTTATTTTTTTATTTTTAAGTTTAGGTTTAGGTTTTTATTTTGTTTTCTTAGGTTTAAGTTTTAGGTTTTTATTTTAGGTTTTATTTTTTACTTTAGTTTTAGGTTTTTTTTTATTTTATTATAGGTTTAAGTTTAGGTTTTATTTATTTAGTTTTTATATATATTTTAGTTTAGTTTTAGTTTTTAATTATTTTATTTTAGTTTAATTTTATTAGATTATTTTATTTTTAGGTTTCAGTTTATGGTTTAGTTTTGGTTTTTATTTTATTTTATTTTATTTAGGTTTAGGCTTTTTTATTTATTTTATTTAGGTTTTGTTTTAGATTTTTATTTAGTTTAGGTTTAAGTTTTAGGTTTTAAGGTTTAGGGTTTATGCTTTAGGGTTTATGTTTTACATTTTAGGGTTTTAAGATTTAGGGTTTAGAGTTAGGGTTTAGGGTTTATGGTTTAGGGTTTAGTGTTTAGGGTTTAGGGTTTAGGGTTTAGGTTTCTGGGTTTATGGTTTGTTTAGTGTTTAGGGTTTAGGGTTTAGGGTTTAAGGTTTTAGGGTTTAGGGTTTAAGGTTTAGGGTTTAGGGTTTAGGGTTTAGGGTTTAGGGTTTAAGGCTTAGGGTTTTTTAGTTTTGGGTGGTAGGTTTAGGGTTGTAGGTTTAGGGTGTAAAGCTTAGAGTTTAGGGTTACTTTTAAGGTTTAAGGATTATGGTTAGGGTATTTTTAAAATTAAGTAAACTGGTAGGTTTAGGTTTATTATATTTTTTATTTTGATTTAGGTTTCTTTTTGTTTTTATTTAGTTTATTTTAGGATTTTTTATTTTAGTAAAGGTTTTTTATTCTAAATTATTTTTTAGGCCTAGGTTTATTTTTTACTTTAGTTTTATTTTTATTTTATTTTATAGCTATAGGTTTTATTTTTTATTTTTGAGTTTAGGTTTAGGTTTTTATTTTATTTTCTTAGGTTTAGGTTTTAAGTTTTTATTTTACGTTTTATTTTTTAGTTTAGGTTTAGGTTTATTTTTATGTTATTATAGGTTTATGTTTAGGTTTTATTTATTTAGTTTTTATATATATTTTAGTTTAGTTTTGGTTTTTAATTATTTTATTTTAGTTTATTTTTATTAGATTATTTTATTTTATTTTTAGGTTTCAATTTATGGTTTAGTTTTGGTTTTTATTTTATTTATTTTATTTTGGTTTTGGTTTTTTTTATTTTATTTTTAGATTTTATATAGTTTAGGTTTAGGTTTTAGGTTTTTAAGGTTTAGGGCTTAGGGTTTATGTTTTATGGTTTATGTTTTAGGGTTTAGGGTTTTACAGTTTAGGGCTTAGGGTTAGGGTTTAGGGTTTATAGTTTAAGGTTTAGTGTTTAGGGTTTAGGGTTTAGGTTTAAGTTTTTGGGTTTATGATCTGTTTAGGGTTTAGGGTTTAGGGTTTAAGGTTTTTAGGATTTAGGGTTTAGGGTTTTTGGGTTTAAGGTTTAGGGTTTTGGGTTTAGTGTTTGGTGTTTCGGGTTTTAGGGTTTAGGTTTTAAGGTTTAGGGTAGTAGGTTTAGGGTTTATATAATTTGGGTTTGTTTTTTGTAGTTTAGGTTTAGGGTTGGTTAGTTTTAGGGTTTAGGGTTTACCATTTATGGTTTTATAAGGTTTTAGTTTAGGGTTTTAGTTTAGGGTAGGTTTAGCTTAGAGTTTAGGGTTTTGGGTTTAGAGTTTGGGTTTTTTTTTGTAATTTTTTTTAATTAACTAAACTAGTATGTTTAGGTTTATTTACTTTATTTTTATTTATTTTAGTTTATTTTATTTTCTATTTTGACTTTGGTTTACTCTTATTTTTATTTAGTATAGTTTATTTATTCTAAGTTTATTTATTTTACTTTAGGATTTTTATTTTAGTTTGTTTTTTAGGTTTAGGTTTATTTTTTAGTTTATTTTTATTTTTAGTTTATTTTTTTAGGTTTAGGTATTACTTTTTATTTTTGGTTTTTTTTATGTTTTTTTTAATTTTGGTTAACGGTTTTTTTAAGTTCATTTTATTTTATTTAGTTTAGGTTTAATTTATTTTAAGTTTAGGTTTAGGTTTTATTTATTTTAGTTTAGTTTATTTTAGTGTAGGTTTAGGTTTATTTATTTATAGTGTAAGTTTAGGTTTGTTTTATTTATATTTAAGGTTTAGTTTTTTTTTAATTTAGGTTTTAGGCTTTCTTTTTTATTTATTCCTAGTTTTTTTTTTGGTTTATTATTTAAGTTTAGGTTTTATTTTGTTTTTATTTTATTTTATTTGGTTATTTTATTTTTATTTTAAGTTTAGTTTTATTTAATTTAAGTTTTTTTAGTTTAGGTTATTATTTATTTTATTTTATTTTAGTTTTTATTATTTATTTTATTTTCATTTTAGGTTTAAGTTTAGGTTTAGGTTTATGTATCATTTTATGTTTTTATTTTATTTTACTTTTTGGTTAATGTTTTTTTATTTATTTTATTTATAGATTATATTTAGTTTACATTTAGATTTTTAGCTTTTTAGGGTTTAGGGCTTAGAGTTAGTTTAGGGATTAGGGTTTATTGTTTAAGGTTTAGAAATTTTTTTTTTTTGGGTGGTTTAAGGTTTAGGGTTTAGGGTTTTAGGGTTTAGGGTTTTAGGGTTTATGGTTTTAAGGGTTTAGTGTTTAGGGTTTAGGGTTTAGGTTTTAGGTTTAGGGTTCAAGTTTTAGTTTAGGTTTTAGGGTTTTTGGTTTAGGGTTTAGGGTTTAGCAGGTTTTATTTTAGTCTATTTTAGGTTTTTTGTTTATTTTTTAGTTTAATTTTATTTTATTTTTTTTAGGTTAGGTTTAGGTTTTTATTTTATTTTTGTAGGTTTAGGCTTTAGGTTTTTTTTAAGGCTTATTATTCAGTTTTAATTTTGAGCTTCGATTTAGGTTTATTTTTTGTTTATTTTATTTTATTTAGTTTAGGGTTTAGGTTTAGTTTATTTTAGATTTAGGTATTATTTATTTTGTTTAGTTTATTTTAGTTTAGGTTTAGGTTTATTTTATTTAGTTTATTTTATATTATTTTTTATTTTAGGTTTAGGTTTTTTTTAGTTTAGGGTTTAGATTTTATTTTTATTTATTTTAAGGATTTATTTTTTAGTTTTATTTTTTAGTTTTAGGTTTTATTTAGTTTTATTTTATTTTATTTTAGTTTATTGTATTATTTTTATTTTAGTTTTAATTTTATTTAGGTTTTTTTCTTAGGTTTAATTTATTTTTTAGTTTGGGTTAGGTTTTTATTTATTTTATTTTAGTTTATTTTATTTTATTTTTAGGTTTAGGTTCAAGTTCTAGTTTAGGTTTTCATTTATTTTATTTTTTAATTTTATTTAGGTCTAGGTCTTTTATTTATTTTACTAGGTTTTATTTAGTTTTTTTAAGGAAACAGAGGGAGAATTTTATTGCCACAAAGAAAGGAGTACAAGGTCCTTAAGAGAGGATAATTCTCTTAACTATCAAAGAGCTACATTCAGAGAAAATCCTCTATCTAATACAACAAAAGCAAACTAAATAAAAGAAGTAAAAGACCAAAAAATAAATAAGAAACAGCTCAAGAAACATGATGAACAACCGAGGCCCACTACTAGATTCAGAGGTCTTTAGAGAGTTGCACAATCCACATCTTGAATCCGAGACTTGCAAAACAAAATAAAGTTGCAAGCAACTAGAAATTGTAATTAGCATGACTAGAAAATCATGCTTTAGCACATAATAAAGAGCAATATAAGAAAAAGTTTCTAATAAGGCTTGGGCTCAGTCACTTGCATCTTTAGCGGCAATCACAAATGTGAGCATCCATACTTCAAAAGAAGGGTTCATCACATATCTGCTACCAAAAATAGTAAGGAAATCATCCCATCATACCCACTTACGGACAAAGGCAATAAGAGTGGCAATCAACAATTCTCTAGTACTTTGACAAGCAATAGAAAACACTCACCTAGTGACTAAAGGCCACCAAGCCTGAGAGGAAGTAACTTCAACAAAACCACCAATGCAAAAATGAAAGAGTAGTTGCCAAGTATTAACTCAGAAAGCAAAGCCACCCTGGATAGGAAACAAACCCACCAGAGTCACTAGACAAACATAAGTAACATCCCAAAACCAAAACAACAACCTACAACTAACACCAAAAAACCAACAATTCCTAACCAGATTAAAGCACAATGCCAACACTAATAGTAGCCACCAGTCCAACCCAAACAACATAGCCAAGAAATAAAAGCGGTCCAAACCTCCATCGAGATATGACAACCATAGGAAAAGCGTAGCACCCACCATAAGGCCAAAACCAAAACAAAGAAAAACCACCAAAAGGGCAACCCTACTAGCTAAGAACATTTCAAAAAGAAAACCAAAAAAAACCAACCAAAGCAGCCAACCCACAAGTCCACCCAACAAATTAACAAAGTAGTACATGAGGCAACTCTGATAAGGAAATAACCAGGTCAAAAGAGCAATCCCAACATAGAAAGACATAGTGATGATAAACAATAGGAAGCCACCAAAAACAACCAAGAAATAATTGGAAATCAACCAATCAAACAAAAAACCATAGCTGGGGAGGACCACCCAACCACCAATAGCCAACCAAAGGGGCAAGGAAAATAGACCAAGGCAAAAACCAAAAAACCACCAAAGACACAAACTCAAAGGTGAAAAGATCAACATTAGCCATCAAATAGCCACCCAAGACATTTTAGGTAGAGTGTAGTAGCAAATAAAGAACCCACACAAATAGCGACCAAAAACCTTCTAAGTAAAGCGACCAACAAAACATGAGAGAAAAAAACCAACTAAGAAAAAAAACCAAAAGTAGGTAGAGGCATAACCCAAAAGGAGTCCACCACAAGGTCAAGGCAGCATATGAAGAAACTGTTGATAATGAGATCCATATATAAAATAGTCAACCAAAGAGAACACCTCTCCAACTAAAGAGGCTAAACAACTAGCCACCACCTCAAAGAGATCTCCCAAGTATAATAGCACAAACCAAACAAGAGAATGAACCAGAAAGGAATGCAATAAAATGAAAATACATACAGAAAAGCATGGAAAACCTAAAAATATAGCAAGATTAATTTCTAAGATAAGGTAATCCAGTGTTATCCAGATTAACCAAGCCTTTCAATTGTCTAGGTAAATTAAGATGATCATAAAAGTGAGATCATTTAACTTAGTACCTTGATTAGCGGATAATGCATAGGCATTTCCTTCATGCAAAATGTGAGAAATTTTAAAGCATACTTAGAGAGGAGAGCTCTAGTAGGATTAAGATGATAGAATAAATATTCCCCATCTTAGTGGAAGTCGACATGTCAATGAGTAAGAGCATCAACTTCAATCAATATTGAAGAAACCTTTTGCAAAAAAAATGTCAATAGCTTTGTTTACATCCATTAATTCAATAGATAATAAAACAAGCTTTAAGAGGATAAGCAAAGAATAAATGACATTACCTTTAAAATCCTAAAAATACCACCACACAACCAAATGTATTAGAGACAAAGCCATCTATATTAATAATATTGCTATGAGGTTTTATCAATATATAATATTATCTTCTTTTCTGAAGGAGATCTCGGTAGGTAAAGACCCAATTTTTTTGCCACAAATTTGCAATCTCTAAAATGTGTTACTAATTAAATTAGCGTTAAAATAATGCATCAATTTTTCTTTGGTTCTAGCAATAATTTTTTTATGATTCATAAGAATACCATGATATTTAGCATCATTTCTATCAATCCATATGAATAAATAAGGTAATGGCAATTAAAACTTTGATATGAACTTTCACAAGTTTTTGGAAATAGGAAGTTGATATAAAGAAACAAAGCCATTGAAATGGTTAGTATTAAAAAGATCATCATACCAAAACCATAATTTGGAGGCAATAACACCATTGACAAAAACATGATTAACATTTTGATTTGAAAATCACAATAACATTTGGAAGGTTAATGAAAGCCTTTATCCCATAGCAAAGGATCAATAGGAATGTAGTTTTACAGAATTCTCCAAGTAAGGATAGAATAAGAGATAGGGATGATATTATTCTAAAGTTTAATAAATACAATAAAAGAAGTATGAGCATCTATAATATAATTCCAAGCATCTTTAAGAATAAAATCTCCATTATAAGACGCTTAAAAGAATTTGATCGGCTTGTTGGAAAGGATAGAATATCACTAAATTTATCAAGGAATAAAATTGGTAAGTTTACTATCATTCCACTTATTATTAAGCCAAAATAAGTTAACTTTTGTAGCAACAACTGAACCACCACAAATTTAGATGTCTTGCCAAAAGAAAGGAGATCTCAAATTTATAGCCCAAGATATCAAAGATTTAGCCTCCCATTTAATGGAGCAATGCCTTTTCCAAACCGGGGAGTCACCAACTTTATAAGAACAAATAAGAGGGTGCTTACCACGTATTTAGTCATAAAATTAGAAGCTATCTTTTTTCTAAAATTCCACTAGAGTTTATGTGAGAAGGCGTAATAGCTTCAGAATAGATTTGCATCCAAGCCCACCTTCACCAGGGACCACAACATTTATGCCAAGAAGTCCAATGCATCTTTTTAACCTTAATTATTAGAGCCCCAAAAACAATTTATTAAGGAGACAATCAATTCTATTTAAGATAGAATTAGTAGGGATAATGGCTTGAATAAGATATAAAGGAATCGAATTAATAGTACTCTTAAGCAAAGTAAGCCTACCACCAAAAGAAATTAAGTAAAATTCCCATATTGAAATTTTATTAGAAATTTTTTGGATAAGCTCATAAAAAAGATGGGATCTTTTTTTACTTTTAAAAAGAAGAGCACTTGGATATTTAATAGGGAGTTGTTGGTGTTTAAAGTTAGTGATTCTCAAGATATGATTGATTTTGTTATTAGAAATTTTGAGAGGTAATGAAGCAACTCTTGCTTTCATTAATAGAAAGACCACTTTCTCTACCAAAAATATTTAAAAATTTCTTAAGTCTTTTGATATGATGAAGGGAAGCATTACAAAGATAATGAAATCATCAAAAATAAGATGAGAAATAGGGATACCACCAAGAGTTCTAAAGAATATGCTAGGATTGTTATTGAATAAATCATTTAAACTGCTTGAAAGGTATTCCACAACAATAAGAAGGGGACAAAGGATCTCCTTGTCTCAAACCATGAGAAGAAGGAAAAAATCCTAATGCTTCACCATTAAGAAGAATATAAAACCAGGCATTATTAATACAATTTTTAATAAGGTTAATGAAATTATCGAGAAACCAAATAAATGTATTTAAAGGAAATCCCAAGAAATATTATCAAAGGCTTTAGAAATATTTAATTTAAAGGGATGTTACCACCTCTAGAAGGAACATCCAAATCATGGATAAGCTCTTGAGCAAGAAGAATGTTATCGATATAGATCTCCCTCTAACAAAACCTAGTTTGGTTGAGGGAGATAATTTTTTGAAACAAGGACTAAGTTAATTAGTCAAAAGTTTAGAAATTAATTTATTAAAGAAAGTACAAAGACAAATAGGTTTGAAATCACTCTAAGAATCAATATTATCTTTTTTAGATATTAGAACAATTCAAGTGCTTGAAATATATTTAGGGAGAGGATTGCTGATAAAAAAATAAACAATAGAATCAATTAAGTCAGCTTAATAATAGGCCAACAATTTTAAAAAAATTGAGTTGTGTAACCCTTCGGACTAGCAATGGAATCAATGTTCATACTATCAAGAACTTTACCAATCTCATCTTTAGTAGGCAACCTAGTAACCTAATGGTTGTAATCATTAGTAATAATAGAGGGGATCAAATGCAAATTAGAAATAGCTTCAAAAGAGTGGCTTTTGTTAAGCATATTTCTAAAGTTAATAATAGAATCTTTAATAACATTAGTATAAGTGATCCAATCTCCATAATCACTTTTAATTTTTTTGATAGAATTTAAAGCTCTTTTTTTGTTACATAAAGCAAGAAAATACCTAGTATTCTTGTACCCATCAGCAATATGTTTACTAGCAGCTTTTTTTTCCAATAGGTCTCTTCCATATTCTGATAATTAACAAGATTAACTTTTGCTTCATTTAAATCCTTGAGCTTAAAGAATAAGTCAAAAGTATTTTTTTAGATCACAAACCAAAAGTTCCATGTTTTATGTTATTTTTAAAACAATGTTTGTTCCACCAAATAGATTTTGTTTGAGCCTTTTAAACTTAACCCATAATCTATGCATACCCTAATCAATTATCATGGTGTAAAGGGGCAATCAATTAATGGCCATGACTTTAAGAAAATCTAGATGTTGAAGCCACATATTTTGAAATCTAAAAGATGATGAGGTATTTAATCTTTTAGAGTTATCTTTAACAAAAATCAAAAGAGGGGCATGACCAGATAAAGTTCTACTCAAATGTTCAATAGAGGTAAGAGGCCATTGATTAATCTAATGAGAGTTGAAAAGAATTCTATCAAGATGTTGCCAGAGCTTAGAGTTTTACCAAGTATAATTAAAACCTTCAAAATCAATGTCAATAAGATTGCAATAAAGAATTATATTAGAAAATTCTTCCATAAAATGAATAGGTTAGCAACCCCTTCTTTCTGAAGAATACAGAATAGTGTTGAAATCACCCCCAACTAGCCAAGGTTTGTTAACAGAAAGATCAAAAATTCTAAAATTCTCCCAAAGAACATTTTGACCAGCTCTATTGCAAGAAGCATATACAAAAGAACCCAGAACACAAGAATCACCAAAAGAAAAGTGAATATTAACAACTTGTTGTAGATCATCTAAAATTAAAACATTTAAGAAGCTATTCCAAAAGCACCAAATTTTATTATTGATGTTAGAGAAAAAATTATTGAAACCAAGCATTCTAGCAACATGATTGATTTTATCAGCATGAATAAGAGGTTCAATAACAATAAGTAAAGAGATATTGTTAATTCTGCAAATATTTTTAATACGATTATGAACAGTGAGGGTACCAATCCTTCTAACATTCTAAATAAGAGAATTAAACATAAAGAAAATTATAAAAGGAAATTAAAGGATAATAATAAAGAGAGAAAGAATAACAAATCCTCTCTAAGCCAAAATTGAAATTATACATTATTTATGTGAAGAGGATCGATCTAGTAGATTTGGCAAGATTAGGAGGTTGCATCTTAGAGTTTTTTAGATTTCATTTTAAAATAGTTTGAAAATTTCTATTTTTATCCAAAGTGTCACCTTGGATAGAGATTGATTAGGAATATTATTAATAGGATATGGATCGGTAAGAACATCTAATCAACTTCCCCTATTCCAAATCGCATTTTATTGAAAAGTGGAATTAGAATGAAGATCAATCTTGGAATTAGGGGAAGGAGAAGAAGTTATACCATTCAAAGCAATTACCAATGTTAAAATCAGTGTTTTGCTCAAGAATTTAGCCACATTCAAGTTATCATTTAAATCCTCATTCTCATCAATTAATTGGTAGAAGCAAAATTGACTCATTAGAAAGTGAATCATCATTTTTTTACGCCTCTTTGAATTTGGAATTAGCCAAAATAGGCATGTTCTCATGTAAAGAAAGGTTGTTGGGCAAACCATCTTTCTCAACATTATTAGTACCTTTGTTATGATCGAATGAGAGTAGAATCATCAATATTAGGAACATCGGATGATTCCAAAGAATCGACCTAATATTAACATTTAAGTTATTTTAGGCATAAAATAGTTTTATTAACTTTATCGAAGCAACTTTAGAGTTAGGATCATTCCAAATTTTCTTTTTAAGATGTGGGTGAAAAATAAAACACTCCAAATTATCATGACCATGTATCTTGCAATGGGAATAGAAAACCAAAAATTTTTTAAATTAGACCTTTTGTAAATAGCCAAACTTTTAGATCAATCGGACATCCTTAGGATGTTTTTTAGATATGTTCAACCAATATACGAGCAATAGAGGGACAGGATCTCACGTGGTCTCGATCGATTTTGGGTAGGCCAGAAAAGAACCTCGATAGAAAATAAAACCAGGTGGGCAACATAATGGATTCTCATATTTGGAAGAGCTAACCACACAATAATAGTAGGTCATTGCTCCATTATATAAAAAAGTGGAGACCACTTCAACAAATGCATTTGACAATTAAAGACAAAATAAGATCGACATGAGAAAACTCATGAATAATCCAAATCATTTGTAAGTTGAATCAAAATATGTCTTGGATTGATCAAGCCAATAGAGAAAGCACCCAAAAGTTTAAGGTTATGAAAAAAGCTCAGATCTTGTGCAAATTCGGCTATCATAGAGTAAATTTGTCAATCAAAGTAAATTCGAAAGGTTTTGCAAGCTTTTTGACATCAAGATTTGAACACATGATCTTAGACATAACTCAAAAAGAAGTCAAAATTAGATTTGTCGAGTTAGAAGAGGTAAAGCTCTTACCAAAAAGTGCATCCTTAATGGATTTAATAGCAGAAATGGCATTGGGTTCATTAATCCTCACAAAATTGGATGCCCTAGTCGGATCATCCAAAATGGGAGATGTAAGCCATGGGTATGAGATCACACCATATTCAGAAGAGACACATCATGCAAGCAACCAGAGATTGAAAGAAACTATAGAAATCAGTCGAGAATGATGAAGGATCCAATAAAAATGCATGACGGGAATGCGCCGATGAAGGGGAAATGAAATTGCTAGAGCACCGCAAGGGAGAGAGTTTTATCTAGGTTAGGCTAGGTTAGGTTAGCTTAGTTTTTGTCTTGGTTTTAATTAGTTTAAGTTTAGGTTTTTAGGGTTTAGGGTTTAGGGTTTAAGGTTTTAGGGTTTAGGATTTTAGGGATTAGAGTTTAGGGTTAGGGTTTAGGTTTAGTTTAGTTTAGCTTTAAAGTTTAGGTTTAGGGTTTAGGTTTAGTTTAGATTTAGGAGTTTAGATTAGGTTTAAAACTTAGGAGGTTAGTTTAGGTTAGGGTTTAAGGTGGGAGTTTTTAAGGTTTAAGTTTAGGTTTAGGGTTTTAGGTTTTAGTTTTAAAGTTTAGGGTTTAGGTTTAGGTTTAGGGTTTAGAGTTTAAGGTTTAGGTTTAGTTTAATTAGGTTTAAGGTTTAGGGTTTTAGGAGTTTAGGGTTTTAGGTTTTAGAGTTTAGGTTTAGGGTTTAGGTTTAGGGTTTTTAGAGTTTAGGGTTTAGGATTTAGGGTTTAGGTTTTAGGTTTAGGGTTTAGGTTTTAATTCAATTTTTAAGATTTTTGGTTTTTTTATGAACAAAGAATAAATTAAGATTCAACATTTCTTCTTTTTGATTTCATCAACCAAGTAACACACCATGTTTCCTAAGACACAAGCAATGACATATATAAAAAATGAGCTCACATAGAGCAAATCAAAACCCTAGATAACTAGAACTGTCTCTATTGTAAAGACATAGTTCCATAAGTAGTATATCGAATGGGTTATTCTTTAGTTTCTCTAGTTTCCATTAAAACCACCCTGACATCTCGAGTAGCAGGATCCACCATTACATCCATGATCTCTCGCTCCACCACCACCATGATGGTAACCTCTATCACTCCTCCAAGCTTGACATCCACCACTACTACAACCACCATCTTCATATCCACTAGCACCTCCAGATCCCCACCACCTGTGATAAGCCCTCGCCTCCACCACCAGATCTAGGCAGCTCAGGTTTTTCCCATTCTTAGGGTTTAGGTTTAGGTTTATTAGGTTTTAGGGATTAGGTTTATTTTTAATATTTTTTAGTTACATTAGGTTTAGGTTTAGGGTTTGGGGGGGTTTAGGGTTTAGGGTTTAGGGGGTAGGGTTATGATTCAGGGTTTAGGGTTTAGGGTTTAGAATTTATGGTTTATGCTTTTAGGGTTTAGGGTTTAGGGTTTAGGGTTTAGGGTTCTAGGTTTAGGATTATTGGTTTAGGTTTAGGTTTATTTAATTTATTTTTTTATTTTTATTATTTTTTTTATTTAGTTTAGTTTATTTATTTTATTTTTTTTATTTTAGTTTATTTTTATTTTAGTTTATTTTTTAGTTTAGGTTTATTTTTTAGTTGAGTTTATTTTATTTTATTTTTTTAGGTTTAGGTTTTATTTTTTTTATTTTAGGTTTAGGTTTAGGTTTTATTTTATTTTTTAGGTTTAGGTTTTAGGTTTTATTTATTTATAAGTTTAGGTTTAGGTTTATTTATTTTAGTTTAGGTTTAGGTTTATTTTAGTTTATTTTTTTTATTTTAGGTTTAAGTTTTATTTTTTATTTATTTTAGTTTATTTTAGGTTTATTTTTTTAGTTTATTTTTTATTTAGTTTTATTTTATTTTATTTAAGTTTATATTATTTTTTATTTTTATTTTATTTTTTATTTAATTATTTTTTTATTAGGTTTATTTTATTTTTTATTTATTTAGTTTTATTATTTTATTTTAGTTTATTATTATTAGTTTATTTTATTATTTATTTTAGGTTTTTTATTTTAGGTTATGTTTTTATTTTATTTTATTTAGGTTAAATATAGGTTATTTGTTTTAGTTTATTTTATTTTATTTTATTTAGGTTTATTTTATTTAGGTTAGGTTTTAGGTTTAAGTTTATTTTATTTAGGGTTTAAGTTTTTTATTTTTTAGGGTTTAGGGTTTAGGGTTTAGGGTTTAGGGTTAGGTTTAAGGTTTAAGGTTTAGCGTTTAGTGTTTAGGCTTTAGGGTTTAATGTTTTTAAGGTTTAGGGTTAGCTTAGGGTTTTGGGTTAGTTTAGGGATTACGGATTAGGGTTTTAATTTTTAAGGTTTTAAGGTTTAGAGTTTTAGGGTTTAGGGTTTAGGGTTAGAGTTTAGGTTTTAGTGTTTAGGGTTTAATGTTTAGGCTTTATGATTTAAGGTTTTTAGGGTTTACAATTTAGGGTTTAGGGTTTAGGTTACCTTACGATTTAGGGTTAGGTTAGGCTTTAGGGCTTAGGGCTTAGGGTCTAGGCTTTAGGGTTTAAGGTTAAGGATTAGTTTAGGTTTTAGGGTTTAACATTTTAAGTTTAGGGTTTAAGGTTTAGGGTTTAGGGTTAGTTTAGGGTTTAGGGTTAGTTTTATGGTTTAGTGTTTAGGGTTTAGGGTTTAGGATTTAGGGTTTAGGGTTTAAGGTTTAGGGTTTTTTAAAAGAAATTTAAGTAAATTGGTAGGTTTAGGTTTGTTTAGTTTGTTTAGTTTATTTTTATTTATTTTAGTTTATATTTTTTTTTGTATTTATTTAGGTTACTTTTTTATTTTCATTTAATTTATTTTAGTTTAGGTTTATAGGGCTTAGGGCTTTAGGGTTTAGGGTTTTAAAGTTTAGGGTTAGGGTTTAGGTTTTAGGGTTTATGGTTTAGTGTTTAAGCTTTAAGGTTTAGGATTAGGTTAAGGTTTAAGGTTAGTTTACAGTTTAGGGTTTAGGGTTAGTTTAGGGTTTAGTGTTTAGGGTTTAGGGTTTATTTAGGATTTAGGGTTTATGGTTTAGGGTTTTTTTTTTGAAAATTAAGTAAATTGGTGGGTTTAGGTTTGTTTAGTTTATTTAGTTTATTATTTATTTATTTTTATTTATTTTATTTTTATTTTTATTTAGTTTAATTTATTTATTTTAGTTTAGGTTTTATTTTAGTTTATTTTTTAGGTTTAGGTTTAGGTTTATGTTTATTTTTTAGTTTAGTTTTATTTTAATTTTTTTAGATTAGGTTTTATTATTTTATTTTTAGGTTTAGGTTTAGGTTTTATTTTATTTTTTTAGGTTTATGTTTTAGGTTTTCATTTTAGGTTTAGGTTTATTTTTAGTTTAATTTATTTTATTTAGTTTAAGGTTTAGGTTTAGTTTATTTTAGGTTTAGGTTTTATTTATTTTAGTTTAGGTTTATGTTTATTTTTTTTATTTTAGGTTTTGTTTTTTTTAGTTTAGGGTTTAGATTTTATTTTTTATTTTATTTTTAGGTTTAGGTTTACTTTATTTTATTTATTTTAGTTTTATTTTATTTAGGTTTTTTTTTATTTTTAGGTTTATTTTATTTTTTTTTAGTTTTTTTGATTTATTTTATTTTATTTTAGTTTTATTTTTATTTTTTTTATTTTAGGTTTAGGTTTAGGTTTATGTTATAACTTAGGTTTTTATTTTATTATATTTTTTATGATATTTAGGTTTAGGTTTTGTTATTTATTTTATTTTTTTTTTAGTTTAGGTTTTAGGGTTTGTTTAGGGTTTAGGGTTTATGGTTTAGGGTTTAAGGTTTAAGGTTTGGAGTTTAGGTTTGTAGGTTTTAGGGTTTAGGGTTTAGGGTTTAGGATTTTTAAGATTTAGGGTTTAGGGTTTAGGGTTTAGAGTTTAGGGTTTAGGTTTTATATTTAGGGTTCTGGTTTAAGAGTTTTTGGTTCTTTTTAAAAAGAGAACAATTTGAAATTCAACATTTCTTCTTTTTGAGTTCATCAACCAAGTAACAAACCAAGGTAAGTGAGGTAATCAAATGACCTCCTTGGCTAAAACCCTCGTGTTCAGATGTCCATTATATACCCATTACCATTCAATCTTATATAAATCAACACATGAATAGAGGAAAGAACTCAACATTCATACACTTAAGCTATAAGCACATGCATTTCTTATGTATTTATAATTAGCATCATAACACATATTATTAGTCATTTATAAGCTTTTGAAAATACATTTGGATTTAATAGTGATAATACACATATATTTTAAATTAAATCAACACATGCAAGCTTCCATAGAAATCCATTTTATTTTACTCAATTTTGAAAGGATGGATGCATGAATTGAAATAACATACCAATTTAACTTGATTGGAAGAGGACAATCAATATAAGCATGTAATTCATTCAACCAAACTAGTTATTAAGGACAATCAAATCAAATAAGATGATTTGAAGCAAACCAAAGCTTCTTTATTAATTAAGTTTTGGATTTGATTTGATTTAAAGAGGAGAATAAAAATCATCACTTACTATTTTAAACACATTCCTACATTAGTGATTTGATTTAATTTAAGGAAATGTAATTAAGTTGATTTTATGGGTTAATTAAGTTGAACCCTTAATTAGATGAATTAATTACCCTTTTCTATGTCACCTTAAAGTAAATAACTAAATAATTATGAGCCAACATGATATGGAAAATAAACTTTCAATGATCTAGGAAATAAAAGGGGCTAATGCAATTCATGATTAATAGTTAGCTATATTAAGAGACTTAATTAATTACTCTTATGGTTTTCCCACATGTGGACTAACTATAATATCATTAAATGCCTTTAGGTTATTAAACACCTAAAGATCTACCCCATGATTTATTTAATTGGGTTTGATGTGATTATGATTTCAATTTGATTGGTGATTTAATTAATTACATTTTAAAAAGGTGAAATGAACTTGGGAAGGGTCCCACTTCCTAGTTCACTTACTATTGAACAATGATTAATAAACTTAATTGACAATTGATTACTGTTCATGAGATTAATCATTAATTAACTTAAAAGTAGTTAATTTAATTAGTCAATTTTCTAATTAGTGAGCAATAAATCCCAAGAAAATCATAGGAGGCGAGAGGTCATCCCATTAAATTAACCCACAAAATTTGGTATTAATTTCTTAAGTAATTATAATGTAATTAAGTTAATTAATTTCATAATTAAACCTTAATTAAAACTTAATTAACATTCAAAATTAGTTAAGATCATTTTAAATTAATTCTCCTCAAATACCTTTAAAATGAGTATTTATTTGCATTTTTTATTTGTAAGATTTTTTTATGATTTTTAGAAGTTTAGGTCATTAAAATGATTAATTAAGCCTAATTAAAGCCTAATTATGACACTAGCGTGGCATGCTTTCCACATGACACCATGGGATTGGCTACTTAAAACTTATCATTGATTACTACATGGCGGTGGCGGTTGCTTTCTCTTACGCCATCCAGATCGAATGGCTATGATTAATCTCACACTTAATAGGATTAAATATCAATATCTAATCACTATCGTCATCAATCACAAAAGAGCGGTGCATGATCTATCACTCGAGTGAGGAGAATGGAGTCCGTCGTCATTGCTCACTTGATCAGCTTCTCATCAACTCCAAGGATCCCACACCTTCATGACATCGGTGGATGGGATCAAATGGTCAAGATCACGAGATGCAAGTTTTCTTCAAAAGCTCCAACCCATTTTTTTAAGGATCAATTTTGGAAAGCCGAGCTCAAGACCATTTGAAATGATTGAGGAAGCTTCATCAGTGGATCTGAAGCCCGTTGGTAAATTGGATCAATTCGACGTTCACTCAGAAGGCCATGAACAATTATTTGGAGCTTGGTTTGATCAGTCCACCTCGGTGCTGGAAGCTTGGGAGATAATTCATTTTTTGCTTGATGAGGCCTAGGGAAGGAGTGTACAAAGTTAATTTGAGTTTGATGGAGAAATGTGGAATTTAGGTCATAAATTGGGTGTCTATTTGAGATATGGGATGCCATTTTTGATCGAGAGAGCTTGGGGATTAAGGAATCTAGTGGCTCATCTTGGGTAGCTAGGGCTCTAGGAATGATTTTTGTGTGTTTGAGTGGAAATGAGTGAGTGTATACCCCCAATCTTGATTGGAGGGATCATGTTTGGCTTCTAGTGGTCCGACCATCTCAAGAATTGTGGTGGAGGGAGGAGTGAGTTGGCTCTTGGTTGGTTGAAGGTGTGGATGTGGCTACAAGGAGAATCATGGGTGTCTGGTTTCAAATGCTCAATGGGGAGGGTGAGCTAATTTCACCATCCATGGGTCATGGCCAACCAACCACCTTGGGTGAGTTGGCGTGTCTAGGTGCCTAGGTGGACCATTGGGAGAGTACCAAGTGTCCAAGGAAGAAATGACCACTTACATGGGTGATTTGTCTCATGTGATGCCCTTGACCCAAGGTAGAATGATCATTTAGCATTAGGATTTGGGCATTTGAAATGAGCCAAAGTGGGTTAGCTAAATTTCAAGTCAATTGGAGTTGATTTGATTAGGTTTGGCTCAATTTGACTCATTTAGGTCAAATTGGGTTAGTTTGGGTCAGTTGACTAATTGGTCAATAAACCAAGGGTTGGAAGTTCATATGATCATTTGGGATATTTTGGTTCAATTGGTTTGGTTTAGTTTGGCTTAGATTTGATTTTGGCTCATTTGAATTCATTTGGGTCAAATGGGTTAAGTTGACCAATTTGACTAAATTAGCTAGGGTTGGTGTTGGTTTGGGTTTAGTTGACCAATTGAAAATGATTGTAGGCTTTGGTTTCAATTAATTTGGACTTGGTTTTGATTTAGCCAACTTGAACCTTTATGAAATTTGGGCTAAGGTCAATTGGGTTCAATTGGGTCCAATCATAGCTTTGGTCAAGTTCAACAATCAATTTGGAATGAACTTGACCCATTGGTTGCAATCAATTTGATTTATATTTTGATTTGATCCAATTTGGTCCTTAGGTCAATTTGGGTCAACTTTGGGTCAGAAGGATTAGGTTTGGTTTGACTTATTGAAGGTCAAGTCATATTCAAATATTGATTTTGATTTGGTATGAATAATTGGTTTCAGAGGATTTGGCACAGGTTGTAATTTGGCTAGTTTGGGTTCATATGGGTTAAGGGATTGACTTGGTCAAATGACCTAGTTGACTTAGTTTGATCGAGTTTGTGATAATTGATCAACATAGTATGATCAACAATCATGATGGGAAGTTTTGATGGCCTTGGTTCAATCCAATTTGGGTAGGATTAGAACATGGCTCAAATAGGTCAGATTGGCTACTTTGGATCAAGTGGACCAATTGAATTTAGTCAACTTGATTTTGGGTTGAGTTTGATTTAGTTGAGTTTATATATGGTTGTGATTGATATATAAATTCAATTACAATTAACTTGGGTTCAAATGGGTTTTGGTTCATTTGAACATTTCAGTCAAAAGGTTAGGTTTGACTTGAGTTGATTTTGGTTTGGCATGATTATAGATTTCATTTATATTTGTGAATATGATTGAAGGTATGATTGATTCATGAAAATCAATTGGGAGTTATGGAATGAAGGAATTTGGCTAAGTCCATGGAGTTGGGTCATGGCTTAGGTTTGGATTTTGATTTGGTTTGATTAAGTTTTGATGATTTATGTATATTTCATTTAAATTTATGAAGATGAAAATATGATTGATTTGTGAAAATAAATTGAGTTTGACTTGATTTGGATTAAATTTGGCTAAGTCCATGGGATAGGTCATATGGCTTAGGAAGGTTTTGATTTAATTTGATTTAGTTTTGATCATTTGAATATGGATTTGATTTATATTTAGGAAGATGATTGAAGATATAAATTGATTATGAAAATCAATTGATTTTGGATTGATTTGGATTAGCTAAGTCCATGGGATAGGTCATATGACTTAGGAAGGGTTTCAAGTTTGGATTTGATCATGGATTTCAATCATTTGGTTTTGGAATTTGGGTTTGGATTTGATTTGGTGATGTTTGAATTGAACTTGAGGTTGTTTGAGAAGGTGAACATGGATTGGATTTGGGTTGTAGGGTAGGTGGATTATCTTAATCCAGGCATAATCAATGGTTAACTTTAAGTCTTTAGGCTTAGGTTAAGTGTTTACCTAATTGATAAGTGTCTTATGAGTAAGGAAGTCTTAGTGTCTAGAAGACTCTAAGTCTAAAATGGGAAGATTGAATTCCCAGTAAGGTGTGAGCCTTGGCTCCATAGTGTTGAGAGATAGATGATTGGAAGGATGCCAAGGTTCACATTATAAACTTAGATACATTTTCAATGCTTTGTTTGGGAGACCATGGATACATGAGAACAATATAGTTCCATCCTCTCATCAATATGAAGTTTGTGAGAGGTGGGGTCATCTTGTCAAGGAGATCTCAAGACATTTTAGTTCATGAGGTTGGCATATATGAGGATGGAACACTACCTCCCTCAAAATCAACAAGTCTATTCTGTGAACTTGGAAAAATTTAAAAATAAAAGAAAAAAGAAAAGAGAAAAGAAAAGAAAAAAAAGAAAAAAAGAAAAGAGAAAAGAGAAAATAAAAAAAATAAAGGGAGCAAAATAGACTTGGAGGTGGAAGTGGAGCATTAGATTCCACAGTTCATTAATCCATTCAAATATATGAGTAGAATGACTAGACCTACACTAGGTAGAGGAAGAGGCCAGTTCAGAGGTAGTCCCATGGGTGGAAAACCTTTTTATTAGCCACCCAATAGAAGATATGTCACAACTACCAAGAGTACACCTGCTATCCATATAGACTTAGAATCTAGTTCATAGGATGAGTCTTATATAGTTAGCACTAGCTCTTCTCGTGAGATTCCCTTGGAGGTGACACTTGAGTGGATAGTAATGAACGGGCTCCAAAGCAAAACATAAGTGTATCTAAATATGTGAAATAGTTTGGCATCGGTTGGGAGCCTTAGCTCTAACCCCACTTTCCTCTCAAAAGCGAGTTTGGTAGTTAAGAATCCCTTAAGTCACAGTGTGAAGACTTGAGGTTCTTTTCATCTTCAAGTCAAGTTATTGTAAAACTTGAGGATGATTCATATAAAGATTTAATAAAATTACCTTTTGATTGGTACTTGCCTTATTTTCATAATTTAGCAAAAGTGTTAATCCCACATACTTGGTCAAAGCATAGGTCGGACATCAAAAGAATATGGAAGAACAAATGCAAAAGCTCTCAATCAAGACAAGAACTAGGATTGGTATAGTAGGTTGATGATTACTACTTAGTCATCACCAATCATTTGGAATCGATAGGTTCTTTTCAAATCACTTAAATCATATGAGGAGCTATGCTTAAAAACTTTAGATGATCCGATGATTTTGAAGTCAAGATGCACCACGAGTTTGAAGAAGAGATCAAGTCAACCATCGGCGAGCTCAAGGAAGTCAACTTAAGAACTTAAGAAGATACATGACATACATGTTCTTTGTTGAATGAAATTAAAACCAATGACTTAGTTAGACTATTGGTGAGTTTAAGGCTTTGCATGGAGTTATGAAGAGAGATGCTGGATACTAACATGTGGTCCATAAACTAGAAATAAAGCCTACTTCTAACCCTATCAAGCAAGCTACTAGATGCATGCAATTAGACATAAAATAATAGGTCATTTCTAAAGTCAAGAAATTGATCGATGATGGCTTCATCCAGGAAGAAAAATACCCTACTTGGTTAGCTAGTGTCATCCTAGTTAAGAAAAATAATGGTCAAATTCACATATATGTTGATTTTAGGATTTAAATAAGGCATTTCCAAAATACAAATATCCACTGCCAATCTCAAAGCTAATGGTGAACATTGTCTCATCTCATGCAGTCTTCTCTTTCATGGATGGCTCATGGATATAACCAAATAAAGATGGCCCCTGAAGATGAAAGAAACACTACTTTTAGAACCCCGATCGAAATTTATTTTTATAAGGTCATGCCATTCAGCAATAAAAATGCCAATGCTACACACCAGCATGCTATGACTCAAATCTTTGACAAACTCATTCATCTTCCACAAACATCTAGTTCTAGCAATCCCCATCCAAGCTCATACTTTACTCTTACATTAGATGACTCCCTTGGTGCTTTGTTGACCCAAGCTAATGAAGGGAAGGAAAACACACTCTACTACCTCTCTATCATCTAATCTGAGGCTAATTATCCACTCATTGAAAAGCATTGCCTAGCTTTAATCTTTACATCCCAAAAGCTACAACACTACATGCTTCCTCATAAGGTCAACTTAATCTCAGGATCAATCCACTACAATATCTCATGACATAGATCTATCGATGGTTGGCATGACAATCCATGATCCTCTGTTTGACATTACCTTACCTCAGTGCGGTGAAAGGACAAATGCTAGCATTTCTCACACCCACTTCTTGCGACTCTCATTTGATGATCTCCCGATGAACAAATCATGAACTTAGGGGATACTAGCATTCACCACTATGAGATGTACTTTGATGGTGCATCTTCTTCTCAAAGAGGAGAAGAACCACAATCTACTATTCCAAGAAAATAGGGTAGAATAGTTCTCTAACTGATGATCGATGAGATTATCTATAATCTATCAATCCTTGCCCCAACAATGAAGCTGAATAAGAGGCTTTTGATTGCGATTGGTTGTTACTCTAAGCATCAGAACATCAACATCTTGAGATTCTTAGTTATTATCGTTGGGTCTATAAGGTTATAAAGCCCAAGCTCCATCACTACCAGTACACCATGGAGTTATTGGCCCAAATCCAGAGGTTACCATTTATAAGATTCCTCGATAAGAGAATTCTGTAGCATATGCTTTAGTAATCTTTCAGGAGTTGGCATGTTTGGAGGATGAGTCCATATTAAAGGTCCAAAATAGACAAGTCTTATCCTTATTGAGATTGAACTCATAAAAAGTACTCTCTTGAAAGAGGTTGCTATTTCTAAGAAAGACAAAGAGTTAGATTGGAGGCAACCATTCATGGATTACTGAAATAAAGGTAAATTGCCTCAAGAGAAGTCTCAAGCCCATCAGATGAAGTTGAGAGCACTTTCCTATGCTCTTGTGGATGGTTTCTCGTACCAGTAGTCTTTCGATCATATGTGGTTACATTATTTAGATAAGCACGAAAGCCCATAAGATCGTAACTGAGGTACACTCAAGATTATGTGGAGCCAACCATTCTAAGATGAAACCAAGATCAGAGACTTGGATACTACGCCATCGATGATCAAAGGTGCATGGATATGGGTGATGCCACCAATGTCAAAATAGTGTATCATACAAAACCACCCAACATTCTTCATCCTACATTGGCCTCATGGCCATTCAGTGTTGTGGGGTATCATCAACATGTGGGTCGATTGATCCTCCTTTTTCCAAGGGTCATCGGTTCATCTTAGCTTCTTCTTACTTTTCCAAATGCATGAAGGGTACGGAGAGGTCATTCGACATGCTACAATTTTTAGGAATCATATAGTATATTGGTTCAAAGTGTCTCCAAATTATATAATGGTACATTCAAGATCCAGATCAACAACTTTTCAGACACAACATGATTGAGATATTCTACCATCAACTACAAGACCATCTTGAAGCCTTCAATACAAACTCTCATTCAAATACTAAAGAAACACCGACAATAACATGCGATAGTGGCATGAGCATTTAGTTGAAGCCTTGTGGGCCTACCATGCCACATAGAACTCCAACTCGGTTTACTCCTTTCTCCTTGGTGTATGGGTCAAAGCATTCTACTATTAGAAGTCAAACACCCATCACTAAGGATAGGATGGGTAGCAAGATCATAGAGAATGCCAAGTTGGGGTTAGAAGAGCTCTAAGGTTTGGAGGAGGCATTTGGGCATGAAACCTCTAATTATCAAAGCTAAAATGATTCAAACTCACAAGTTGGTTCATCCTGAGCTTTTCAAGTAGGAGAGCTTATTTTAATTTTATGGAGACTAATTGTTTTCATCATAAGATGGGAGGCATGTTTGAACCCACATGGGAAGGCCCTTTTTCCATAGAAGGCCTACCAGGAGGATCTTATCGACTTATTAATCATAAGGAGAACACCCAATGCTTCATGGGCTCTAAGAAATATTATAAATCATGTTTGAAAATAATTATCATCATGAAAATTCCATTTCAAATTCAATCTCATCCATGTTGAAAGTATTCTTGTTTGTGAATTGTGTTGTGTTTGGGTAGGTGTAAGGAACTTCGAGTAGCATCATCTATCACCTGCACACATAAAATAAACACATATCTTTTATCTCTACTGAGTTGAGATAATGCCTGTGGCACTCACTCGATAGATGCTCTAAGTCCGTGCTACCCTAGTGTGTCACCCCAATGGTTTTCATGCTTTGGAGGATGTGGTCTAATCTTTCCTTCTTTGGACCTTTGCGAAAAGTGCCTTGTTAGTTTGGTAGTCCTTCGCATGGCTACCTCATGTTGGCTTCATTTAAGAGGATGTGATTCTGCTACACTTTCTCCTTAGATTAGCCTTTGTACACTGACTAAGTCAAGTATATTTGAGGTTTAGGATAAGGCTCCTAGTGGCTCCTTCTCTTCTGCTTCAAGTTTGGTCAGTCCTTCCTGGGCTCCAGCTTAGTAGTCACTCTAGGTCATATAGCATTTGCCATAGACTATCCAGATGATTAGTTCCACTCAAAAGTTGTAAGCTACATGCTTTCTTTCTAGATTGATCATTGTACCGATGGGCACCTTAGGTTGGTTGGTTATCACTATGATGAATACACCACTCATGTTGGAATACACCTTAGGTTGGTTGGTTCTCGCACCTTAGGATACACCACTCATGGTAGATGTAAGTCATATGCTTTCCCCTTGAGTTGGCCATCATATAGGATTTCTTTTTTAGGGCTGATAATGCCCACATCATCTGTGGGTATATTTGGATCACATCCTTTCGACCCCATTTAGACACTAAATGGGTTACTATCAGTGGATAGTTCCCCTTTCTAGAAACCACCCTTGTGGTTGGAGAATCCATTTTATGGATGTGATTCTCCCTCGATAAATAGAGATAGGTTAAAGGCCATAGCCCTTCTCATTGTGGTCCCTCACACAACATAATCCACATAAACATATAAACAAAAATATATATTCACTTGTGGATTAGGAGGACACCCCAGCGGTACCTTTTCCCAGCGGCATCTATCTTTAGGCGATGTCGACAAAACTACCTATAGAATGCTACTCTTGAGTTGATATAAGTCCCCAACATTCACATAGTCACCTCTAAGTCAGTTTGATTTGTTGTGCTAATAGGTCACCTGTTGTTAGTGCTTTAGAAGATGTAAGTCTTGCCTTCTTCCTAGCACAACCATTACACCAAAGGCAACCAGGTTGGCTAGCTTACCCATGGCAGTAGACTATCCCTTTGGATTTATAAATTTGAGGTAGGAAGTCTAATATTCCCCTTCTCGATTGGGTCCATCACATCATGGTCCAAAAAAATCTATCAAATTTGATCGAGCTCACATCCCACATATTCCTCATTAAAATCAAACTAAACCAAATAAACCATATCAAATCACATGAAATTAAGATAAAATTAATTTTGACTACTTTTGAGTTGACATAAGTACCAATGACATTCACTTAGTTGCCCTAGGTGGTTGATTTATTGTGCAGGTCACCCGGTGGTTGTTCCTCACTTTGAAAGATGTAAGTCTATGCCTTCTTAGCATAGTATTGCACCAGGAAACCCCTTGGGTAGCCCTTCCCACAAGGTAGACTATCCCTTTTGATTTGTAAACTTGGGGAGGTCAAGGCTAATTTCTCTCTGGGTCCATCACAATGATGGGGTCCATACATTAACTTAGATTAAATAAAACCAATCTAATTTTCTCGTGGGTTATATTTATACCTTCTTGGTGGAGCCCCAAATCATAAATAATAACAAACAAATCAAATTCAAAATCAGCTCCCTGGGCCAAATTAAACAACTCCCAAGTAATCTAAATCAAATAAATCCAACTAAACTCTTATCCCTGGATACATCCCAAAACAAATCTGAAATCAAACTCAAATCAATCCGGATATGAACTGCTTCCAGTGGAAGGTTCACATACTGAATCCCCAACATACTTGAGCCCATATCTCTAGTAGATATGCCTCCACATCAATTAAAATAAAATAAATTAAAGTTGATTCAAACTTAATCCTACTGGATTATAGAATTTTTTTCCCCAACAGATCTTTTTTCCATAAATCAGATAATCAAATCAAATTTAAACCTTATCACCAATAGATTTTCCTCTTTTATGCCTCATATAGACCCCTCACATGTCATGTCCAATGCATGTTTGATCCCTAGATCTCCTCTATGTCCTTGACATGGAATTCTCAAATCTTATTCTTTTCTCTTATGCACACCTTTAATGTTGCAACCAAAAGCGTAACAATGTATTCATTCAAATTACATCATCTTAACATTGTAATTAACATTTTATGATTTATGATGGTGCAATCTCAAACTAACTATACAATATCATGCTAAACATATTATAGTGTGAATTAACACACTATATTATATTATAATATATGATGTTATATTATAATTTTCTATAATATAATATATTGTCTAACATTACACCTCATTAGAATCACTTAAAAGGAACAAATAATAAAATTTTCTCAAAATATGAATAATGTTCATTTTGGATGTAAAATTGTTATTTTTCTATTAGAAATGGTACAAAATAGCATAATTTTGGTGTTTCTTCTTGGTGTGTGCCATGAATTTGGCCAAATTCTTCCATCTCAACCTTCAAATTAACATTTTTATGAGTTTTGACCCAATGTATTATAACAAAAGTAAAACATACTAAAATGTTCAATAACATTTAGTAACACACCACCACATTCATATATATATATATATATATATATATATATATATATATGTATATATATATATATATATATATATATATATATATATATATATATATATATATCATAATATATATATCTTACATAATATATTATCTTACCTTAAAATGAATCACTTTAAGAAAAAAATTTATAAAATTTGGTTGGAAAATGAATATTTATTTTAGATGAAAAATTCCATTCATTTGATTAAATGACACACCATAGCACACCCCCAATGATGTTCCTTAAAGCTTACCTTAAATATGGCCAGATCCCAATATCTCAACCTATAAATTAGTATTTTTATGAATTATACTCGTACAAAGTCTACTACATCATACTATTACAAACAAAAATATGCTAAACAATAAATTTAATATGCATAATACATGATAACTATGTTATTTATATTATTACATATATTATATTATATCATCTGGGATTGCTTAAGATAAAAATCATAAAATTAGTCTAAACAAAAAAACTATATATTTTATTATATCACTTACATATTTTAAATTGAAATAATATATTATGATGCCTATACCTATCATGAATTTGGCCAAATTCCACCATTTTAAAGTCTAAATCAACATTTTTATAATATTGATAGTGTAGGCTCCTTTGCATGATTGTAAAATACTAAAGAATTTAAAATATGTGAATAATATATTATGATATGATATACTATGCTACAACATATAATATTTATTTTGAACATAAAATCTTACTTTTAGACAACAAGTGGCATAGCACACCTTTGGTACTACAACTAATTCCACTTCAAATTTATAAATTTCATCATCGATTTATTAAATCGTATTTTATGATTTATATTATTATATATAGGCATACCATAATATACTAAAACATTTCAAAACATCTTATAACATCTAAAACACATCACTACATGCTCAAATATATGATGCTACATTATACTATAATATATATTATAATAAAATAGGTTAGGGTTTAGGGTATTCAAATCTCAATAGTCAAGGAAAGTCTCTTGAAGACATTTTCTTTAGCTACCATAACTATGTTAGGATTACATCATTCTTTAGATCTACTCTAATGACATCTTTATTCTTTAGGGTTTAGGGTTTAGGGTTAGGGTTTAGGTTTAGTTTTGGGTTTAGGGTTTAGGTTAGTTTAGGTTAGTTTAGGGTTTAGGGTTTAGGGTTTAGGTTTTAGGGTTTAGGGTTTAAGTTTTAGGGTTTTTTTAAGGTTTAGGGTTTAGGGTTTAGGTTAGGGTTTAATTTAGGGTTTAGGTAGGTTTAGGGTTTAGGGTGTTTAGTTTAGTATTTAAGGTTTAGAGTTTTTTTAGTGAGTTTAGGGTTTAGGATTATAGTTTATGGTTTAAGTTTTAGGTTTAGAGTTTAAGTTTTAATTTTAGTTTAGTTTAGAGTTTAGAGTTTTAAGTTTAGAGTTTTTTAGGTTTTAGGTTTTAGGGATTAGGGTCTATGGTTTAGGTTTTAGGTTTAGGGTTTAAGTTTTTGTTTAGGTTTAGGTTTAGTTTTAGGTTTAAGTTTTTTTTTTAATAGAAAAAATTGATTCAACATTTCTTCTTCAATTTCATCAACCAAGTAGCACCCCAAGTTTTTTAAGACACTGGCGATGACATAGATAAAAATGAGCACCCATAGAGCAAATCAAAAGCTCAAGATAAGTAGAATTCTTATAAAGACACATTCCATAAGTAGCAAATCGGATATCGTTCTTCAATTTCTCCGGTTCCCAGAACCACCCCGCCTCTCAGTGGCGAGATATCATATCCTCGATCTCTCCTTTCACCACCACCATGGTAACCTTTATCCTCCTCCACCTCCAACCACCACTACTCCAACCACCACATATCCAACACCTCCAGATCCCCACCCTGATAATGTCACCTCATGCTCGCCTCCAGATCTAGGCCGAGCCTAGTTGATGGTGATGTTCACTCAGGTTCTTCATTCTTAGGGTTTAGGTGTAGGGTAGTTTGGTTTAGTTTAGGGTTAGTTTTGGGTTTAGGGTTTTGGGTTTAGGGTTAGGTTTTAATGTTTAGGGTTTAGGTTTGGTTTAGGGTTTTAGGGTTTAGGTTTAGGTTTAGTTTAGGGTTTAGGGTTTTTAGGGTTTTAGGGTTTAGGTTTAGGGTTTTAGAGTTTAGGGTTTATTATTTAGGTTTAGGGTTTAGGGTTTAGGGTTTAGGTTTAGGGTTAGTTTTAGGTTTAGGGTTTAGGATATAGGATTTAGGGGTTTTATTTAAAAAATTAAGTAAACCAGTAGGTTTAGGTTTATTTAGTTATTTATTTATTTGAGTTTATTTATTTTATTTTTATTTAGTTTAGTTTATTAATTTTAGGTTTTATTTTAGTTTAGGTTTTATTTTTTGTTTATTTTTTAGGTTTAGTTTAGTTTTAGTTTATTCTATTTTTTAATTTTTTTTATTTATTTAATTTTTATTTCTTTTTTTAGGTTTAGGTTTAGGTTTTTATTTCATTTTTTAGGTTTATGTTTTAGGTTTTTATTTTAGGTTTAGTTTAAGGTTTTAATTTTTAAGTTTAAGTTTAGTTTTATTTTTAGCTTATTTTATTTTATTTAGTTTAGGTTTTTAAGTTTTGGTTTATTTTTAGTTAAGTTTTATTTTTTATTTTATTTTTTTTTATGTTTTATTTTATTTTTTTATTTTTTAGGTTTTTTATTTTATTTTTTAAGGTATACATTTTTATTTTAGGTTTATTTTAGTTAATTTTTAGTTTAGGTTTAGGTTTAGGTTTTATCTATTTTAGTTTAGTTTATTTTAGTTTAGGTTTAAGTTTCATCTATTTTGTTTATTTTATTTTTAATTTTGGTTTAAGTTTTTTTTAAGTTTAGGGTTTATGTTTTATTTTGTATTTATTTTTAGGTTTATAATTTTAGTTTAGGTTTTCATTTAGTTTTTATTTTAGGATTATTTTATTTTCAATTTTTAATATATTTTAATTTATTTTTTTATTTATTTTATTTTTTATTTTATTTATTTTATTTTAATTTAATTTAATTTATTTTATTTATTTAGGTTTTCTTTTATTTATTTTCTTTATAGGTTTATTTTGTTTAGGTTTAGGTTTTTTTAGGGTGTAGGGATTAGGTTTTTAGGTTTAGGGTTTAGGTTTAGGGTTTAGGGATTATAGTTTAGGGTTTAGGGTTTAGGGTTAGTTTTAGGGTTTAGGTTTAGGTTTTAGTTTAGGGTTTAGGTTTAGGAGGGTTTAGGAGTTTAAGTTAGGTTAGGTTTAGGATTAGAGTTTAAGATTTAGGGTTAAGGGTTTAGAGTTTAGGGTTTAGGGTTTTAGGGTTTAGGGTAGTAGGCTTAGGGTTGTAAGTTTAGGGTTTAGGGTTTAGGATTAGTTTTAGGGTTTAGTGTTTAGGGTTTAGGGTTTAGGATTTAAGGTTTAGGGTTTTCTTTAAAAAAATTAAGTAAACTAGTAGGTTTAAGTTTATTTAGTTTATTTATTTATTTGAGTTTATTTTTATTTTTATTTTTATTTAAGTTTATTTATTTTTATTTAGTTTAGTTTATTTAATTTAGGTTATTTTTATTTTAGTTTAGGTTTTATTTTTTATTTATTTTTTGGTGAGTTTTATTTTGATTTTTTTTTTTTTAGGTTTTATTTTTTTTTTATTTTTAGTTTAGGTTTAGGTTTATTTTATTTTTTTTATGTTGAGGTTTTATTTTAGGTTTATTTTTAGGATTTATTTTTTAGGTTTAGGTTTATTTTTAGTTTATTTTATTTTATTTAGTTTAGGTTTAGGTTTAGGTTTAGTTTATTTTAGTTTAGGTTTAGGTTAATTTTATTTTTATTTTAGGTTTAGGTTTTATTTTAATTTAGGGTTTAGGTTTTCTTATTTATTTTTAAGTTTTTTAAGTTTATCTTTTAGGTTTGATTTAGTTTTATTTTATTTTATTTTAGGTTTATTTTATTTTATTTTTATTTTATTTAGGTTTTTAATTTTTTAGTTTTGTTTATGTTTTTATTTTATTTAATTTTATTTAGGTTTAGGTTTTTTTATTTATCTTATTTTTAGGTTTTATTTAGTTTAGTTTTAGGTTTTAGGGTGTAGGGTATAATGTTTAGGATTTAGGGTATAGGGTTTAAGGTTTTAGGGTTTAGGGTTTAAATTTAGGTTTAAGGTTAGGGTTTAGTTTAGGGTTTAGGGTTTAGGCTTTGGGTTTAAGTTAGGCAGTTTAGGGTTTAGGGTTTTTTTAGGCTAGGGTTTAGGGTTAGTTTAGAGTTTAGATTTAGTTTAGGGTTTAGTTTTAGTTTAGGGTTTAGGGTTTAGGGTTTAGGTTAGTTTAGGGTTTAGTGTTTAGGGTTTAGATTTAGGGTTTAGGGTTTAGTTTTAGGGTCTTTTTTAATTAAATTAGTTTATATTTATTTATTTTAGTTTATTTTATTTTATTATTTATTTTGGTTTATTTTTTATTTTTTAGTTTAGTTTAGTTTATTTATTTTAGGTTTCTTTATTTTAGTTTAGTTTTTTTTTTTAATTTTAGGTTTAGGTCTAAGTTTATGTTTATTTTTTAGTTTAGTTTTATTTTTATTTAACTTTTTAGGTTTAGGTTTTTTTTATTTTTAGGTTTAGGTTTAGGTTTTTATTTTATTTTTTTAGGTTTAGGTTTTAGGTTTATTTTAGATTTTATTTTTTAGTTTAGGTTTAGGTTTATTATTAGTTTATTTTATTTTATTTACTTTAGGCTTTAGGTTTAGTTTATTTTAGGTTTAGTTTTAGGTTTTATTTATTTTAGTTTAGCTTATTTTAGTTTAGGTTTATTTTTTTTTGTTTATTTTAGTTTTAGGTTTTTTTTTAGTTTGGGTTTAGGTTTTATTTTTTATTTATTTTTATATTTTTTAAAGGTTATTTTTTGATTTAGGTTTATATTTAGTTTATATTTTTTATTTTAAGTTTATTTTATTTTTATTTTGCATTTAGTTTTATTTTATTTAGGTTTTTTAGGTTTATTTTATTTTTTTAGTTTAGTTTAGGTTTTTATTTAATTTATTTTAGTTTAGTTTTTTAATATTATTTTATTTTTACATTTAGGTTTAGGTTTAGGTTTCAATTTTAGTTTAAATTTTATTTTATTTTAGTTTTTTATTTTATTTAGGTTTAGGTTTTTTATTTATTTTATTTTAAGGTTTTATTTAGTTTAGGTTTAGGTTTTTAGGTTTTTATGGTTTAGGGTTTGGTGTTTAGGGTTTGGGGTTTAGGTTTTAGGGTTTAAGGTTGTAGGCTTTAAGGATTAAGGTTTAGGGTTTATGGTTTAGGGTTTTAGGGTTTAGGGTTTAAGGTTTAGGGTTTAGTGTTTAGGGTTTAGGGTTTTAAGGCATAGATTTTAGGGCTTAGGGTTGTAGGTTTAGGGTTAGGGTTTAGGGTTTTTTTTTTACTTTTTTAAATTAAGTAAACTTGGTAGGTTTTGGTTTATTTAGTTTATTTAGTTTATTTTTTATTTATTTTAGTTTATTTTATTTTATTTTTATTTAGTTTAATTTATTTATTTTAGTTTAGGTTTTTTGTTTTAGTTTATTTTTTAGGTTTAGGTTTACCTTTAGGTTTACTTTTTTTAAGTTTTATTTTTATTTTATTTTTTAGGTATATGTTTTATTTTTTTATTTTAAGGTTTAGGTTTAGGTTTTTTTTTTAAGGTTTAGGTTTTAGGTTTTTATTTTAGGTTTAATTTTTGGTTTTATTTTTTAGTTTAGGATTAAGTTTAGTTTATTTTCTGTAGGGTTAAGATTTAGATTTTGGTTTAGTTTATTTTAGGTTTAGGTTTAAGTATTATTTATTTTAGTTTAGTTTATTTTAGTTTAGGTTTAGGTTTATTTTCTTTTTATTTTTTTTAAGTTTAAGGTTTAGGTTTTATTTATTTATTTTCTAGGTTTAGATTTTAGGTTTAGGTTTTTATTTAGTTTTCATTTTTATTTATTTTAGGTTTAGTTTTCATTTTATTTAGGTTTTTTATTTTAGTTTAGTTTAAGTTTTTTATTTATTTTATTTTAGTTTATTTTTATCTTTTATTTTATTTTATTTTTAGGTTTAGGTTTAGGTTTTAGTTTAGGTTTTTTTATTTTATTTTTTATTTTATTTATTTTATTTAGGTTATTATTTATTTTATTTTAGGTTTATATAGTTTAGGTTTAGGTTTTAGATTTTTTAGGGTTTAGGGTTTAAGGTTTAGGGTTTAGGGTTTAGGGTTAGTTGAGGTTTTAGTTTAGAGTTTAGGTTTGGGGTTTATGGTTTAGGGTTTAGGGTTTAGGATTAGGATTTAGGGTTTAAGCTTTAGGGTTTTGGGTTTAGGGTTTAGGGTTTTAGGGTTTAGGGATTAGGGTTTAGGGTTGAGGTTTTTGGTCTAGGGTTCAAGTTTTAGTTTATGGTTTAGGGTATTTGGTGTTTTTTTAATAGAGAATAAATTCAGATTCAACATTTCTTCTTTTTTATTTCATCGTAACACACCAAGTTTTCTAAGACATAGCGACAACATAGATCAAAGTTATGCGCTGAGCAAATCAAAACCTAGTTAACTAAAACCATCTCTTATATAAAGACATAGTTCCATAAGCAGCGTCAGATTGGTGTTCTTTAGTTTCTCCAGTTCCCATGAACCATGAGCACTTCCAGATCCCCACACCAAGATGACGCCTCCACCTTAGCCTCCACTTGGATCTAGGCGGGCACGGTTGATGGTGATGTTCACATCATCAAGGTTACGCCCATTCTTAGGGTTTAGGTTTAGGTTTAGATTTATTTGGTTTTAGGGTTTAGGTTTATTTTAAATTTATTTAGTTACTTTAGGTTAGGGTTTAGGGTTTTGGGGGGTTTTAGGGTTTAGGGTTTTTGGGAGGGTTTAGGTAAGGTTTAGGGTTTAGGTTTAGGGTTTAGGGTTTATGCTTTTTTAGGGTTTAAGGTTTAGGATTAGGGTTTAAGGTTTTTTTAAAATTAAAGCAGGTTTAGGTTTATTTAGTTTATTTAGTTTAACTTTTATTTATTTAATTTTATTTTATTTTATATTTTTATTTAGGTTTATTTTTATTTTTATTTAGTTTAGTTTATTTATTTTAAGTTTATTTATTTTAGTTTAGGTTTTTATTTTAGTTTATTTTTTAGGTTTAGGTTTAGGTTTAGGTTTATTTTTTTAGTTGAGTTTTTTTTTCTTTTATTTTTTAGGTTAAGGTTTTATTTTTTATTTTAGGCTTAAGTTTAGGATTTTATTTTATTTTTTTAGGCTTAGGTTTTATGTTTTTATTTTAGGTTTTAATTTAGGTTTAGGTTTTTTTTATTGTTATTTTATTTTATTTAGTTTAGGTTTTCTTAAGTTTTAGTTTATTTTAGGTTTAGGATTAGGTTTCATTTATTTTAGTTTAGGTTTAGGTTTACTGTATTTTGTTTATTTTATTTTTATTTTAGGTTTAGGTTTTTTTAGTTTAGAGTTTAGGCTTTTTTTAATTTATTTTTAGGTTCATTTTTTAGCTTTAGGCTTTCATTTAGTTTTTATTTTATTCTATTCTATGTTTATTTTATTTTTATTTTACATTTAGTTTTATTTTATTTAGGTTTTATTCTTAAGTTTATTTTATTTTTTAATATAGTTTAGC